>JAOWBW010000277.1:767976-821936 GCA_026119855.1 Campanula takesimana
GTGAGGAAGAGGGACTGATTATGGGGACCTCTTTGATCATATTTTGAGTGGTTTTGGTGAATGAGGATTCTAGAGGCTTTTTGGTTCAAGAATCTCCATATCTATGGGAGTTCTAGACCTAGAGTTTTGGCCAAGAAGGTAAGTTTTGATGGGAATCCAAGACTTGATTCCCACAGAGGTACTTTTGGACTCTAAAATCGTCCATTAGGTTTTCCTCAGATTGCTTAAGTGTTTGCTAAGAAAAGGGGTTAAGATCAACAAGGAAACTAACCAAAAAACCCTACTATCAAGGGGGATGTCTCGTACGAGACATCAATGTCTCGTACGAGGCATCTCAGTGTTGGAATTCACTTTTTGCTCTCTGTAGTAGTTTTAATGTTCATTTTGGCCCTTGACTAACGGAGTCAGTCAGAAACTTAACGAAACATGTCTAACTTAACGAGTTTCGACCTAAATCAAAGGCGAGACATAGAAGTAGTGTGATCATAAATGAATGTCCAAAATAGGGTGTCTACAACATGGGGCTACCTCCACATCGACGACAACAAGGACATGGGGCTACCACGACATCAATGACAACAAGGACATAAGGCTACCCCAACATCAACGGCAAAAGGGTTCCCTATTCTCGATCACTCCTAAGAAATGGACAAAGCTCCGAAGGACTTTATGTATGACAAACCTCATGGTTAAGTTAAATCAAAAATTTGACTAACATGCTTCGTTAAAAGATTTGCCTTTAGAAATAAGCATTTCCAAATTTGACCATTTGGCGTCATTTGTCAAAAACAATGTTTCAAGCAAAATGCTTTTGATTAAAGAATGATTTTCCAAAATCTTGGACTTTTTCGTCCACAAAGGTCGCCCCTAGGCTCTCCCCCGGTGTCAAGAAAGAGTGTCAATCGTCCCGTAAAGTTGAGTTGACCAAAGTCCACACTTTTACCAAAAGGGGTCAAGTTAAAATGTGCCGGCCGTCCTTAGTGGGACGTAAGACCAGTTTTCCCATCAAACTCCCCAAAGGTGGAGTTGACCCAAGTCAAATCTTAACCCAGAATGGTCATTATAGGTTGAGACCTTTGTCCCGGCCGTCCTTAGTGGGATGTAAGACCAGTTTTCCCGTCAAACTCCCTAAAGGTGGAGTTAACCAAGTCAAGCCTTGACCCAGAGTGGCCATTTTAGGTTCAAGCCTTTGTCCCGACCGTCCTTAGTGGGACGTAAGACCAGTTTTCCCGTCAAACTCCCCAAAGGTGGAGTTGACCCAAATCAAGCCTTGACCCAGAGTGGTCATTTTAGGTTCAAGCCTTTGTCCCGGCCGTCCTTAGTGGGACGTAAGACCAGTTTCCCCGTCAAACTCCCCAAAGGTGGAGTTGACCCAAGTCAAACCTTTTTGTCCCCTAGAGTGGTCATCTCCGGCGGTCCCCACGTGATGTAAGCCCCGTAAAACTTTGTCACCCAGAGTGGTCGTTTTAGGTTAAGAAAACCTTTGTCCCCCAGAGTGGTCATCTTAGGCAGTCCCTAACTTAAGCCCAGTAAAATTTTATCCCCCAGAGTGGTCAACCTATGCCCCGGCAGTCCAAAATGACGTAAGACTATCCTTTCAGCCAACCCTCTCCATAGAGCCAAATTGACCAACCTCACCTCTGACCCCCGAGATTCATGCCCGTTCCTCTTGGAGAGGATGACAGGTATCCACCTAGCCCTTAGGTTTGAGTAGCCTTAATGTTCCCCTCTCCTGAACTACGTTTGGCTCGATTCCCCTCAAACGAGATACGTAGGAATCCTATACCCCTAAGTCCAGCCATGCAACCAAATCGGTCAAAGCCGTCTTCCCATCAGATTGGGATACTTATTTTTATCGACAACCCCGCTTTTCCAAAGCGACGTTTCCGAGGGGCTCTGTAAGTACCCCAATCTGAAATTGACCAACTTAGAGGAACTCTTAGCACCATTCAGGGATAAACTGATAGGCTGGGACCTCACTAAGATAAACCTAAAATTCCAGGACTACTCTGGAATTAAAATTGGAAAAATTCAGAAGCTCGCCAGGCTGAGCCGTACGGATAGTTTGGGTACTAGAGGGGCCAATCCGTACGGATGGTTTGGGCACCCTTAGTTCTTATAAATGCAGGCCCTTCCTGTTCATTTCAAGGGGGGGGGGGAGAAAATCGTTTAGAGAGCAAAAGCTCTGCAGAAATTCTAGCAGTATAGAGTGATCAACACATTTGAGAGAAAAGAGAGAGGAAGATAGTGTTGGATATTATGCCCTAAGCCCTTGAGAAAGGCCTACGCGTTATATCATAGCTTCATTGTTATAGAGATAACAAACTCGATTATTATATCTTTTGCATGTTTATTATAATAATCATTCTCCCTAGCACTTATGAAGAGCTAGCATGAGTTTAATGGATATTATGGTGCATAGGATGCGGATTAAACTTGTGGGTACTTGTTGGAGAACAAGGTACTGGATAGACCCATTATGAGATTTATGTCATGGTCAAATGTCATAATTAAATCTCATAATAGTCATACCATTTGAATCCTTAGACCTGAGATTATCATGGTCTTCCACATGATGAACATTATGTTGGACGTACTCAAATGCTACCCTTAACCGGGTGGTTATAAAGGCTACGATTGGCATAATCGGATTCCTGTATGGAAGAATGATAAGTCAAGATGGGATTTGTCCCTCTCTCAAGAGAGATATCATCTTGGCCTCTCGATGAGTGAGATTGATAATAGTGTACGGCCGTACCCAAATGAATTGATGTGTTCAATGTCATTTGCTCATATCAATCTACTCGGGATCGAGAAAGCGTTGGACAACATAAGTTGACTTGGACCATGACTTATGTCCAATATGATATCGCGTGACAAAGGGATTGTGATATGTTCTATAAGGTCACTTTGGATTTTTAAAGTTATACTAATTGGGTAGTCATAATGGCTTGCTAGAGTCCTCTTATGACTTATGGGTTCGGACTGGTTTGGACTCGTTGCCAACATAGCATTATCCTATTGGGTCACACACAATAGAACGGATTGGAAAAAGGCAAAAATCTGGGAATTTAGACTGGCCACCGTACGGCTGATTTTGTGGCGTACAGCTCTGGTGGAGCCGTACGGCCACCAATCCCGTAACAGTCCAGTTTGTTCAGTTTTATGAACAGAAAAGGAATCCCGATCCCAAACGGAATTAGTTCAAACCCTTATATATAATATACATCCGGGTTTGACAGCCTCTAATGGTGATTTTGGAAATCACAAACCATTGTTTTAGAAACAATAAATTATAGAGAGGTAAGATTATTTATTTGATGATTTTTTATCATCAACATACAATAATCAAAGAGCAAAATAATTCCGACGAAGAAATCGTTTTTTCATCAAGCCTTGGGTCTAGAAATCTAGATCAAGAAGGTGTTCTTGATATCCGTTCGACGTGTGGATACCGATGGAGGGTGTTTCCTTTATCACCTTAAAGTCCGTGTTCATGGATGCGATCTTCAAGGGTTAGTTTCTTTCATCTTGTATTTAATTTAATCAACATGCACGGATCCGGGCTCTTGGGTGTTTGATTTATATGTTTTATTCCGCTGCGTATGATGCATCAAAACCCAACAGTGGTATCAGAGCCCCGTTCATCGTTGATTATTTTAATACATCATGTTTAAATTATTTAATTCGATTATATGAATTTTGCATGATGATAAAGATGAATATGTGATTTGAGTTTTATATATGAGATATAAAATTTATGAGCATGGTTATATGGGGATTATGTGATGGTAATATTAATTGGATTCATATGTATAATCGCATGCTTAGATTATCATGTTATAATTGGATTATTTTAATTGATGATCTTGATCTAATTTGTATAAGGAATAAATTGGTTATTAATTATATGAATTAGATGGGTTTAAATTCGTAATCTGGAATTTCGTGTCGTTATAATCTGATTATGTATGAACATGATAATGGGATTGATCGAATTTTTGAAATTCTGGAAATCTGGAGAAACTGGACAGCACCACCGTACGGCGAGATCATAGGCGCACACCTGATGAGGAGCCGTACGGCTCTGCCCTAATTTTCCAGAATCTTGTTCTGTTTTCTGGTGTCTAGATTGTTCTGTAAATTGTTTATGGAATTTGAATCTGGAAACTGCTTTCAGACGGCTGGTTTTCGAAACCGTGTTTCCTGAAACAATTTTCAATCGAAAAAAAACAAAAAGAATTGCAGAAATCAGAGTTCTGAAGAGTTCAGAATTACTGTAGTCTATGATATTGATGAGACAATGAATGATCTTGAAACAAGTTATTTTCTATACGGAATTGTGAATGCCTATTGGCATAGTATCGGCTGTATACAAAACTACTTGGTTTCTTGTTTTAGTACGGGATTGTGGATGCCTTCATGGCTTAGTTTCGACCGTGTGTTTTGTGCTCTCAATATATAGATGTTCTGCGGATTCAAAAGTTTCAGAATTATCCCTATGAGCAAAGTGCAATTTGTTTGCAAGAGAAGGAAACTAAATTTGGACTAATTCATTCCATGGACCAATGGCAGGCTTAAGCCTTGTTTTTGGGAATGCGAATGAAATATCCAATCTGTAAATTGTTTACAGATAATTTAGATTCCGTCCCCATTATGTTGATTCATAATTAAATCACAAGATTTTGCTTTTGTTAATTAATTTGATTAGTTAACATAAATTATGCAAAGACTATATTATATTATGTTTGACATAATTAAATATATGATGTATATCTCTATGCAAAGAAACCTTCTTGAAAATTTAAGTCATGTGCCAATCCATTATTAAAACACTTGTGAGTACACCGGGTATTTTTATGTGGGCTCTGCCAAAGCGAAGTGCATTAATTCTATCAGTGTATGAGCAAGATGAGGAATGAGAGTTTCCTATGCGTTTAACGTGGTTTGACTTAATTAGGCTATCAAAAGACAAAGTTTTGGGCCTAAGGCACAAGATGAGATTAAAACATGTTTGACATAGGATGCGGATTAAACTTGTGGGTACTTGTTGGAGAACAAGGTACTGGATAGACCCGTTATGAGATTTATGTCATGTTCAAATGTCATAATTAAATCTTATAATAGTCATACCATTTGAATCCTTAGACCTGAGAGTATCATGGTCTTCCACATGATGAACATTATGTTTGACGTACTCAAACGCTACCCTTAATCGGGTGGTTATAAAGGCTAAGATTGGCATAATCAGATTCCTGTAGGGAAGAATGATAAGTCATGATGGGATTTGTTCTTCTCTCAAGAGAGATATCTGCTTGGCCTCTCGATGAGTGAGATTGATAATAGTGTATGGCCGTACCCAATTGAATTGATGTGTTCAATGTCATTTGCTCATATCAATCTACTCGGGATCGAGAAAGCATTGGACAACATAAGTTAACTTGGACCAAGACTTATGTCCAATATGATATCGCGTGACAAAGATATTGTGATATGTTCTATAAGGTTACTTTGGACTTTCAAAGTTATACTAATTGGGTAGTCATAATGGCTTGCTAGAGTCCGCTTATGACTTATGGGTTCGGACTGGTTCGTACTCGTTGCCAACATAGTATAATCCTATTGGGTCACACACAATAGAACGGATTGGAAAAAGGCAAAAATCTGGGAATTTAGACTGGCCACCGTACGGATGATTTGGTGGCGTACGGCTCTGGTGGAGCCGTACGGCCACCAATCCCATAACAGTCCAGTTTGTTCAGTTTTCTGAATAGAAAAGGAATCCTGATCCCAAACGGAATTAGGTCAAACCCTTATATATGATATACACCCGGGTTTAACAGCCTCTAATGGTGATTTTGGAAATCACAAACCATTGTTTTAGAAACAATAAATTATAGAGAGGTAGGATTATTTATTTGATGATTCTTGATCATCAATATACAATAATCAAAGAGCAAAATAATTCCGACGAAGAAATAGTTTCTTCATCAAGCCTTGGGTCTAGCAATCCAAATCAAGAAGGTGTTCTTGATATCTGTTCGACGTGTGGATACCGATGGAGGGTGTTTCCTTTAGCACCTTAAAGTCCGAGTTCATGGATGCGATATTCAAGGATTAGTTTCTTTTATCTTGTATTTAATTTAATCAACATGCACGGATCCGGGCTCTTGGGTGTTTGATTTATATGTTTTATTCCGCTGCGCATGATGCATCAAAACCCAACAGATAGGTTAGAATCAATATTGGTGAGGCCTCCTTCTCCCCCACCCTCTCTTTATCTCTTCTTTCATTTTCGTCTATATACTTATCTTATGTCATTATAATAATGTTATGAAATGGAACCAAGCCTTGGAGTGATTAATGGTGCCCTTCATGCCTAGTGTGTGATTTGTGGGTTACAAACCATGATGATCAAGGCTTGTTATGTTTAATGTACCTTTAATTTCATTGTCATTTACATTAATGCACTTTACATTCAAGTCTTTACTTTTATTGTCTCTAAATTAATTCAATCTACCTGCAAGTCTTTACATTTATGTTGATTTATTTGAGTTTGATTAACTTTGGATGGTAAAGTCTCAATCTTTACCATTAAAAGTCTTGATCAACTCATAATAATGTCCCTTTTGATGGTAAAGATTCAATCTTTATCCATCTAAAGATTGATTTATTGTTTCCCCAAGGTTCTCCTTGGATGAATCATTCATTTGGATGTTAAAGTTCCAATCTTTAACCATCCAAATGATGATCTTGGCTTGAAATTATGATTTATCAACTTTCTCTATATTTCCCCAATGGTTGCCTGGATCACACCTAAAAATCATTGTTTTTGGTGTTTAACTAGTGATCAATGGAATAGGGATGATCCAATTCATGTTTTGTAAATAATGAATAAGCTAAACAGACCCAAATCAGTCCAGTTTTAGCAGAATCTCCTGTTTCTGCCTGAGACTGGTCTGATTCTTGAGAATCTGTCAAAACCTCCTAGACAGCCCCATAAAGCAGTACGGCTGGTTTGTCCAAGGGGGCATTTTTTTCCAGTTTTGCCACTATCTGTTAAAATGTTTGCAGAGTAAACCCTTTCTGTCAAATATTTAACTGATTCTGTTAGAAGTCAATTTATCCCGCTTTCAAAACACACACACACACACACACACACACACTCGCACAATTTTCAACAAACTTTAGGGAGACTCGGTTTCTTCTAAGGCGCTTTGGGTGAACTACCGGTTGAGTTTTTCCCAAAGCGTAACCTGACCTCCGAATCCTTTGTCTCTAACCATTTTTCGTTAAGTTTGGGTTTAAAGTTAAACTAACGTGGCGACTCCGTTGAACATTTGAAAGTGCCGTGTTTGGCATTCTCGAGGGAAACATCTTCCATTTTCCTACGGGGATCCTTACAGCTGTTTCGCCACTTGCGTCCACCACGCAGAAGCACCCCCACGTAATTTATATGCAACATAAGGAACTTTACGATCGTCCTCAGTTTGCATTAAATCAAAGAATTTCTCAACCTCAGAAAGCCATTCCATAAAATCTTCAGTATTCAACTCACCAGAGAAAAACGGTATATCAGCCCGAATTTTGGGTCATTGATCTGCAGGAGGCACTTCCCTGGCCTCATAAAAACCATCATCTCGAAAATCCCCTTGAACCGGATCATCGCGGCGGAGGCGTTCCCCACGAGGATCTACTCGATTTCTAGGGTTTTCGTTGTCACGCCCACCAAGACCATTCGCTATTGCTGTCAGAAGTTCAGTATGACGAGCTGCTGCTTCTTGTGACGCGGTAGTAGTTACCTATACTAGCTGCGCCATACTTTCTTGCATACTGGTTGTCAAAGCGGCGATAAGGTCCTTGATATCGTTGGCCATCGTCCAAGGATCGTCCTTTTCTGATACCAATTGATGTGAAACGCAGCCGAAAAATAACAAGGATTGATCGAAATCAACCCTTTAAACAATTAGGATAAATATATCTCTTTAATAATCTTTGAAAAGACTATTCTGCAAGCACAAAGACTTAAACACACAAAGGTGAATTATCTTGCAATTGCAAAGATTGAATTAAGAAAATAATAATAATGTGTTCAATACAATGAAAGCAAAAGAGTTTTATACCCTAGCAATAATAAAGTCCTAATCTAAAAAGGAATTAAAAACAAATAAGGAATTGTTTTGATAAAAACTGGAAAAGAAAACGGGAAATATCAATCGTGTCCGGCGCCCCAAAAGAGGCACGATCGTGCAATTGATGTTGCAAGGCCCTTTCCTTCAGTCGCTTTTCGGCACGGTCGTGCTGGTTCTGGTCCGGCCGGGTAGCTGGGGAGGTCTGCGCGGATCCGTGCTGCTTTGCAATTCGTTCTACATCAAAGAGTGTAGTACGTTGCATTGATTTGTAATTATCTCGATAGGGCGATGACATGTGATGAGGAAAATTGGCTTGAAGACTATAATCAAGTAAGTTTCATATAGTACTCTTGTAGCGAGTAGTAGCAGTTTTTTAGTGGTGAATCAACGGTTTAATTTCTACTTGAAGATGATTTATTTCACACATCCTTATCTCCCCCCCCCCCCCCCAAAAAAAAAGAAAAAAAAAGTCTTCTTTCTATTCCCCTATCCCTAAAATTAGTCCTACTAGCAAGAACAGTAAGTTACTAAATTGAAATTAACAATTGTAATTCGTAAAATCATCCTAATATGTTTAAAAATTAATGACTTGGTTAACGAGAAAGTATAAATATCATGAAATCTTTTTTTAGAATTACTTACCTTTCCTAAAAGGACATTCATAGCATGGAAAAGGTAAAACTTTGCTTTTTTTGGTTTGGCAATTGTAATAATTATTGCAAGCAAAATAATCCGTTTAGTACATCTTCATAATCAGATCTGGCAGTCAGGGGCGGATGTAGTATATGACCAAGGTTTGCCAATGCACACCCTGGATTTCCCAATTTTTTTTACCGAGTAGTTATAAAATATATATATATATATATATATATATATATATATAGGGGTGTAAATTGTGATTTTTGAAAAAAAAAGGGGTGCAGAGTGTTAAAAATAAAACTATTCCTAAAAGACTAAACACTACTTAACGGGAAACGCATAATAGACCACCTAGTTTTTTTTTGTACGCCGCATTCCAATTATTTTGCTCTGCAAATCGCAAATGGCAAATCGCCAATCGACGTCGGAGTAGACGCCGGCAGCCCGCCCCTGCGCACAGAAGACCACCGGCAGCCCGCCCCATTTCTTCGCTCTGCAAATCGCAAATCGAACGGAGACGACTCACGACGCGACATCGAACGGAGACGACTCACGACGCGACGCCGGCAGCACAATCGCACACCACCGGCCACGGCGGCAAGTCACCTCTTCCGTGACCTGCCCCTGTTTTCCTTCCTCCACAATGTCTCAATCTCAAAAAGGTATTTTTTTTTAAATTCATTTTTAGGGTTCTGAAATTGGGGATTTATTGAGCTAAAATCTGAAATTGATGATTTTGGGATTTATTGAGCAATTGTTGTTATCATTTTTGATAGGTAAGCAATCTAAGCTTGATGGATTCTTCTCCAAACGCCCTCGATGTGAGCCATCGGCTGCGCTTCCAGTTGAATCAACTGGAGTTGATCCTATTCCTAATATTGTCAATGTTGAAAGGGTTGAACAAGAAATCGCACCAGGTACTTTTTCTCAACGACAAGTAAATGATAACTCTTTTAGAATTGAGTCTGATCCTATTCCTAATATTGTTAGTTTTGAACCGGCCTTACCAGACCCCAAAGAAATTGCACACCCTCACCTAAAATCCTAGATACGCCACTGCTGGCAGTTACCATAATTTTCAATTTTCTTTTGTGCGTTCGAGATTCTGGCTTGCGTTTGACATATCTTGTTGATATCAGTATGATAAGCGATATAGTGCAGGAAGAGGTGCTCACATAAACATAAAACGGACTGAACGAGCTCGAGTTACTGTTAGTACGATTCCAGGTATTATATTCTGGCTTTTATTATTATTTCTTACACAAGACTTGATGCTGCCAAAAACGTACCGGATCAGCCCTTCGTCTAGCGGTTCGGATAAATCCAGCAATGAGAACTTCCTCGTTCGGATCTACACACAATGAACAAACGTAAACTACGCCGGGGCTTCACCGGCGAAGGCCCTCCGGCGTGAGAATAAGAATACGGATTGTGTATGAAATAGAGAAATCAATTGACTAGTGTTTTGAGCTAAAAGAGTTCATTACCCGTTTCCTGTATGGAGGACCTGTTTATATAGGCATAGGTGAATGAGTCCTGATTTGCTAGAAAAAACAGGGAGCCCGCATTGGTGTATAACTTGTATTCTGATGAGATGGAGTCCTGATAAGGATGATTGATGTAATGTTTGTATTGTAGTAGAGATCTCCTTGTTTAGATAAGGATCCTCTGTATTTGTGTGTTATTCGAATTGTTATATAAGCTCCCCGCTATAATAGGGACGTAATATAATTATTGGGCTAGCCCGTCATCTATCTCGGCTCGTTATATAAACCGAGCTAGGGATAAGGCCTTCTGACATCTCGGCCTTGGTAACACCGGCGTTCCCGGCCCATGGACTACTGAGGTATGTTAGTCTATAAGATCTTGGGCCTCTCGGTATGGGCTTTATGGTATGTGATCCCAGAGTTTATGGGTCCCATAGATACTGAAGAAGGAGAAGAAGATGAAAATGATGTTGATGAAGATGCTTCTATGGAGGAGACTGACTGGGGTTACGATGGAGATTTTGAGTGGGATGCCATGGACGTTTGAATATGGTCTTTTATGCTTTCTTGGTAGTTTTCCTTTCTTCTTGTTTTTGTACAGGTTAGGCCCCTGAACTTGTAGGGGTCCCTTTTGTCATGCCCCAGACCCGTGGTCCTACTTGGCCCTACGCTCGGGACACGAGTGGAAGACGTTATAAAACACTTTTAGAAAATTTTTCGAAATGTACTTTTATAAAGTTTAACAAAATCACACTTGAAGTTCAAAGACTTCATCTAACTTTAAACAAACATTTCAACCAACTTTCACAAACAAAAGTATTTAGTCCGAAGGCTTACAAACTTTTATACAAATGTACAAACACCGACACTATCCAAAATATAGGTGTTACAAGATGATAAAGTCAAGGAAACTCTACCCAAAAAGTATTACATCTATGTAATGTAACCTTTACAAAACAAATCCCAACTCTTACCACTTTAACGTCCTCCCGTGCCAAAGTGTCCTATTCCCTGGACTCGCCTTTATCTAAAACAGTAAACAAATAAGGGGTGAGAATGAATCTCAGTATGCTACTAAAATGCAACTACGTTACATGCTGATATGATAATCATAAAGAAACAATATCAACAAATAATCATATAGCATATAGCACATAACATGAGAGGCTCTGTTGGTCCCAAAGGGGCAACAAGGGTATGAAAAATGCTAGAGGGGGGGGGTGAATAGCGTTTTTAAATTCTTTTCAAACCCTTTTGCAAATCAATGGCTTATGCGCACAGTTCTCAAATAAGCTAAGTATAGCGCGCAGTGAGAGTGTGAAATGCACAGCGGAAGTTTTAAGCAGCACCTGTGCAGTAAAAAGCTGCGCAAGGATAAAAACGCACGCGCTAAGTTTTGGCTTAAAGTTGGATAAAATGTTCTAAGGCAATAAGTAATAACAAACACAGCAGCAATAGTAGCAATCTGATAAGATCAAACAAAGCAGTAATTCAGAAATGATTAGCAGAAAATAAATAGCGAGATTAAAGAACAAGCTATTTGGAGAGGTTCGATCGATGAAAGATCTACGTCCTTTATAAATGACTATTTTATAGTCATTTAAGGTCCAAAAATATAGTTTATTTACCTTATTTTAAGTAATTATTAGCTTAAACTATTTGATTTTATCTCATTATGCGGATATAATGCACTTGGTAGTATGTTTATATATAATATAGGTTTTGGAGCATTATTATGAGCTTTGGACATCTCTTGGAGTAAGGTGAAACAAATAAATAAGGAGCAAATTAACTGGACAAAGAAAATTGAAGAATAAAAGTGTTCCAGCAGTTGCTCGGCCGAGCACCACCCTTGACTCGGCCGAGCATAGGCATCAGAAAGGCAGAAGTCATTTTCGAAGGCTTGCTCGGTCGAGCACCTTCCTTGACTCGGCCGAGCACCCCCTGTTCAGCAATTTTCCAGACTTCTCCAAAAGGCACCTTTTCAAGGAGGCATCCGGGAATAATCACTTCCCTTGGTCCAAGGCCTATATATAGAGATAGATATCAGTAGTTTTAGATATCTAGAAATATTGTAAACTTACTATAGTGAAATTTGTACTCTAAAACATCAATAAATTCTCAGAATTTGTGAAAGATATTCAACTTTTCTTAAGCAATATTCTGAGTTTTTCATCAATAATATTCAGAGGTTCTTTTCAAGTCTTTTATCTTCATTTCAATTCAGAATAAGTATCTCTTCTTCTATATTTTCTTCTTTATCTTATTCTTGTTGTTATTTATATGGCTTGTGAGTAATCCCCCATTTTCTTGGGGTTGGAAACTCAATAACATTCATGTTTATTAAGTAGTCATGCTCTAAAATTCTTCTCTTCATCTTAAACAATTCTACTATATCAAACTCTAACGCCTACAACCATGATGACGTCCATGATTTGTATGAAGCTTAGTTAATCAAGGGAAGTACTGATCGGAGAACCTTGATTAGCGGATCCATATAGTCAGAACTAAGTTCATTACTCACGAGAGTAGTGTAATGGCTTAGGGATGCTCCTTGAGTGGAAAGTATGCTGATTTTCATAAAACAAAACTTAATGGATTCTTACTAATTATGGGCCATCGAGAGATAGGGCATAATTAGTATGAGAATACAAACGCTATTTGCTTGATCGTGAGAAGTAGTGTAGGCCAAGCATACCATCCTTGTTTTAAAATGAAACTTTAATCTCAATAGAGCATGGATAGTTGATGAATATATGTTGTTGATGTTCCAATCCCGAGGATTCCTTAAAATATAAGAGTTCTTATCTAAGTTATAGTAATTGCAATTTCATTTCTAGTTTAGTGACAAACAATTTTATAACCCCCAATCATTTTCTTTTCTTTATTTTCTTATTCTAAGCAAAGATATTTTGTAAGTAAAGTTGTCCTCGTGGGATCGACTCGCTCTTGCACTATCTATACTACATACACCCGTGCACTTGCGGAATAAACCTAACAAGTTTTTGGCGCCGTTGCCGGGGACAACGGTTTACTTTTTAAATTTTTTTTGCTTTTTAATTTTCTGTTCTTGTTTTTGTTTTTTTTGTTTATTTAACATCCCTTCGAAGAATTTGTGTCTTTGAAAATTTCATTAGGTACTCCCGGAGTATATGAAAAGAGCCCGAATCATACTTGAAGAGTTTGATCCGGAATCAGAAAGAACCTTTCACGAAAGGTTGAGGAGACTAAGAGAAGTACTTGAAGAAAATATGGCACAGAACGGAGAAGGAGATCCCACTACACCTCCACCTAGAACCCTACGGGACTTCGTTAACCCGAGTACCCCGGGAACTAGGACACCCATAGTAGTACCAAATGCCGACGCTGCCCACTTTGAGATCAAACCTCAACTCCTACACATGGTTATGAACAACCAGTTTGGAGGTTCGGCACTTGAAGATCCCCACCTTCACATCCAATCCTTTTTGGAGTATTGTAACACTACCCTAGTTCTCGGTGTCACACCCGAAGCAATACGGATGCGCCTTTTCCCCTTCTCTTTGAGGGATAAGGCAAAGCAATGGTTGAACTCAGTCCCTCACAATTCTTTAACAATATGGGACCAAGTTCAGGAGGCGTTTCTTGGACGCTTCTTTCCACCATCCAAGACCGCTCAGATTCGGACTAAGATCACAAACTTTAGTCAAAACAGTAACGAATCACTCTATGATGCTTGGGAGCGATACAAGGAGCTTTTAAGGATGTGCCCACACCACGGGCTTGAAAAGTGGTTGATCGTGCACACATTCTACAACGGTCTCATGTTCAAGACAAGGGAGACCATAGATGCCGCAGCAGGAGGGGAATTAATGAATAAAACGGTGGACGAAGCCTATGACTTGATCGAGAATATAGCTTTGAACCATTATCAATGGTCCAATGAAAGGGAGCAACCACAAGGAACTCCAGGTAAGTACACTATCGATGTTGTTACTCTCCTCTCATCTAAGGTTGACATGATTCTAAAAAAGTTTGAAAATCTAAATGTGAATTCTGTGGCCAATGTAAACGTTTTTTGTGAACTATGTGGGTCTAACTCACATAGTACCCAAGGTTGTGAATTGCTTGACACTACCCCTAGTGAGCAAGCAAATTTTGTAAACTCTTATGGGAAAAATGGGGGTATGTATTCAAATACATATAATCCCGAATGGAAAAATCACCCCAATTTTTCCTATAACAGCAATAATGTTTTGAACCCTCAACCTTCTAATCAACCACCGGGATTCACATCAAATTTCAACAATAATTCTTTCCCTCCCCCTAAATCAAAGTTAGATCTTATAATGGACTTCATGGTCGAAAATAAAAATACATAAGATAAGATCAACAATGAAGTTATGGAAAGTTTAAAGGCATTAAATAGCAGGTTCGATAATCTAGCCGCACATAGTAAAATGCTAGAGAACCAAATTTCTCAACAACCCAATGCTTCGTCTAGACCACAAGGGAGCCTTCCCGGTCAAACGCAAAGGCCAGATGAGCACGCTAATGTAATAACTAGCGGGAGTGGAAAAGAAAAAAACCTTAGTGAGAATAACCATAGTCAAACTCCTCAAATTTTTAAAACTAATAAGGAAGTTGAAAAGGGGACGGACTCCCCAATACCTTCTAGAAATTTTGATCCGCCAATACCTTATCCTCAAAAATTGGCGAGGGCAAATCTTCATAAACAATTTTCAAAATTTTTAGAAGTTTTAAAATCAATTTACATCAATGTTCCTTTTATTGATGTTTTAAAACAAATGCCCTCTTACACAAAATTTTTAAAAGAAATTCTTTCAAATAAGAGGAGACTTGAGGAGTTTGAGTCTGTTGCACTAACGGAAGAGGTAAGTGCCGTTTTACAAAGAAATTACCTCCAAAATTAAAAGATCCCGGCACTTTCTCTATCCCTTGCAACATAGGTAATTTCAATGTTGAAAATGCATTACTCGATCTTGGGGCAAGTGTTAGCCTCATTCCGCTATCGGTTAGTACGAAAATAGGTGTGGGGGAAATCAAACCCACCACAATAACTTTACAATTAGCGGACCGTTCCATTAAGACTCCGGTGGGTATTATGGAAGACATTCCTTGTCGAGTCGGGAAATTAAACATCCCGGTCGACTTTTTAGTTCTTGAGATGGAAGAAGACAATAACATTCCCGTTATCTTAGGTAGACCATTTCTTGCCACCGCAGGGGCAATCATTGATGTTAAAAATGGTAAACTTTCTTTAAACGTAGGGAATGAGAAAGTAGGATTTAAATTAATAAAAAATCCAAATCTTAAGAACCCTTGCTCCGGTGTTAACATGTTAGAATATATGAGCAAGGAATGTGAAATTAAAAATAAGTGCCCTACTAGAGATAAAATTAAAAAATCCATACCGAAGGGTAAGGTACCAAAGAAGGGAACCAAACCGGGGTGGCGTGCGTGTATCGACCGCAGAAGCTCAATCATTCCAATGGGCATGGAATGGCGGATTGTCAAGGACAATAGGCCATTACAATACCATTCCTTGCCCATTCCAGTTATAAGAAAGGGGTCGAGCTAATGACCTTAAACAAGCATCATCGGGATGGTAACCGATGGATTATTTTTGTTTTATATATTGTTATTTTGTTCTTCTCATTTTTCTCCTCCTCAAGGTTTTTCTTTAAAAGTTGTCCTATTTTCAAACATTAGGGAAAATGTTTCATTTAAGTGTGGGGGGGTAGTATCTATCTTTTTTTTTTTTTTTATTTCTTTTCTTTCTAAATTTCTTTTTCTTCTTTCTATATTTTTCTTTTCAAAGAAAATGTAAGGGCAATGTTCCCGATTTTTCAAAAAAAAATAAAAAATAAAAATAAAAAAAATTAGCCAATGCTCCCGTTGATGAGAATGTTATCTTTATTATCATTTTCCTATGTAAAACTTTTTCCTTCTAACTTTTACTTCTTAAGAAATTTGATAATAACAACATAGGATTGTATTGGATTATAAATGGAAAATTTTCAAAATTAATATGAACTTTTAAATCTTATTGAATAGAAGCATTACATTATTAATGAGTTTGTGGGCATTAAGTTTGGATACAACATACTTGTGAAACTTTTTAAACATTTTTGTATATGCATCTCAAAAACTTTCATTTCTACTATTTTTCAAAGGTTTTTCATCCTTGTTATGCTTATGAATCACAAAAAATTTCGCTTTAATCCATCTTTCCATTCCCACTTTTAAAAGGCTAATTAATCAATACATTCTTCTTTTGATTGTCCACTCAAATATCTAAATGAATATATCATTATAGAGTGTGACAATTTAGAAGCAAGAAACTCAATTATCTCGAACCTTATTCCACTATCATCCTCCGCCTTTCATCAATTTTTGTGATTCAAAATGCATAACGACATATGGACATCTTTGTTAAAGAATAAAGATCATAGTTTAAGAAATGTATATTCAAGCATGAAAAATTTATTCACAAAGCACTCTAAAAGAATGAATATAATTCTTAATTCATACTTATGTCCCGCAAATTCATTTGTTTTTTTTCTATATGCTCTTATTCAATGGAATTTATTCATGTTATATTAACATTCAAACTTTTCTATTTACTCTTCAATATCATCCTACATTCTTCTTCACAAATTTATTGGGATGAAAAACTTAAAAGGAAGAAATTTTATGAAGGCAATACCTTATATAACAATATTCTGAGGGAGCATTGATGACCTTCTTTGTTTTTCTTACTATTGTCGTTTTCACTCCTCTATTTTCAAATGTTTAAACTTGCTCGAGGACAAGCAAGATACAAGTGTGGGGGAGTTGATAAATGACTATTTTATAGTCATTTAAGGTTCAAAAATATAGTTTATTTACCTTATTTTAAGTAATTATTAGCTTAAACTATTTGATTTTATCTCATTATGCGGATATAATGCACTTGGTAGTATGTTTATATATAATACAGGTTTTGGAGCATTATTATGAGCTTTGGACATCTCTTGGAGGAAGGTGAAACAAATAAATAAGGAGCAAATTAACTGGACAAAGAAAATTGAAGAATAAAGTGTTCCAGCAGTTGCTCGGCCGAGCACCACCCTTGACTCGGCCGAGCATAGGCATCAGAAAGGCAGAAGTCATTTTCGAAGGCTTGCTCGGCCGAGCACCTTCCTTGACTCGGCCGAGCACCCCCTGTTCAGCAATTTTCCAGACTTCTCCAAAAGGCACCTTTTCAAGGAGGCATCCGGGAATAATCACTTCCCTTGGTCCAAGGCCTATATATAGAGATAGATATCAGTAGTTTTAGATATCTAGAAATATTGTAAACTTACTATAGTGAAATTTGTACTCTAAAACATCAATAAATTCTCAGAATTTGTGAAAGATATTCAACTTTTCTTAAGCAATATTCTGAGTTTTTCATCAATAATATTCAGAGGTTCTTTTCAAGTCTTTTATCTTCATTTCAATTCAGAATAAGTATCTCTTCTTCTATCTTTTCTTCTTTATCTTATTCTTGTTGTTATTTATATGGCTTGTGAGTAATCCCCCATTTTCTTGGGGTTGGAAACTCAATAACATTCATGTTTATTAAGTAGTCATGCTCTGAAATTCTTCTCTTCATCTTAAACAATTCTACTATATCAAACTCTAACGCCTACAACCATGATGACGTCCATGATTTGTATGAAGCTTAGTTTATCAAGGGAAGTACTGATCGGAGAACCTTGATTAGCGGATCCATATAGTCAGAACTAAGTTCATTACTCACGAGAGTAGTGTAATGGCTTAGGGATGCTCCTTGAGTGGAAAGTATGCTGATTTTCATAAAACAAAACTTAATGGATTCTTACTAATTATGGGCCATCGAGAGATAGGGCATAATTAGTATGAGAATACAAACGCTATTTGCTTGATCGTGAGAAGTAGTGTAGGCCAAGCATACCATTCTTGTTTTAAAATGAAACTTTAATCTCAATAGAGCATGGATAGTTGATGAATATATGTTGTTGATGTTCCAATCCCGAGGATTCCTTAAAATATAAGAGTTCTTATCTAAGTTATAGTAATTGCAATTTCATTTCTAGTTTAGTGATAAACAATTTTATAACCCCCAATCATTTTCTTTTCTTTATTTTCTTATTCTAAGCAAAGATATTTTGTAAGTAAAGTTGTCCTCGTGGGATCAACTCGCTCTTGCACTATCTATATTACATACACCAGTGCACTTGCGGAATAAACCTAACAACTCTACCAAGATGGTTAGTCTTGGATTTTCTAAAGGAGATCTTATAATATGCGAGAGTTACAAGATACAACAATGAAACACAACTATCTCAAAGATCTATAATCTATGAAGAGCAAATCCTAGACTAAACCGGTGTATCTCAAGAAGTTAGATCAAAATGATCAAAGCTTCAAGAGGTGTGTGTGTGTTCAGAAATTCTGGGCTCTATGGATCTATGAGATGAAGAGCACGAAGAATTCTGGTGATTTAAGGCTTAGGATCTGGGCAGGAGTTTGAAGGTATGAAGGTTGAAGGTTGATCTTGAATCTGTGAATAGTAAGCAGCAATCTTCAGAACTTCAAGGATATTATAAAGCACAAACTCTAGCAACTTGGAAATGAAGATGAGCTGGCTTATTTATAGCTGAGAGCTTGAATATAGCCAATGGAGCTCTGAGCAAGGACGATGAGCTGGCATAATATGATTGGTGCGCATGTGTCCTTTATAGCCGTTTGGAGCTCTATTCAAAGTTGATGACCTGGCACAATATGATTGGTGCGCAGGAATATAGAGCCGTTGGAGACTGAGCATGAAGACCAAATTCAAAAAGCTTCTTCTAGAAGGTTGACAGCTGTCTTTATTTGAAATATATCTCTTGAGCGCGTCTCCACCGTTGGATCTGCTAAGTGTGCTTGTTTTGTCGTTTCTGCACACCTTAACACTCTTAAAAGCGTACATCTTCAAAGCGTTTTCCAAGTTAGGTGATTTGAATGGATTGAACTGAGGAAGAATGCTGCGCAGGACATTCCTGCGCAGTGGTGTCCTGCGCATCGAAGTCCTGTGCAGTAACCACTGACACTCGGATCTTCATTCCTTTCCGCTTCAAGTCCTGTGATCTAAGCCTATACTATAAATGGACTAAGCTAAAAATTGAAGTTATAAAACTTCTTACATAGGGTCCTAAAGTCCATAAACTATTGATAGGTGATGGTATCAATCAATTCTAACAAGAATAGGAGGGTTAAGAAGTAAGCATACCCAACAATCTCCCCCTAAATGATTGATGCCATTACCTACTATAACAAAGGCAATTCATTGTACTTGATAATAACATGTCCATAAAGATATGAATAGCATATCATGCCTCAAGTCAATGCATACACTCGCCAATGTCATAGATTTCTAGTTTATCCAAAAGATTAGCTTTACAAAAAGGGAAAGACAGAAGTATCATTCAGCGCATACAAATGATATGAGTTTTAGTTTTAAGTATGCGTTTAAACTGAATATTTAAACATTATGCGATAAATATATGAACAGTTAAGATTATGCGCATGGGTTGAAATAATGCAATCATTGTTCCACAAACAAAGAGTTTGAATTGAACAAGGTTTTGGAAACACATGATGCGATTTTTCTCATTAAAACTTGAAATGTAAAGAGTTGCAGATTACAAGTTTGAATAAGAAAAAAAAACAAAAAAATGCGCACAAAAAGAAATACTTTGCGCAAAAACAAAAAAAATTACATAGAACCTAGTCTATGTTGATCCGGTGCAAGGCTTCACGTAGCTCATTCTGCAGACTGTTGAACTTATTCATAAGTTCAATCTTCAGTTCTTGAAATCTTTCTCTGAACGCTACGGCCTCACCGACATAGGTAGCCATTCCTCTGCGCATATCTGCGTTATCTTCTCGCAGCTCTCGGAAGTTGGCTCTATACTGCACTTGATGTCCCGTCATCTGATTAAAATAAGACTGCTCAGCAGCTTCAATAGTGTTGATGACGGTGGCCTGCGTTGCTTCGAGTCTTTGGTCAGTGTGGAGGCGCTGAGTGTTCACGCTAGCTTGAATATCGAACATGGCTTGATCCATCCTAGCGTTGAACCCATCAGCGAAATCAGTCATCGCTTGAGTTATGCACTCCCTGACACTTTCTATATTAAGCGAATTGGCAAGTGCAGGACCGGGACCTTGTTCCAATCTTTCCAAAAACATCGCTTCCATCCCAGCAAATCCTTCATGCAACCCATCGGCTAAGCTCTTGCGCAGACGCTTAAGCAGTCCTATAAACCCATCATTGATAGCAGTATAGGTGCAGATGTTTTCAAGCATCCCAGCTATTGACTTTAAAGAGTCCAGGACCATTTGGTCTAATGCATCAGAACGCGTTGCGCAGAGGGGCCGGCGGAGGTACTTGCCTTTGATATATACTCCCCCTTAATGGAAGCAATCTCTAAACACTGCGCATCAAGTTGCTCTTGGATAGCTGTCTGCGCAGTAATGAGCTGAGTCATTTGGGACTGCGCAGCAACCTGGTTGACTTGAATAGTATTGAGAGCCTGGAGAATTTGGCGAAGATCAGCGGAGGAAGATAGAGAGGAAGTAGATACTGTAGGAACGGAAGGAATAGCTTGAACAGAAGGAGGAGAGACTTTGGGAGGAGAGTGCGTTGGAGAAGGTTGTTTGGGAGAGAGATGAATAGGAGCAGCAGCAGGAGACCTATGCATAGATGAGTGCGTGCTGCTGCTATCTGTATCAGTTGTGCGCACATCTCCTTCCTTTTCACCTTCAGGATTAACAGGAGCTTGCTGCGCAGCATCATCGCCCTGCACAGACTTGGTAACCTCATCCGCATCCTCATCTTCCAAGTCCAAATCATCATGAAGGACAGAGGTGCCAGGTTGAGTATTTCCAATCGGAATATTGAGGCGCTGGAAGGCACTTGATGATGGTTCAGGACAAGGAGGAGCCGCATCTTTTGGCTGTCCTTTCGCAGTGCTGCGCACAACCTGTTTCTTGCGCGGAGTTCGAGGAGGATCCTTGGCAGGTGCAGCAGCAGCGGTCTTTGCAGGCGTACCGGAGGCGGGAAAAGCTTCATCCATCTAATCATCACTATCTCATGTACCCTGAGCAGGAGGGGCGTCAGCAGCCTTTGGATCTTGCTTCCCCTGCGCTGTATCATCAGCAGCATCAGCAGCAGTCTCATCCATTCGAGACTCGCTGTCTTCTTCAACCATAGCAGCCGCAGGAGGAAGTCTGGTAAAAGAAGGCTTTTTCTTGGTTTTGGCAGGAGAGGGAGCAGGCGCAGGAGGATCTTTGCGCTTCTTTGAAGGTTTGGGAGCAGGTGGCGGAAATCAGATCCAATTTTAATGCCAGCAGTTGATCTGACATTTGGGATTTCCTTCACCTTTTCTGGCATAGGTTCTGCAATACCTTTGCCTTTGCGCTTTGCCTGCGCAGCAGCAGTTTCAGGTTCAGTAGGCGCAGTGGCCTTCGATGGCTGCGCGGCAGTGTTCTTTGCTTTGGGTTGAGGGGCTTCATCATCATCACTATCAACCCAATCTTCTTTGTCTGAGCTGGTGTCCTTGTTCCAAATCTTGCGATAATCACTGCGACCAATTTCATTTCGCAGAGAGTAGAGGTGAGAGATGGAATATGTCTTGGTGCAGGGGACTTTGAGATCAGGACGCTTTTGCATGAAGGTGCGCAGCTCAGAGACATTCATCAGAAATTTGGATAAGAGCCTACAGTGAGTTCTGTACTTGGCTACTTTCTTGTCCATGCGCTTGTCATAGCTCTCCGATGCGTCCCATAGCTCGTCAAAAAGAATAGAGGACCAGTCTAAAGCATCGCCATTATAGACCGCAGCACAATAAGCCCACTGCTTGGAAATGAACTTGCCCTTATTTCCATTTTTGCAGTTTACGGAGTCGCCAATAATGGTGTAAAGGTGATACATTACCTCACCAAACTCCTTGCGATCATGAACGCTAAACTTCTTAACCAGAGAAGGTTCCCCAACCAGTTTCTGCGCAAGCTTGTTTTGTTTAACTTCAGAATAAGCTTCTGGCGCATCATCCACTTTAAATCCGCAAAGCTTTTTAAGTGACGCAGGTACAATGCGCACTAAGTAATTCTGAACGACGGAGCGGATAACATCAATCTTTTCTCGAGTCTGCTTGTGAGTCATGGTGACTCTCTCTGCGTTCTCAAACAACTCGTCTACTAGAGTGGGGACATAGAAGTCCTGAGCCAGAGTAAAGAGAGGTAAGATGCCGGAAGAATCCATAAGATGAACAATCCTGCGTCCGTCAGCATCTTTGTGTAGCGCAGCAAGATCCAGTTCCCAGCCTTGTATGAAGTAGAAAGAGTTCTGCGCAAAATAAGTAGTTTAGACAAGAATTGCGCATGGAGTGAAGCGCATGCGCAGATACACGTGTGCGCAGCATCTCCATAGGAAACAAATAAGAACTTGATGAACACGGAATAATAAAAATATGAACACGAAGAACATCAAGAACACTAAAAATCAATGTTTGACCAAAAAGGACAAAAAGCATATCGAAATAACCGCATTTCAGAGACAAAAAACAACCAAGAAAACAAGATTTCCAAAAACAAAACGTTTAGCCCAGAAATCAAGAATAACCGTTCGTCTGCCTAGGAGGTTTTCGAACGGAAAAAATTTGCAGAGAACATATGAAAACAGTACTGATCGTGAAATAAAGTACATACGAAGGTAGATCAGAGAGAGACGAACGCAAAACAACAGACGATTTCAAAAATGATTAACAGATAAGAGCAAAATCGAAAAGGGGAGTTTTTAAGAACTTGAGACATAACAATGGCGGATAAACAGAAAATGAGTTCAAGGTTCAGAAATAGTTACCATGGGTCAATAGCTTTAGCTTCTTGAGGAGGAACCTCTTCAACAGGTTCATGGACCTCACCAACTACTTTAGTTTTTGATTTTCGGGGAGCCATTTTAAAAGAAACTAGGGTTTTTTTTTTTTTGAAAAGGGAAGAGAGAGAAGAGTTGTGCAGAGATTTAGAGAAAAGTCAAGGAGAGAAGAAAAGGAAATGATTGGGAAATGGAGGGTAGGTTGCAGAGGAGAGACAGAGGATGAATTTGTGAAAGAGAGAGAGAACAGGAAAGAGAGAAAAAGGAAGACTCAAAAATGATTTATACTAAAAGAGGAAATGGCGCATGACGTCAGTGAGGCGGTTTGGTGAAAGACGTCGAATTTGGTGAAAAAATGCAGAGGCGCACGATAGCAAAGCGACGTATCCGAATAGGGAATGCGTGTGCGCAGACCTGACGCGCGAGTGAGTAAGTCGGTCTAGGCAGGTCACAGTCATATCAACTCCCTCATAAATGTTGAACACGAATTCTAACAGGCGCTATCATTAATGGCCGTTTGCATTTAATGATAATGGGACATACGCGGGGGTAAAAGCGTAATTTCCCAAGAAATTTCAAAAAATAAGGCGAGGGAAAATTTTAATTACACAAGTACCCTTGTGAACTAAGCGTTGACTTTTCAGTCAGGGACCTAATTGCAATTTCTAATAAATAGAAGACTTACCTGCGATCCACGAAGTGTGCGCATGTTAAAATCATGTGCAGGGCTGTAAATAGCGCAATCAATTATTAAAATAGATTAACATTAGTGATATGCGCAAAGGAAGTACTGCGCAGGGGATGCGCAGAAGCATGGATCTTGACCTATGATGAATATCTTATCAAGCAAACACAAGATTATTAGTATTGACAAATCATATGGACAGGTTAGCTAAGTTCAAGCATACCCATTTCTCCTCTCAGGAATACAAATCTTTTTGCGTCAAGAGCCTTTGTAAGGATATCAGCAATTTGATTATCTGTGCCCACGTGCTCTAAATGAATGTTTCCTTTTTCCACGTGGTCCTTGAGAAAATGATATTTAATGTCGATGTGCTTTGTCTTTGAATGCATGACAGGATTGTTGGAAACTGCTATGGTGGACATATTATCGCAGAAAATTGGGCAATTTCCTTCATTAATTCCATAGTCCACTAATTGTTGCTTCATCCATAGGATTTGGCAGCAGCAGCTCCCAGCAGCAATGTATTCAGCTTCTATAGTGGAGATGGACACAGCAGCTTGTTTCTTGCTTGCCCACGCAACAAGTCGATTTCCAAGGAAATGACAAGTGCCACTTGTGCTCTTCCTGTCAATAGTGCATGCTACGTAGTCTGCGTCTGAATAACCTAGCAAATCGAAATTCAAATCTTTGGTGTACCAAAGTCCAAGGTTAACAGTTCTAGAAAGATAACGAATAATGCGTTTAATAGCAGTTAAGTGCGCTTCTCTAGGGTCCGCTTGATAGCGCGCACAGACACAAACACTAAACATAATATCCAGCCTACTTGCAGTAAGATAAAGGAGAGAGCCAATCATACCTCGATATAAAGTTTGATCAACTTTCTTACCTTTCAAGTCTTTGTCAAGTTTGTTGCCCGTGGCCATTGGAGTGTCGTATACTTTAGCATTCTCAAGTCCAAATTTCTTGATTAAGTCCTTTGTGTACTTGGCTTGATTTATGAAGATACCATCATTCAATTGCTTGATTTGAAGCCCGAGGAAGAATGTGAGTTCTCCCATCATGCTCATTTCAAACTTGCTTTTCGTGAGCTTCTCAAAGCGCTTACAAAGTAACTCATTAGTAGAACCAAATATAATATCATCAACATAAATTTGAACAAGTAAAGAATGATCATTATACTTAGCAATAAAAAGAGTTGTATCGATTTTACCGTGCTTGAAGCCTTTCTCTAGTAGGAATTTTGATAGCGTATCGTACCATGCTCTTGGAGCTTGTTTAAGTCCATACAAAGCTTTTTGAAGCTTGAAGACATGATTTGGAAATCTGCTATCTTCAAATCCAGGAGGTTGAGCTACGTAGACCGTCTCTTGGAGTTCACCGTTGAGAAATGCGCTCTTCACATCCATTTGATAAAGCTTGAATTTCTTGTGAGAGGCATAAGCTAAGAAAATTCTTATAGCTTCAAGTCTTGCTACAGGCGCAAATGTTTCATCGTAGTCGATTCCTTCCTCTTGCCTATAGTCTTGCGCAACCAACCTTGCTTTGTTTCTTGTGATGCTTCCATTCTCATCCATCTTGTTTCTGAATACCCATTTTGTGCCAATAATGCCTTGATCATGAGGTCTAGGTACTAAGGTCCAAACCTTGCAGCGCTCAAATTGGTTAAGCTCTTCTTGCATTGCAGTAACCCAGCTTGAATCTTGGAGCGCTTCATCAATCTTCTTTGGTTCGATTTGAGAGATAAAGGAGTGATATTCATCATCAAAGTTTGATGCTCTCCTAGTACGAACCCCTACATTGAGATCACCAATGATGTTTGAAGTTGGATGATTTCTCACTTCACGAACCTCGGGAGGTAAGTTAGGTTGAGTGGTAGGAATACGAAGATCTTCAATGGGTACTTCATTTGCTCCAGCATCGAGATCATCAAAAGTGATTTGCTGAAGCGGAGAAACGTTATGCGCAGGAGGAGGTGTTTGCGCATCAGGAGTCGTCACTTCTGGCGCAGCATCTGGTGTATGCGCATGGGATGGACTTGCTTGATTCTGATTTTGATAATCATTCTGCGCAGGTGCAGTTTGAGGCTGCGTACCTGTCTCATCATTCTCAACAGAATCATCAGAATCATTTGGAGCCAAATGTGGCTCAAGGAGAGAATGCTCATCAAAAGTAACATGTACAGATTCTACAATTACTAGAGTAGTTCTATTAAAAACACGAAAAGCTTTAGAATGTTTGGCATACCCAACGAAAATACCTTCATCTACTTTGGCGTCGAATTTACCTCTATGATCTTTGCCATTGTAGAGGATATAGCATTTGCAGCCAAAGATCTTGAAGAAAGCAATGTTGGGCGCTCTTCCTCTCTACAGCTCATATGGAGTCTTGTTGTAGGCTTTGTTGATGAGGGATCTATTCTGAGTAAAGCAGGCAGTGTTGACAGCTTCTCCCCAGAAATACTTTGGAAGCTTAGCTTCTGCTATCATTGTTTTTCCAGCCTCAATCAACGTGCGATTCTTTCTTTCCACAACGCCATTTTGTTGAGGAACTCCAGCAGCAGAGAAATTGTGATCAATTCCATGGTCATCGCAGTATTGAGCAACACCGTTATTTTTGAATTTAGTTCCATTGTCTGATCTAACACTCACGATGTCGTCTTCTTTTTGAGTTTGGAGCTTTCGAAATAATGCAGTCAAAATATCATAGCAGTCATCTTTGGATATCATCATTTCGACCCATGTGTATTTTGAGTAGTCATCCACCACGACTAAAGTATATTTGTTTCCTCCAATGTTCGCAGTGGTGACCGGTCCAAACAAGTCCATGTGAAGCAGTTGTAAACATTTGGAAGTTGAGGAGACAATCTTACTGGAGAAAAACTGCTTAGGTTGTTTACCGAGCTGGCATGCTGCGCATTTTCTGTCATGATGGTCAGCTACTTTGGGAAGTCCTTTGACAAGATTTTCCCTTCCTAGCTTAGCCAAATACTTGAAGTTCAAATGACTTAAGCGCTTATGCCATAGCCAGCTGCTTTCACTTACATTCTTTGCTACAAAACAGAGATTAGTGATAGAATCTATAGAAGTAAGATCAATAATGTAAATATTAGTCTTACGAGTCCCTGTGAGCAAAGTTAGTCCGGATATGCCATCTTTGATGTAGCTGTGCGTTGCAGTGAAGTGACATTCCAAACCTTTATCGCAGAATTGTGATATGGAGAGTAGGTTGTGCTTGAGACCTTCAACGAGTGCAACTTTCTCAATGCATACTTTATCTTTTCTGATTTTTCCATATCCAACTATGTGCCCTTTGTTGTTGTCTCCAAAAGTTACAGAGGGACCTCTTCCTTCATGCACTTCTTCAAGAGCGGTAGCATCTCCAGTCATGTGTCTAGAACATCCACTGTCGAGGTACCATATATGCGCTTTAGCTTGTGAAGAGTGCGCAGTGAAGCAGGAGACCTGAAAGATAGACATTAAGAACGCAGGTCCCCTTTATTCTTGGGTCCTAGAGTTAGCAACTTTTGACAACCCACTCCTGTCTGACCTTAGGATTTTTACGTCCCTTGGCATTAGGAGCAAATCGCAAAAGGCATTCTGCAGCCTTGTGACCTAAACCATCACACACAACACAATGATGAAAGCCACTTATAGATTGGGTTTTTACAAACTCTTTACTTTTCTTTGGCGCAGCATTTTTACTGGAGCAGATGAACTTGCTTTGATAAATATCATTTTCTGAGGTTTGGGTGCGCTTTTCTTAAGAATGCGCATCTGGCGTTGGGGCGCATGGCTTTCATGCGCATGACCCTTTTGCGCAGATTTGACATTTGAAGTTGAAGCGCAACCATAGTCAGAATATGAGTTGTCATGCGCAGGTTCAACTTTAGCCTTACCTTTGGCTTTTCCAGTTTGCTTCTTTGGGTAGACATAATGGAAATTTTGTCTCTGGACTTTCTCCTGTCCTTTACCCACTGAAGTAGAATGCTTTGCTTTAGGAATTTCAATAGTTTGCTGTGGTGTAAATTCATTTTCCTTTTCAGAGCAAACTGCGCATTTAAAGTTATCACTAGTTGAGAATCCCAAGCCTTCCTCGTCTCCACTAGCTTTTTGGGATTCTAGAATTTGGTCCATAGTGACACGAGATTTGGTCCACTCATTAGTGATCTTTGTGAGATCAGCTACTTGAGCAGCCAATTCTTCGTTTCTTACTTTAAATAGCTCATTTTGATATGTGAGAAAACGGTTCTTTTCAGTAAGAGGAGTCATGCTTTTGATCTGCTCCTTAAGGAGGGTGATCTCAAATTTTAAAAGAGTTTTCTCCGTCTTAAGCTGTGAAATTTCTCCAATTGATAAATCCACTGCTTCTTTCATAGAGTTAAATTTCTTGATTACCTTTTCAGCTTGCTGAAAAATAGACTCGCGCTCAGCAGCAGAGTCATTCTTTTCTATAACAATTTCAGCAGGAATTTCAAGAGATTCTTTGTGTGAAGGCGCAGCTACAAATTTCTTTGATAGGTCTGCTCTGGCAAACAAGTACTTGCCATTCTGTCTGCTTGGAGTCAGATGTCCCATTTCCACCAGTTCAGTGATAGTGGGACCTTTCTTCTTTGCCCTTGGCGCAGCCTTTGTGTCCGCATCTTGATCATTGTCTGAATCGCTATCAGCATCAGCATTTGCCATCAAGCAGAGCAGTCCATCCTCAGAGTCATCATCATCACTGTCTTCAGTGTCAGTCTCGATCCAAGTCTTCAGTTCCTTTTCTGCAAAGTCTTCTTCAGCAATCATCCCGCGCTGCCTTGATGATCTCTGCGCATTATTTCTCTTCATGTACTCATATTTTGGAGTGGGACATTTTGAAGCAAAATGACCGGGCTTTCTGCAGTTGTAGCAGACCAATTCTTCATCTTTCTTTGAGTCTCTGCCACGAGAGAATTTAGCAGGTGGTTTGCTAGAGGATCCAGGTTTAAAGAATTTCCTGAATTTTTGGAATCGCTTAACGAACATAGCGAAATCATCATCATCCATTTCGAGTAAAGAGGAAGTAGAGACTTTGTCCGAGGTTTGAGCAGGCGCAGGTTCCTTTTGCGCAACATAGGAAACAAGCTTTCCTTTGCCTTCAGTTTCGTCGATTCGATCAACCTTTAGCTCATACACTTTTAAGTTAGCGTATAAGCTGCGCAGAGGCCAAGTATCTAGAAATCCAGAATCTTCCAGATGACTTGCTTTGCGCACATATCTGGAACCTAGCGCATCTAAGAATTGAGAATTGACTTCTTTATTAGTGAAAGTAGTTCCAAGAGATTTACAAGAGTTTACAACAGTACAGAAGCGATCATATGTCTGTCTCAAGGTTTCACCATCTTTTCTCATGAAGCAGTTGAATTTTCTTTGCACCACAAATCTTTTGTTTTCCTTGCTTACTTTGTCTCCATTCACATATCCTTCAATAGCATCCCATAGTTCCTTTGCAGTTCCACCGCTCACAATTTGATTGTGCGTGGAGAGGTCTAGAGTCCTAAGAATGATGTTCCTTGCTCTTCCATCATAGCCAACCCATTTCTTTTCTTCATCAGTCCATTCCCCTTTGGCCTTCTTGATTGTAGGATTATCCTTGTTGGTAGCAGCATCTGGATTGGCCTTTATTGGAATGTAAGGTCCTTCAAGAACGATGTCGTGGAGGATCTCGTCGATAGAAGAAAAATGAGTGAGCATGCAGTGCTTCCAGATTTCGAAGTGATCTTCATTCAGCACTGGGACATGTGAATAGTTAGCCATTCCCCAAGATTTTGAAGCCATCTTGAATCGGCACCCAAGCTGTTAAGCTTGAAAAAACAAAACAAGTTTATGAAGGTGTTTGCTCTGATACCTCTTGTTGGTCCCAAAGGGGCAACAAGGGTATGAAAAATGCTAGAGGGGGGGGGGTGAATAGCGTTTTTAAATTATTTTCAAACCCTTTTGCAAATCAATGGCTTATGCGCACAGTTCTCAAATAAGCTAAGTATAGCGCGCAGTGAGAGTGTGAAATGCACAGCGGAAGTTTTAAGCAGCACATGCGCAGTAAAAAGCTGCGCAAGGATAAAAACGCACGCGCTAAGTTTTGGCTTAAAGTTGGATAAAATGTTCTAAGGCAATAAGTAATAACAAACACAGCAGCAATAGTAGCAATCTGATAAGATCAAACAAAGCAGTAATTCAGAAATGATTAGCAGAAAATAAATAGCGAGATTAAAGAACAAGCTATTTGGAGAGGTTCGATCGATGAAAGATCTACGTCCTCTACCAAGATGGTTAGTCTTGGATTTTCTAAAGGAGATCTTATAATATGAGAGAGTTACAAGATACAACAATGAAACACAACTATCTCAAAGATCTATAATCTATGAAGAGCAAATCCTAGACTAAACCGGTGTATCTCAAGAAGTTAGATCAAAATGATCAAAGCTTCAAGAGGTGTGTGTGTGTTCAGAAATTCTGGGCTCTATGGATCTATGAGATGAAGAGCACGAAGAATTCTGGTGATTTAAGGCTTAGGATCTGGGCAGGAGTTTGAAGGTATGAAGGTTGAAGGTTGATCTTGAATCTGTGAATAGTAAGCAGCAATCTTCAGAACTTCAAGGATAATATAAAGCACAAACTCTAGAAACTTGGAAATGAAGATGAGCTGGCTTATTTATAGCTGAGAGCTTGAATATAGCCGTTGGAGCTCTGAGCAAGGACGATGAGCTGGCACAATATGATTGGTGCGCATGTGTCCTTTATAGCCGTTTGGAGCTCTATTCAAAGTTGATGACCTGGCACAATATGATTGGTGCGCAGGAATATAGAGCCGTTGGAGACTGAGCATGAAGACCAAATTCAAAAAGTTTCTTCTAGAAGGTTGACAGCTGTCTTTATTTGAAATATATCTCTTGAGCGCGTCTCTACCGTTGGATCTGCTAAGTGTGCTTGTTTTGTCATTTCTGCACACCTTAACACTCTTAAAAGCGTACATCTTCAAAGCGTTTTCCAAGTTAGGTGATCTGAATGGATTGAACTGAGGAAGAATGCTGCGCAGGACATTCCTGCGCAGTGGTGTCCTGCGCATCGAAGTCCTGCGCAGTAACCACTGACACTTGGATCTTCATTCCTTTCCGCTTCAAGTCCTGTGATCTAAGCCTATACTATAAAATGGACTAAGCTAAAAATTGAAGTTATAAAACTTCTTACATAGGGTCCTAAAGTCCATAAACTATTGATAGGTGATGGTATCAATCAATTCTAACAAGAATAGGAGGGTTATGAAGTAAGCATACCCAACAGGCTCCCTATCGCCAACCGTCCCATACCGGTTGGAAATAACGACCAACTCATCAGGCAGCACATAAGGCTAAATTATACACTCATACATGGATACTGAGCCAAGGTTCTCGAATCAAACATATAACCATCTGAGTGGTATCAACTGAGCAGCATCAAAGAGCTGAAGCCGGGATCCCGAAAACCAAACCATAACCAATAGAACCAAAGTAACCATAGAGGGAAATATGACACATAGTCATAACCCAAATGCTCACTCGAGAGAGCTAGTTCATCCCATCCAAGGCCAATCTGGACTGGGGGTTAAAAATGGGAAACCAATGGTAGAAGCCTTACAATGAACTTGGCTCGTGTGCCATTATAATCCCTACCACTGTCCCGACTCCACAACACAAGACCAGCTGGACTTTAACACTAGCATAGTAATGAATACTTGCTTAAATAACAGCCAAGGACAATGATTCCAAAGTAGGGAACCAAGCCAAACACATCACAAAGATGAACCAATCCAAACCACATCAAAAGATGTTCACCAATAACTAATCAACATTTAGTCAATTTTCACAACACATATGTTCACAAAGGAACCAATTTCAAACACTAGGGTGTTCCACAACAACCCTCTAGGTACTCTAGGATATCACTTAAGACCTTGACCAAACTTGAACCTTGAATCACCTGAAATGGAACAACTCAACTTTTCCAGCAACCGTGGGCGGTCGCCCACACCAGACTGTGCGGCCGCCCAAAACACTCTGTCCCAAGACAAAATCTTCCAGATAAGTGTGCGGTCCACGCCCTATTTGGGCGGCCGCCCAACACACCCGCCAGGCCAAAACTTGAACAAACTATACTCCTTTCGTTTCACCGTCCCAAAAGTACAACACTTAACGTTTATAACTTTACTAAGACTACAAAATCAGTCTCAAAACAACTTTAATACTACTTTGAGCCCAACCAAACCAACATACTAAATACTCCCTTTGTCCCAAAAATTACAAGTATAACAAATATTACCCAAATCGCAAAATAACAATTACAAGTGTCAATTATAAATATAATTTTTCTAATATACTAATATACTCATTTAAGGATACTTTCATTCATTTCCCCGTCCCAAGAATAATAGTATAATTTTATAATATACTTATTTAACATTTAACTCAAGTTAATATTTTACCGTCCACAAGTAGGAGTATACTTTCAAACACTTATATTCACATTCTCAGGTATATAAACATACTCCATATACATCTTTCCATACAAACCAAGTCACTTACCCAGCATAATTATACTCCCTTTGTCCCAAATAAACAAGTATCACAAATAAATTCTTTTCACAATAATTTCACCACATACCACACATATAGCAAATATATGACCATTTTACTATTTAAGGGGAATTAGTAACTTACCTATTTCCGGAAAAAGTATCGCAGAAATATGTTTTGTTTAGGTAGAAATGACCTACTCAACGCCCTGATCATTTTTATATAATTAGTTTTAAAACGGGTAAGTAAATAAAAAGAATTAAATCGAAATGGGTTGAACTTACTTTTTCTTTGTGAACCAGAGAGAAATCAGTTGGGAAAGTTGAAATGTTCATACGCAGAGAGAGAGAATTGTGAGGATAAGTATATAAAGATTTTTATAAAATTTTCACTTTGGTCCCTCTACTTTCTTTTTGAGCAAATAAGCCCCTAAACTTTAAAGTTACGCTTTGGACCCTAAAGTTTCAACTAACTCATTTATTCTTTTTAACAAAATTTCTACTAACACTTTAAATACCACATATGCTCAAATAATATATGCAAGTCATGAAAATATTTTCTAACACATAAAATACTCATATAATGTCAAATTAAAATCTCCAAAATATAAAATAAATTGGGACGAGTTTTGGGGTCGTTACACCTTTTGGTATAACAATAGAAGTATCTTGCTTCCTTTTAATCATTGCTCTGACTGTGATTCTGCTTGTATGTTACTTTGATGACTTTTGTCTTGCTGCGTTTCTGAGATACGCTTTACAACTCCATCAACGCACCCAGATTCTTGATGTCGTTCTCATATTATATCGACCACCTGGTTATGTAGGCATTAAGTATGCTTTCATTAAATATCTTTCCCATAATTCGATCCTCTTGGTCAAAACCGAGATGTCATTGCGCATATGTCGGTCTGTGCTAGCAGTCTCTCGATTGTTCACTGTTTTCCAGGCTCATGATATCACAAACTTGTGACTCTGTGTCAGCCGGCGGAGGGTAAGTGAAGAGACATTATGCTTTATGGGGGAGTCACATCCCTTAACTATAGGTAATGATGGCTAGGGTGCTGATGTATACATCCATCAATTGCCACGAGATTTTCACGAGATTTTGAACGGGTAAGAGGCAAATTCTCGGGGTCTACCCGAACCGAGAATTTCAATCGGTTGAGATCCCCAAATCCTCTTTTACCCTTTCACTGAATAGTTAAAAAGCTTTTATTTTTAGGGTTCACTTCATCGGAGATTCGACCGGCGATCGTCATACACCATTTGATTTCGGCAAACGTCTGTCGGTGTTTCGGCATTCTTTTTTCCTTTCACCCGCTTGCCTCCATTTTCCATATCAAGCTCCTACTCAGGTACCCCTCTATTCCCTCTTGCATTTTTAGATTTCTTTCAGCCATTTTTCATCTCTAAGCGAAATCAGAGAATTCATAGAGCGAACCGTAGGGTTTACCGAAGATCAGATGGGCCCTAGTTTTTGTTGGCTCTAAGCGAAATCAGAGAATTCCTTGTAATACATAGGGCCTTCAATGGAACTGTGGAATGGCCTGTTAATAGCCATCGGTTTGATTGTTTAGGAGTGATGAATCCCAACTTAGTGGTTCTTTCCTCTTTGTCTGACCTTCTGACCCATATTTCTTCTCATTACATTCTGTCTGAGGACGAGGTGCTCCCCTCGGCTTCTGTGAATGAGGGGAGGGGGTAAATGCGACTCCCACCTTGATTTTTGATGCTAACCCCCTTCTTTCCTCTGCAGTTATGTCGGGGGATAGCACTTCTTCGAGAATAGTTAACCAATTTGGCGCCAATGTTCCTGAGGGGGGCCGAGGTCATGGCAGTAGGAATTTTAGACAGAGTGGAAACACTATAGCCCCCACCAATCCGAAGCAACCCAAGGCTGGGAACGAGATGATAAATTATCTCTATGACAATTGTAGGATCTCTCGTGACGACTACAATCTGGTGTACCAATGCGCCTCCGCCCTGAGTACTAGTGAAGAGAGGGCTTCTTTCTATCTGAACCATAGTGAGGTGTCATTCTTTTTTAAACAGTTTGAACTAGGACTCCGTTTACCTCGTGACCCCTTCATCTGTGAGCTTTTAGAGGATTGGCAAGCTGTTCCCGCCATGCTAGGTGCTAATGCAGTTAGGTACCTTACATCGTTCATTGTTCTATGCTGAAGCTTGTGTTTCGAGCCATGCCCCTGGGCCTTTTATCAATTTTTTGAGGGTAGCTTTAATGAAAACACGTGTGTGCTGACCTTAAGAAGCAAGCAAAGGCGGCCCAAAATTATCGCTCCGATCTCCAGTTCGGTAAGCAAGGTGTCAGGTTGGAATAATCATGTTATCAGAGTTGAGAGCCGCCATGGCTGGGAGTTCCCCGTCCCAAAAAGTACCCCCAAGGACCCAGAAACCTGTTATAAGGCTCCCATGGAGTGATGCCCTTATCAAAAGGTTAACAGAATTTGCTTCGGTTCAGCAGTTGGAATGGTCGGCCCTAGAAGTCAATCATGGCTACTACGTCCAGGCTGGTATTATGCCGGGGCCATGGGCTGGTGTAGAAACGATGACACCTATCAGAAGAGGTAACAGGTTCCCTGATTGGGTGGTCCATCCCAACTTTGCCTTTTACCGGGATTGTGAGGTGTGCCAGACCCAGAATGAACAGTGTGTGAAAAAGTTATTGGATGTATACTTTCTAACTCTTGCCTTTACGTCTTTCATGCTATTGCCATATTATAACATTGCTCCTCATCTCTGTCTCCCAGATTTGACCATGGAAGAGGAAAGGGAGCTCGAGCAAGTGTACTCATCCGACCCTAACAAGCTTCTGAGAAAACGGAGGCTGAAATCAAAGACCTCAGGCCGCACAAAGAGGCATACCGATATGGGTGTTCGGCAAGAGGTTTTATCAGTCAAGGAGGCCGGCCCTCTTCCTACTATAGATGTGGTCGGCACTGTAGGTCAAACCGAGGAGGTTGCTGGGGGTGCATTGTTTCCAACGTAGGGTCCTGCTACTAGCCCTGTTAGGGAAACTGCTGCTGAAGGGACTGAGACGGGTGCAAACGTTGAGTCCTTGAACCAGAAAAAAGGCCGTGATGTGGCTGAAGAGTCTTTTGATGAGCCGGCACTCAAACGACCTAGATTTACTACTGCTGGCGCTTCTTCCACCTTTTTTTCGAGGAGATTGATGCCTTGATAGCATATTTTTCAGTAGTCCATCCGTTAAAGAGCCTCGATATTACCGCTAGATCTGGTCTAATGATGAGACTTGGCCGGCCAGTTTTGGAATGGGCTTTTGATACCGATTTCCTGCATGAACTGACTTCTATGCCGCCCACCTATGCCCACATGGCTGAATGCAAGGGTCTTATTATTGCCGAGGTAATAGGTTAACTTGTACGTTTTCTGGTTTTTTTATTTCTCTTGTTGACATCGGCTTCTTTGTGTAGGTTGCCACCTTAGCCAAACATGAGGCAGCGCAGTGGTCTGGAGTCAGCAAGAAGATGACCGACCTAGAGACCAAGCCAGAAAAGGCTTAGGAGAGGTGCGGTCGCGCAGTTGATCTGGAGAATAAAGCTCATGAGGAGACCAAAACAACTTTTGCAGAGAAAAACAAGGCTATAGAGGCGGCGACGGCAGAAATCAAGAAGTTGAAGGAGGCTCTGTGTCAATTAGAGGAGGAAGCCATGAAGGAGAGGGAAAAGGCGACCCTGCTTGCAAAGGAGAAAGAGGAGGCAGAGGCGAGGTGCCTTCAACTGGAAGAAAGCATCCCGGTAAAGGAGAAAGCAGCTGTCTCGCATTTCAAATGAATCGAGATGCTGTCCATTATTGATGAGCACGTAAAGACCACTTAGGTTGACGGTTATACACATGCAGCTCGCCAACTTCATATTGACCCCGAAGTGGATGTTCCGATTGAGAAATTGGCTCGCCTTCTGCTGAATGATGCGTATAGTGTTGAGGCCCGTGCTTCCCATTCCTTGATCCCTTATTCTGAGCAGACTTTGAGATTGATAGCTCAGGATGATGAGGTTGAGGAGAGGCCGGCCTGGAGCGTTCCTTTGGTGGACCCCAATAATTTCCATGCTCTGTTTGAGTGGTTCAAGGAAGAGTTTGGCTTTGATGAAGAAGAGGATGAAGAGGAGCAGCAGGCTCTGTGAACTTTATAAGATTTTATTTGTTGTGTAAGGCTGGTGCGGCAGTTTGATACAATTTGCTTTTATGCCTGTGAGCCTTGGCTGAAACAATTTATTTTTCCTTGCAAGTATTTGTATGCCTGGTCCAGCGTAGTCTGGGGGTGTAAAACACTTTGTTATCTTTGTTATTTTGGGATTTCTACCTCAGTTTGAGGTGTTAATTAACCCTTGTTATCTCCTTGAGTGTCATTGTTGAAGTTAGGGGATCTCGGTTTGAGATGCCTAACTTGATTTGTAATGATGAGAGAATGTACTGCCAGTTTAGGCTATGTTTCCAGGCCGTGGTTGTTTCACCGTTATTGGCTGTGACGAGCGTTAGAGGCTCGGTTTTATAAAATTTGAAAAGACTAGTTGTCGGAACTAGGCTCAAATTGTTCTTGGAGTTAGATGTCATAATCTTGACTCAAATTTGAGAGAACTAGTTGTCAGAACTAGGTTCAAATCGTTAGGGGTTGAGACATTTTAGCCTTAACTCAAATGGGGACCCTGCATATCATATATGCCGTGGTCGTGCTAGTTATTGAAACTAGGCCTTGAGTGATCAGGTGTAAGTGCTCGACTTTGGATGACGGTCTCGGCATTGTTAAGTAATGCTTTGAACCGTGCTCTGGTGTTATGTTTTAGGAATACAAACTCAACAATTCTGAAGGAAAAGAACTTTTATTCATGAAATAAACTAGAGAAATATCTGAATTAGAAATAACTGAATTTGACAAAAAAACCTAACTAAAAAGCATTTAAAAAATAGCTAGGGTGTCGAGACGTTACTGATAGTATTTCCTCAGGTGTTCTGAATGCCATGGGTGTTTTAGCTCTTTTCCTTCTAGAGTTTTGAGCATGTAGGCCCCTTCTCGAATAACATGCGTAACGATGTAGGGGCCTTCCCAGTTTGGAGATAGCTTGTTTTGTTGAGCCTTTCTGTGTGTCGACTCGATCTTTCTGAGCACCCAGTCACCGACTTCAGAAACTCTCTTTTTTACTTTGCTGTAGTGATAGGCCTTTGTTCTTTGCTTGTAGTTAATCATTCTGAGCTGAGCAGTCAGCCTTTTTGCCTCAACCAGGTCTAGGTCTAGCTGTCGGTTATATTCATTGACGACTTCATCATAATTGGTTACTCTGAAGGTAGGTATGGCCATCTCGGCTGGATCCATAGCTTCAGATCCATAAGTTAAAGCAAAGGGAATCTCCCCAGTCGGCCCCCGAGTGGTTGTACGAACTGCCCATAGAGCAAGGGGGAGATCGTCCAGCCATTTTCCTTGGCTTCCTTCCAAATTCTTGGTTAGGGATCTTAGTATCAACTTGTTTACCGCCTCGGCTTGCCTATTACCTTGAGGATGACTGACTGATGACTTGCTATGATTCACTCCTAGCCTGTTTAACTCCTCAGTAAAAGCATCAGAGAACTGGAGCCTGTTGTCGGTCACAATAGAATGAGGGACACCGAACCGATACCATATTTAGTCGTGAATGAAGTTGATGGCATTCTCTTCTGTAATCTTTGCTAAGGGTTTAGCCTCTACCCACTTGGTGAAGTAGTCAACTTCCATGATCACAAACTTGTTGCTTCCCTTGGCCAAGGGAAAGGGCTCAATGATGTCGACTCCCCACATGTCGAACGACCATGTAGGTATAATATGACTTTGTTCCACTGGTGGCACTCTGGCTAGGTCTGAGAAGCATTGGAACTTGTCACATTTCTTCACATAGGTGTAGGTATCTTCTCTTAGGTTCAGCCAGTACTAGCCGAGCGTGATCACCTTGTCGGCGAGAGTCCTGGCCCCAGGGTATCCTCCGCAAACTCCCTCGTGCACCTCGGCTAGTAATCTCTCTGTGTCTTTGGGGGAGACACATCTTAGGAGGGGCTTGGAGAACGACCTCCGGTATAAAATGTCGTTCCACACTAAGTATCTGGCCATCTTCTTCTTTATCATCTTGGCTACCAACTCGTCACCTGGCAGCATTCCCTTTTCGATGTAGTCTTTGTAGTCTTCAATCCATATTATTTCCTAATCATCAAGAATTAGGATCTCCAGCCTCTCGTAAAATAGTTGGTCGTCATAGATGACCAAGGGATTTGTCTCTTCTGCCGTGGCCAATTTGGACAGCAAATCGGCCTCTTGGTTGTGCTCTCAACCTACCAACCTGATTTCCCGAAACTCCAGAGGACGAGGTCTCTATACTTAGTCAGCATATGATTCTCGGTATTGTACTTCCCGTTTACTTGGTTCACCACGAGTTGGGAGTCACTATAGGCCACCAGTTTGTTCGCACCGAAGAACTTAGCTCTTTTATCCCCAAGACCAAGGCCTTATATTCTGCCTGGTTGTTTGAGGCTGGGAATTTGAACCTGATGAAGTCACGGGCCACATGTTCGCTGCCTGGACTTGTTAAATATACTCCAGCTCCACTCTTTCCTTGCGTCGTTGACCCGTCTGTGTATAGGACCCAACAATCACTTGGAAATTCCTCTAGAGGTTCTCTATCCATGGGGAATTTCCTCTTCCTGGTTGTCGGTGCATATTCGCTCGAGAACGCGGTCTCGATTAGGAAATATGCTAGAGGCTGTGCCAACAATGTCTTTCTCGGCTTATAGGTGAAATCAAACTCGGTCAATTCAATGGACCAGTTGAGTAGTCTGCTAGAGCTATCCATCTTATGAAGTATTTTTCAAAGGGGTGCATCAGTATAAACCGTGATGGGATGAGCGGAGAAGTATGCTTGCAGCTTTCTAGCAGCTATCACCAAGGCATACGCTATCTTCTCGGCGTTGAAGTATCTCGATTCGGTTTCTGATAAGGCCTTGCTCATGTAATAAACCGGCCTCTGAACCCCGTTATCTTCTCGAACTAGAACGGCTGCCACAGCTCTGTCTGTCGCTACGAGGAATACATAGAGTGTCTCTCCCATAACTGGACTGCTGAGTAGTGGAGGGGATCCCAAATATCCTTTCAGCTACTGGAACGGAACCGAGCACTCCGGTGTCCAAGAAAAATCTTTGGTGCCTTTCAAGGCTTTGAAGAAGGGGAGTGATTTTTCTGCCGACTTGGCGATAAACCTTCCTATGGCGGCCACCCTTCCATTCAGCCTTTGAACTTCCTTCACACATGTCGGCTCTTTCATGTCGACAAGAGCCTGGATCTTCTCCGGATTTGCTTCAATGTCTCGCTGTGACACCATGAAGCCGAGGAACTTGCCTGCCGTGACCCTAACACACATTTACTGGGGTTGAGCTTCATGTCATTAGCCTTCAAGTTTTTTATGGTCTCGGTCAAATCTGGGATGTGACTTCCTGATTTGGTCTTTATTACCATGTCATCAATGTAGGCCTTCATGTTTCTGCCTATCTGGGACTTGAACACTTTGTTTACCATCCTTTGGTAAGTTGCTCCGGCATTTTTGAGGCCAAAAGGCATCATCACGTAGCAGTAGATTCCCCCAGCTGCCTAAAAAGCCGTCTTCTCGATGTCGTCCTCTGCCATCTTAACTTTGTGGTAACCTGAATAGGTATCAATGAAACTCGGAGTTTGGTGTCTAGCAATGGAATCAACCAGCTTATCGATCCTTGGAAGGGGATAGCTATCTTTTGGGCAAGCCTTGTTGAGATCTGTGAAGTCCACACATATTCTCCACTTGCCGTTCTGTTTCTTAACCTTAACGACATTAGCTAGACATTCGGGGTACGTTGCTTCTCAGATGATTTCGGCTTTCAGCAATTTATCTACCTCGACCTCGATCGTTTTTTCTTTATCTGTGGAGAAGACCCTTCGCGCCTGCTTGATTGGCTTGAAAAACTTATCCACTTCTAATCTGTGAAGATCAATGGCTTATTTGACCCCAACCATGTCTTCAACCCTCCATGCAAACACATCTAGATTGCTTTGAGCAGGTTGATGAGTCCTCTCTTTCTTCTGGGGGGGAGTTATTTCCCAATTTTTATCTTTTGCTCCGGGTAGTCGGGGTTGATAACGTTCTCGTCTAACTGGTCAATCGATTTTAGCTCGGGACCGTCTCTGAATTCCAAAGTTTCCACGATAATTTGTTTAACTTTTTCCTTTTCCTAACCTTCTAGGCTCAAATTCTCCATGTCTAAAAGTCTGTCTATCTCGTCCTCCATGTGGGTGGGTATTGTGGCCCCCGAGCTTGGAACGAGGGTGAGGGTCAAATCGCTCGGCTCGTCCGAATCTGTGTTCATTGAAATAGAGCCAAATCCATCCAACCCATAGGTCACCTCGATCTCGGTCATGGTATCTTCATCATCTAATACCACCCATTCTTCGGGAACATCTATGACTATCACGCCGATGTGGGGTGTTGACGTTGTGACCATGGTCGACCTAGATACGGTGATGTTCCTTTCTGGAGTGTCAATATCCATTTTGGTTTTTACTTTTCTGGACTTCATTACGTGCTCCAAGCTTTTCTGGACTTCATTACGTGCTCCAAGAAATGCTTAGAGGCGCCGGGGACACAAACTATGCCTGCTGGGGTTGGGAACTTCACCCTTTGGTGAGGGAGGGAGGCAACCATTCTTAATTTTCCTTGGCTAGGAGAGCCCAAAATGTCATGATAGTCACTGGCTAAGTCCATAACTAAGAATGTAATTATGGCCGAGGCCCTGTAGGGGTACTCACCGACTTCCAGTAGCAAGTCCACGGTCCCTTTTGCTTCGGCCTTGTGGTTCGTGAACCCTTCCAATCTTCCATTATATGGGGTTAGCATGTTGTTCGGAAAGCTCCATTTCTTTGAAAGTCTTATAGTAGAGCACGTCTTTAGCAGCCCCAGAATCAATTAGGAGCCTATCTGACTCACAGTTGTATATTCTGCCCGTGATGACCAGCAGCTGCTCCCTCATCGCTCTGTTCCCGGCTAGCTCGTTTGGAGAAAAGCTGATCACTTCTTCCCCTTTGTGAATCCAAGGGGGGATGTGATAGACCTTACTTAGCTCATAGATCTGTTCCTTTAGCTTGGTATTTGAAGGAATTTCCTCCCTTATTACTCAATTAGCTTTGCCCGGGGTGGTCTATCTTCTCGATTATCCTCCTTCTCGTCTTCCCTCGGGCGCTTTTGTCTTTCTTGGCTATGAATTCATTCAATTTCCTCTGATCGGCCCACCTCTGTAATATTTTCTTTAGGGCATAGCAATTGTCTGTCTCGTGCCCGTTGTCCCTATGGTAGGCATAATATTTGCTTGTGTCCCTAGGGTATTTTGGGTTGTCTTTGAGGGGTTTGGGATTAGGAAGGTTTACCAGGTTCATTATCTCGGAGATTGGTTTTGTGAAAGGGGTGAAGACCTCCGTCCCTCTCGTTCTATTCTTTCCCCGGTTTCCACCTCCGTTGGCACCTTGAGCCGAGTCAGAAGTGGGTGGCTTGCTTTCTCGTCCTCGATCCCGGTCTCCGAACATCGACTTCTTTTTTTCTTCTGCAATGGCTATTGCGTAAGCAACATGGTACAACTCTGATTTTGTGAGAGGTTCTCTTACCGACAACTCATAAGTGAGATTGTCTGATATTTGTCCATTGGTAAAGCACACTATAATCTCCCTGTCGGTGAGTCTCTCTTCAATTGAGTCGGCCAAGTCTCTGAACCTATTATAAAATCTCATCGTCGACTCGTTTTTCCCCTGAACCATGTTTGCCAAGTCTGACAACCTTTTCTTTCTCGCCCCTGCGGTGGCGAAATATTCCAAGAATTTTTATTTTAATTTAGAGAAGGAATCAATGCTTCTCCTCTCCAGGTCCATGAACCAAGACCTGGCTTCCCCAGTCAACGTACTAGCAAAGGCCTTGCAAAGTACGTCTCCCTGGTTGGAAACTAGTGCATCATGCCTTTAAAAGTTTGGAGGTGATCTAAGGCATCGGAGCTGCCAGAGTATTTGTCTAGGTGAGGGAGCTTCAATTGGGGATTAGGTGGACAATCCTTGATCCATTGAGCGAAAGGATGCATCGTGTCATAGTCAGTCCTGGGTTTTCTCTGTCCCTGGTTCAACTCCACATTTTCCAGCCTCTCCTGTAAATCCATTATGAGTCTTTCGCTTATTGCCGAGCTGCGACGAGAGCTCCTGGATTTGTCTCGTCCCTTATCTTGATCTCCCCCTGCTACTCGGCTAATCTATGGATCAACTAGAGGTCGTCGCGGTGGAGTGCGGCGAGGTGGTGCCTGCTTTGGTGGAGCTTGAGGTTGGTTCTCCCATCGCCGTCTTTCTCCCATGATAACTACACAGGGGGACTCAGCTTCTCCTTCTTCCCTCCTTTGGTTTATCTGATCTCTTAGATCTCTCGCCTCATTGTTAATTGGGCTAAGTCGGCCATCAAGTCAGCTTGAACGGGCAGCTCGACTTCCCGGGGGTGCATCACGCGGATTTTGAGGATGCCTGTCATCAGTGTTCTGAGTTCGGGTGGCTGTCCTCCTGTGCCATCCATAATGTTGGGTAACCTCAGGTGGAGGCCCTCTGGAGCATGTATTCTTGCCGCCTCCTTGAGGTGAAGGCGGAGGAGGGAGCCCTTGATTCAAAGCATTGTTATTCGCCACGTTAGGGGGTGGCGGATTGAGATTAGCATCGGGCGTAACACTTGCCTGTGCACCACCAGCTAGAATTTCAGCCATGAGGAGACTGGTTATCCGGGCAAAAAGTTCTCTGATCGGATGTTTCCCAGCAATGGAACCAAACTAATGCTGCAAAAAAATGTACCAGATCAGCCCTTCGTCTAGCGGTTCGGATAAATCCAGCAATGAGAACGTCCTCGTTCGGATCTACACACAATGAACAAACGTAAACTATGCCAGGGCTTCACCGGCGAAGGCCCTTCGGCCTGAGAATAAGAATACGGATTGTGTATGAAATAGAGAAATCAATTGACTAGTGTTTTGAGCCAAAAGAGTTCATTACCCGTTTCCTATATGGAGTACCTGTTTATATAGGCATGGGTGAATGAGTCCTGATTTGTTAGAAAATCCAGGGAGCCCGCATTGGTGTATGACTCGTATTCTGATGAGATAGAGTCCTGATAAGGATGATTGATGTACTGTTTGTATTGTAGTAGAGATCTCCTTATTTAGATAAGGATCCTCTGTATTTGTGTGTTATTAAAATTGTTATATAAGCCCCCCGCTATAATAGGGAGGTAATATAATTATTGGGCTGGCCCGTCATCTATCTCGGCTCGTTATAGAAACCGAGCTAGGGATAAGGCCTTCTGACATCTCGGTCTTGGTAACACCGGCGTTCCGGGCCATGGACTACTGAGTTATGTCGGTCTATAAGATCTTGGGCCTCTCGGTATGGGCTTTATGGTATGTGAGCCCAGAGTTTATGGGTCCCATTTAACCAAGTCGGTTTATGTCGTTCAAGGCTGTTTTTCTTTGTTATTGTTACTATAATTGTTTTTGAATTTTAGGTTTACGGAAATATCTTTTAAAAACGATTTGCTAAACCAAGCGAAGTTAAATGAAGCCAAACACAAAACCTAAGATTCGATATAAAGATCATACTCCCTCCGTCTAATTTAGAATTGAAAAAAAAAACATCGTGCACGGGAATTAAGAAGTATATAATGTCAAGAAAATGAATCACAGGGCATAGACCATAGTTTTAAATTTGACCTGAGGAAAAAATTCCTTCCTCATTCTGGAATATAGGAGTTTGATTATGGAGGTTTTGTTTTGTATTTGGATTCTGTTGGAACAATTTTAACCCTGAATGCCTAACTCATTTCTGGAAAGTGATTGAGGAAGAGATGAAGGCGGAAGTGAAGTATTACCTGTTGAATCCATTAAAGATGTTGTAGGGAGAAATAAGATGAAGAAGAAGAATTTAGGGGACGGAGTTCTTCTAAATGATTGTGCCTTTTCCTCTTTACTTCTTTATCACTTAATGAAGATTTATCAAGAGAGTAATATTGAATGATGTAGTAATTTCAAGGGTTGATGGAGAACCCTTTATATATGAAACCAATAGGCACCTCATTTAGGGACTACACCCTTTCAACCTAAGTGATGTTAAATTACCACTTTGCCCATCAAAAATAGGTAATATTACATCCAGGAATTCTACACATTATTTTAATTCACTACACTTTATATTAACATTATAGGTATGATTTCATTATGGAATTACTAGATGACTTGTGTTGCAAGCCATGTTCTAACAATCTCCCACTTGGGTTGCAAAACAAAGTCTTTCCTTTAACCATAAATATAACACAAATGACAACCCTTATGTGCGCACTTTATTGTCATTTATAACAATCTCGTCCATTAGTCATCCAATTACAAGGACTAAAGGGGCAGTCGTTGTAATTGATTCGCAACTAAACTCACAGTAATCACGTGTACAAATCCAACTAAATTACATAGATCAAAAGTGTAGATGTGTAGCATGGAACATAATGAATATATCCATATTCTTCCAACTAGTCCAACTAAACCAAATGAGATCAAAACTTTAAATAAGAGAACAATTAATAAAAAAAAAAAAAAAAACAACACAAACTCCCACTATATTAAATGTTATCAAAATTGTTACACCTATGTGAAACACTGAAGATGATAACGTTTTCATAAATGGATCCGCTAATATGGAGTTTGTTTCTATACGTTGTATTTCTTTGTTCATTTTCCTTTACAACAAGAAACTTAATGTCTATATCCTTCAGACTTTGATGAACTCTTGTTATTGTAAAACTGCCGCCTGATTGTCACAATAAAATTAAGCGGTCTTTCGACACTTGTTGACAATTGGCAGTCCCTTAATAAACTTATGTAGCCATATAATTTAACTAATGTCGGAATAACTAATGATCTCAAGATGATCCGACTTCAAATATAGGCAAGTAGTTCTTTAGTGTTTTTGTAAATACTTTTATCATTCTTTTGGCTGCTACTTAATGTTCTCTCTCGGATTGCTTTGGTATTGACCAAGCATCCCAATAAAAAATATAAGATTTACGCATACATTAAGCTTCTTTACTGCTGATGTATAAGGCATATTTTCAATATACTTGGATTTAAATTACTTTCAGGACACTTTTTGAGACTAAACTTGTCTCCTTTAAAATTAGGGGTGTCAAGTGGTTTACAGTTTTGCATGCTTAACCTTTATAATACCTTTTTCTATATAAGCATTTTGTGATAATCCTAAAACACCCCGTGAGCGATCACGGTGAATTTGGATTCCTAATACAAAGATGCCTTACCAAGATCTTTCATTTCAAATAAGAAATTTTTTAGTGTCCTTAAGAAGGTTCATATCATTACTAGCAAGCAAAATATCATCCACATATAAGACCAAAATTATAAATTTACTCCCACTGAACTTATGGTATATACAATCTTCACCAAGATTCGTTTCAAACCAAATGAAAGAATAACTTGATTAAGTACCATTGACGAGAAGCTTGCTTGAGCCCACAAATGGATTTCTTAAGTTCACAAACTAATTGCTTAGTTTGCTCCAAATCAGTCACCATTTCTGGCGCCTTTATATAAATAATTTCCTCAATGTCTCCATTGAGAAAACTTGTCTTTATATCCATTTGATGAAGCTTAAGATCATAATGTGCCATATATGCCATAATGATCCTAAAAGAGTTTTTAGAAGATATCGGAAAAGATGTTTTCTTTATAATCAATATCTTCTTTCTGAGTAAAATCTTTAGAAACTAAATGGGCTTTATATCTTTCCATATTACCTTGTGAATCCTTTTGGTCTTAATGACTAATTTAATCCCAATAGGTTTCACATCATTAGGTAATAGGACAAGATCCCAAACGCTGTTATCTTTATAGATTTTAACTCTTTATTTATGACATTAATTCACTTTATGAGAATTAGGACTGTTAATGGTTTCATGGAAGGTGAAAAGCTCATCTCCCACTAAACCTAAGCGTCCTTCATTCTAGGCAAGATACACTTTATAATTATCCGGAATAACACTTCTTCTTACTCTATTGGATCTCCTTAAGGGCACCGGTTCTTCCTTATTTTGAGATTGTTGAATTTCCTTTTATGACCAACATTTCCATGTTTGTTCAATATTTATGGGGAATCATTATTTTGAATTGTATGTTCCTCTTGAATTTCAGGTACAAGTACTTGATTTTCAATTGGAACTAAGGGAAGAGGTATAAAATGGATGCCTATTCCTTTTCAAATTCAAAACTATTCCAAATTTCCCCTCTAAATTCAACATCCTCAAAGAACCTAGCATTTCTCGTTTCAAAAGGTTCTAGTTTTTCGGGTTGTAAAATTTATATCCCCTAGATCTCTTTGGCATACCCCACAAAATAGCTACTAATAGTCTTAGCATCCAGTTTGCCTTTATTAGGCCTATAAGGCCTAGCATCTACTGGACAATCCTATACACGAAGATGATTTAAGGACGGTTTCTTAATTGTCCATAATTCAAAAGGGCTTTTATTAGTAGCTTTAGAGGGAGATTTATTGAGAATATAGGCTGCGGTATTTAATGTATCGCCCATAATGAGTGAGGTAAAAGAAGTACAAGGAACATACTTATTACCATATCCTTAAGGATTATATTATGTCTTTGTTACACTTATTTATTCTAGGCATACCCGGCTTAATGTAGAGAGAGACAATCCCACACTCCTCAAATAGCGTGCAAAAAGGACCCGGACATTGTTCCTTCGAACCGTCATTCCAACCATAGTATACACCACTATAATTTGGAGTTAACGTTCTTAATAGTCTTTCAAAGTTAATTTCCAACTTTGACCTTATAAGACTTGAAAATGTCCAAACTTGAGACTTTTCATGAAGTAAATAAATGTATTCATATTAAGAGTGGTCGTCTATGAACGTAATAACGTATTGTTGACCTTTCCATGAAGGAGTAATGAATGGTGCACAAATATCTGAATGTATTAGTTCTAAGACGCTTGATGCTCTCGAGGATACTTTTCTTTTAATGTTTGTAAATTTCCTTTAAGGCATTAATGCAAAAGTCTCTTCCAGAATATCAAGTATGGTCAAGATTTCTTTAGACACAAGCTTATCAATTCTCTTCTCGGAGATATGACCAAAACGCTTATGTCATAATGAATAAAATTTCACTTGATAACTTTCGCTTTTACTATTGGTTTCATTATTATGGGACTCAATTATTATTTGAAATGTCAAGTAAATAAATATTACTTGACAAAGTACTAGTACCAATAACCTTGGAATTTAAAATAAAGATCACATATATTATTATCAAAAGAACAAGAGTAACCTTCCTTGTTTAATATTGTGATAGATATCATAATTCCGTTCAAATGATGGTACAATGAATGTATTATTAATACAAATAATACTTAGTACTTTAACAATAACCTAAAGGATCCTTATGCCTATAACTTCAACCGGATTCCTAGTTTCCATATAGATGAATTTCTTCATCTTTACTAGGTGTTCGGTAATTTAGGCAATCCTACTTAAATATCCTTATGTGATTGGTTGCACCAAAATCTAATCACCTTGTATATGTAGGAATTGAAACCAAATTAGCCTCAATACAATACAAACTAGACTAAATGATATACCTTTCACGCCAAGCGTGATACTTAGGGTAATCGAACTTCATGTTAGTGAGGTCCTTGCAAAAGAAGAATTTATTTATGATCATTAGATGATCCCTTAGACTTCTCATTACTTGCAACCACAGTTTCTTTACCTCTTCTCTTGTCCCATGAGAAAAGGTAGATGCTAAATGGGCACATTTAGTTCTAAATCGCTTTAACCTATCTTCCTCTTATGTCATAAGTGAAAGTAATTCATTAATATTTCACTTATCTTTTGACAATTATAGGTCACCTCAAAGTGACCAAAATGAGAAGGAAGAAAGATCAAAGATAAATGCATAAGAATATCTTTCGATATCCCGGACTTAAGTGCTTTTAGTTTTGTCGATAGGTGAACTATTTCTAAATGTACTCCCTTAAGTTCCCGGTACCCTTATACCTTATGAAAACAAGCTTCCTCAAGGGTATCAAGGAATGTTTCAGCATTAACATCCTTAGAGACACTGTCCAAAAGGTCTCCGGGACAACATTCTTTATTATCATTAGGCTCACGCGGTTGGATTATTTTTACTTCTCAACACTTAAGCAATAAGAAGAGAAACGGATCCCTTAATGCGAGTTCTAGGTCCATATAGCCCAAGATCATAATTATTTGTTTTCCAAGTTTAAAAATTAGTCCCATTTAGCATTGGTACGGTACTCATAGCAGTAATAACAGATGAAGCAATGAGCAAATCTGTTGGAATTTAGAGAACAAGAATGAATACAAAACATAAATAAGAAACTACACAATGAATAAATGATTAATTATATCAATAAAATCCATCAACAAGGTAATCAACATGATTTCCTTAGGTAATAAGCAATTTGAACAATGTTTTAATCAAATGCTTAATCTTCCTTTGGGCCGACATAAGCATCTAACAAAACGTCTTAATGTTCATTTAATTTGTTACCACATGAATGCCCAAGTTTAGTCAAATGTCAAGATCTTCTTTGGAAAATTCATGTCATTTACATATCAACTCAAACATTCAACACTTTAACAATTTTGGGTTTAAATAACGTTAATCACTTAGGCGATAATATTATTTAAACAATGAATAAAATTGTTTAAGCATATAATTAATCAAAAATTTAAGGTTAGAAAAATGTATGTTTTGTTCAAAAGGGTAAAACAAAATGATGCAAAACTTAAAAAATTTCAAAACCTGTAAACAGTCACTGCTCGGCCGAGCATAGAAAAGTGCGCGGCATAGCACCAAAGACAGAAGAAATTGGCCCATTCGACATAATGTGCACGACCGTGCTAAACATAATGCACGACCGTGCTGAACGAACATGCTTGGCCGAGCATACAAAAGGACACGGCCGAGCACAAAATTCCAGAAACTTATTGTTTTTCGACACACATTGCACGACCGTGCAAAACCAAACGCACGACCGTGCAAGCCTTGGGTCCGACCGGGCAAACCAAAACCATACTGGATTATTTCAAGGGGTCCGACCGGACTAGACCAAAGATCCGGCCGGACCATGCCATATTACAAGCACCGTTTCAAGTGCTCGGCCGAGTATATCATAAGACTCGGCCGAGCAGAGGGTTTTCTGCACTTTCTGATTTTTGTCTTAATTATTCCCAAAACCAATGAACAACAAGTAGATACACATGGTATGTACTTAAAACATAAAACCATGTTATTTAAGGATAATATTGTTAAAAAATCAATGAAATCAAGTGAGTAGATCCACATGGTATGCATGAGACATAAAACCATGTTATGAAGGGATAGTCAAACTTGATCCATTGTGTTCATCAAACAAAACTTTTCAAACCATTTCTTTAAAACTTATATGATGAATATCAGCACTATATGAATGAATTAGTGCTTCTAAACAACATCAAAACTTAATGATTCAACAGGGAAAAATGAATCAAAGGCGTTTTAAGGCTTTCCAAAAGAACTCAAACTCAAACTAGAAAAGAGCAGGCTCTGATACCAATTGTTGGAACAATTTTAACCCTGAATGCCTAACTCATTTCTGGAAAGAGATTGAGGAAGAGATGAAGGCGGAAGCGAAGTATTACCTGTTTAATCCATTAAAGATGTTGTAGGGAGAAATAAGATGATGAAGAAGAATTTAGGGGACGGAGTTCTTCTAAATGATTGTGCCTTTTCCTCTTTACTTCTTTAACACTTAATGAAGATTTATCAAGAGAGTAATAATGAATGATGTAGTAATTTCAAGGGTTGATGGAGAACCCTTTATATATGAAACTGTAGATACCCCGGGGGGACCACGGCTTGGCTAGAGCGCGTGAATTACCCTAGGATGTCTAATTGATTTTAAGAGTCGCCACCCACGTTTTTGAGGAACGTAAGAAAACCTAATGTTTATGAGCCTAAGTTTGATTTACGAAAACAGAGATTCTTTGGGATGAGGGGTTCGGGGGTTAGGTTACGAAATGGGAAGTACTTAAACACCATTTCGCCCGAGCAAAGTCGGTCTTGTTTGTTCATAATTCACTTTTAAAGATAAATGTGTTCTTCCTATTAAAATGATGATGAAAAGGGGTTTGAGGTTCAAAATGTAGGGAGATGACTCCTAGGCCAATTCAATGTAATGAAAAGGACCATTGGTGTCATGTCCCAAATGTTTTTGGGTGATTGCCCATTTGATTGAAGAAGAAAAAGAAGAAGAAGGAAGAGAAGAGAAGTGCTTAAGACATTTACCTATAGTATCCTTCAAAAGAGAACCTCTTGTAAAGCCTTGAAGAAGAGGTTGAGTACTTTTGTTGAAGAAATCCCAAAGGAAAGGTCTAGGAAAGAAGTAAGTAAAAGGTCTAAAATGATGATTTTCCAAGTCCTCCTCCAATGATGGATTGGAGGGGTTTTTTATAGTTGAAAAAGGACTGTTTTGGAGCCAAACAGAGTCTCCAAGAAATCTTTCCGGGCAAAATCATGTATAATGAGCAAGGGAGAGATTCTTGGGCAGAATCTGTAACTGAAACGCCCCAGAAGCGCGCGCATCCCACCTAGGCGGCGGAAAGCTCGCGCGTCTGGCCTCAAGGGGCGGAGGCGCGCGACTCGAGAAGCAATTTTGACAGAATGGACTAGAAAGTTAGAACTGTTATTCAGTTTAGTCCCGGGACTTAACGGAGTCCGTCTGGAACTTAACCAAAGTAACAGAAACTAATAGAAAACACTTAGAAGAGGGAGAAACACAAAACCAAGTGTGCAATCGGGGTGAGCGGTCCGAGGCGGGGTATCTACAGAGCCCCTCGGCGGCGTGGAGTGCGAAGCAAACGCACCGACAAAAGACAGACATCCGCCTAGGACATCACCAAGAAAAGGAAAAGACTCGATAAAAGCAGGAATTTGAAATTGCGGAGGATAGAGGTGCGCTCCCTGTGTGAGCGGCTTTGAGAGATAAGGGTGCGCTCCCTGTGTGAGCGGCTTTGCCAATAGCGGGATCCGTTTACTGAGAGCGGGATCCGTTTGCTGGAAGCGGGAACTGTTTGCTGATAGCGAGATCTGTTTGCTGGAAGCGGGACCTGTTTTACTAATAGCGAGATCCGTTTGCTGGAAGCGGGACTCGGAGGACCGTTTGCTGAAGTGCGGGACCTGGAGGACCGTCTGCTGAAGTGCGGGACCCGGAGGACTGTCTGCTGAAGTGCGGGACCCGGAGGACCGTCTGCTGAAGTGCGGGACCCGGAGGACCGTCTGCTGAAGTGCAGGACCTAGAGGACCTTCTGATGAAGTACGGGACCTAGAGGACCGTCTGCTAAAGTGCAGGACTCGAAGGACCGTTTGCTGAAGTGCGGGACCCGGAGGACCGTTTGCTTTGGATGGGTGTAGATTTTGTTCGATGAGGAAGCAGTGATTCTGTGGCTCATCCCAGACCAAATTGTTGTCGTGAGTCGTACTTTGACTGTTTGACTTTGACTTTTGATGGGGTGTGGGCACAGTTGACTGCGGAGTGTTTTGTGCTGGGGATGAATTGTAAAAAAAAAACTGATCTTTGAGAACTAACGGCGTCTGTTACGAATCTCACTCAGCTTGTAGTGGTGGAGCTGAAAACTCAGATGAACATGGATATGACACCTTGATTCCCGCGTGAGGAGTTGTGTTTGAATTCCTCAGGGAGCAAAGGCGCGTGCGTCTGGTCTTCGCTATGGGAAGCGCGCGCGTCTTAGTGACATAGCGGGGGGTGTGCGCATTCCGTTCCAGTTCAGCATACATAACAGACAGTTCACTTTTCAGTGAGTTTTCAAAATTTCGAAGAGCCCTCCAAATTCTGAACCAAATTTTCACGGAGAAAATCACCCCAAAACACTTTTTGTTGTTCTAGGTACGATTCTATCATAGCAACGATGTCGGATCGTCAACAATCTCTCCATTCGAGATGCACAGGGCGAGGAGCCTGAGGTTGCAATTGAGGCGATGGACCCGAGTTTGCTCACGTATCAGCCGCATACCCATATCTCCCACTTTGTCACAGCGGGATTGTAAGAATCTTTCATTCTCTTTGTGTTTTCGCACTTTTTGGATGCTCTGTTTCACCCGTATTTTTTCGCTGCAACTTCTTTTGTTGACTGGTCGCTGTTGATTTACTGCAAGAAACATGTTCGGATACCCCTTTCATACCACACACTCGTATGCATCTTGAAGTTTCTGTTTCGGGTTTGTCCGTTTTCTAGCCGTTATGCTGACGAAATTTTCGTGTTTTGTATCTTTTCAGGAGTGGAGCCGCCTGTCGGAGATTCGAGGCGGAGCTTGTCACGACCAAAAACTAGGCTCTATTTATTGGTAAATAAATAATTATTATTATTTATTTGCTTATTTATTTATTTAAATTATTATTTATTTAAATTATTATTTTATTTAAATATTTATGTGTGGCATATTATGTGTCATAATAATTATGCCTAGCATTTTAATTGAGTCATTTGTGCTAGTGTAGTATTGTTGGGTCTTAATTATTAGTGGGAAGTTGTTTATTTGAGTAGTGTAGGGGAGGGGCCCTAAGTGCAACATTTTGAAATAATTTCCCTTCTCCCTCACCTTCTCCCTCACTCTCTCCATCCCATTCCCAGCCCATTCCTCTCTCTCTCTACATAGAAAGGTAAGCATTCCTCTTTCCTTCTCTCTTCATTTACTTCATCTTCCTCTCATAATCTCTCATTTCTTAAAACGTGAAATGTGTTTAGATCGTCGATAGGATCGCGTATTAAAACCAAAAAGAATTGAATTCCGTCGTCTTTGAGAATTTTCCAAGTAAGTTACTTTTCCCCCATTTTTATGCTAAAATGTTCCTTTCATGTTCATATAATGCTTTAGTTGTTATTTATGAAGTTTGATTGAGTTTGAGATTTAATTGGAATTTATTTGAGTTTTTGGGGCAAAAATGGGTGATATTATGATTTTGGGATTTAATCTGGATTGGAGTTGTTAGTGATGGGATTTAGGTCCCCTCATAGCTTAAATGTGGTTTTGGTTCATTGTGGAACTGGTTAGAAGGATTGGTTTGGAGTATTTTAGAGATTGGGGGTGATTTTGGTTCGAACATGATGAACCCAGCTCTGTTTTCCCGGCTGGAATCCAGACCAGGCGCCCGCCTGCCTGGACCCAAGCGCCGCCTGCATACCCTTTCCTGATGGGCAGACCTTCTGGTCATTCAGGCGCCCGCTCACCCCATGCCAAGTGCCCGCCCGCTCACTGTTCCAGGATTTTGTCTTTTTGCTGGTTTTTAACTAAATGGCTTAACTAGTTTAGGGTACCTTATTCTAATTAACTTAA
>JAOWBW010000277.1:822036-885250 GCA_026119855.1 Campanula takesimana
TTTAATAAACGTTGTAATTGTTATCATTTATTTCATATCAATAAAGAGATGCTTTGATTATTATTGTTGTTCATGTTTACTTATAATAATCCCCGTCCCTAGTGCTTGTTAAGCACTAGTATAAAGGCTAAATGATCATGGGATGATCATGTTAGATTTATGGGTACTTGTTTGGAACAAGGTACTGGACTTGACCCGCTGCATGAGATTTATGTCATGGTCTATGTCGTACATATATCTCATATTAGTTATGTCATTTGAATCCTTAGACATGAAGTTATTATAGTCTTCCACTTGATGAACATTGTGTTTGACATATTCAAACGCTACCTTAACACGGTAGTTATAAAGGGTATGATTGGCATAATCGGATTCCCGTTGGGAAGAATAATAAGCTAAATGGATTTGTCCCTCCACGGAGAGATGTCAAGCTTGGGCCCCTCGAAGGAATGATGTTGATGAAATGTTCGGCCGGACTCAAATGGATTGATTGGATCAATAGCATTTGAATTATCAACATATTCGGAATCGAGAAAGTATTGAACAAAACAAGTTGACTGTTTGACCATGACTTGTGTTCAATGACATCGTGGACAAAGGGATTGTGACATATTCTAAAGGAATGCAAAATTGTATCTAGTTACACTATTTGGATAGGTATGACGGTTTGCTAGAACCTAATCATATCTTATGGGTTCATGTTTGAGCCCATTGCCAACTTAGTGTAATCCTAGAGGGTCACACACAAATAGAACGAATCATAAAGGACTAAATTGGAATTATGGAAAAATGTCAGGTTTTGGCTCTGGCACGGTCGTGCGCCTTAAAATGGCACGGCCGTGCCATAAATCCAAACCAAGGCAAATCTGTCGACATGTTTGACACGACCGTGCCAAAAAGTCAAGCACGACCGTGCCGAAATTGGTCGACTGGGGGAAATCACGCGGACCTGATGGCACGACCGTGCCAGTTTATAGGGCACGACCGTGCCAGTCAAGTCGGCCAGAATTCCTTGTTGCCTAATCTGGTGACGGGATTTAGGATTCCTAAGTCCTTAAGGGTTAAGGATTAGGACCTATTTAAAGATCCTTTCAGCAGCCATTAGACATATGATTGTGAGTGCCTCCATAAGGTTTTGAGAGGTTATTTTTCTTGTTCTAAGATCCAAAATGTGAAGAACAAGAATATTCATAATTCCATATAGTTCTTGCAATTGTGAAAGTGTGTTTCATAATTTGGTCTAGCAACCAAGATCAAGAAGTTACTTGATATTCGTTCGTGGTGTGGATACCGCTAGAGGGTGAAACTCATCATCTTCAAGGTTCGCGTTCTTGATCAAGTTTCAAAATCTCCACCAAGTTCAAAAGCTATAAATTCATAGCCATCAAGGGTTAGTTATTCCTCTATTCATCTTGTTGTATTTGATTTAATCATATGAACGGATCCATGGCTTTGGGTTTCATTAAAATTTTAATTGCTAATTTCCGCTGCGCATGTTATATCGAAACCCAACAGTGGTATCAGAGCCCCGTTCATGTTGATTATTTCAATACTATGATCATGTTGTGTGTATATAAATTATTTATGTGCCTAGCAAGATATGAATATTGGATTACGTGATGTTTATGTGTTATATGATTTTATGTGGTTTATTGTTTTAGAAACTTTAATCGCACTATTCAATCGCAATAAAAATTATGGTGGATTTAAAATTGTTTGGATTATCAATTTTTGATTGGATCAAAGTTTTGATATTCTAGGGATTCAAGAATAAATTGTTTATTCAAGGTTTTGTTGATCATGGTGATTGGATCACCAAGAACAACAAATCCTTATTGAATCGGGAAAAACAATTTTGAGACAAATTTTGGAACTTTAAAATTTTGATTTTCGGAAGGGTCCGATCGGACCCATACCTTGACCCGGCCGGACCTAGGGTTTGGCGCGGGGAAGGGCTTGGGTCTTGGGTGTGGATCTTGGGTTTAAATTTCATATTCGTTTTAGTCTTGTGAGTCTAAGATTGGTTCAAGGTTTGGATGGCTAATCTACGTTCATCGAGATTGTGTTTCCCAAACTTGATCGCAATCGAAGTTTCAAAGATAAAACGAAGTTAGAATTATGAAGAGTTCATAATTGCTAAAATTGAGAAACAAAGTTCTTGATTCAAAGTTTGGAGATCCATGTGGAATTGTGAATGCAATTGGCCTACGTTCATCGAGACCATCTATTGCTTAGTTTCGGCCACATGGACTACTTTCTTGGTTTCTTGAATAAGTGCGGAATTGTGGATGCCATATGGCTTAGTTTCGGTCGCACTTCTTGTTGTCTTGATTTGGAGATGATAACCAAAGTTCAAATAGTCTCATCCTCATAATTATAAAGAAACTAATGACACATAAATATTATGCTTAAATTAATGGAGATTAATTTAGTGGCTAAACTTGATGTGTAACATGTTTATATTATGTGCTCATAAATGTGTTATATGCTATATGTGATGAACCTTCAAAGAAAGTTTTAAGTCTTTTATTGCCATGCCATGATTAAAACACTTGTTAGTACATGAGTGATTTTAATGTAGATTCGCCCTAGCGAGGTGCATTAAATTTATTTATGTATCAGCAAGATAGATAATGTGGGCACGCCCTAGCGGGACACATTAACTATGCGTTTAAAATGGTTAGACTTAATTGGGCGTCAAAACAGTTTTGGGCCTAGGCAAAGATGAGGTTTAACATGCTTTTTGAAATTGGATTTCTTAAAGAATCTCATAAAAGGAACTAAGAGTCATATGAGATATGATTGACAAGAGTTGTCTACCTAATTAATTTGATTTTGTGTAATCCGCCTTAGCGGACTTGAAATTAAATTAAAGTTGGATCTTAACCCATTTGAATTATATTATACATTGGATGTATATGAAGGTTATATAATTTAGTGGGAGTATTTTGTTTGAAAAATACATTATTTATCTCTTTAATGAAAATCGGTACTTATTAAATTTTGGAAATTTTTGCATATTTGTAGATAATGACTAATAACACTCAATCAATGTCGTTGCGATCGATCCTTGAGAAGGATAAGCTCGAAGAGAATGGTACCAACTTTATGGATTGGATCCGTAGCATAAGAATCGTTCTTAGGCAAGAAGATAAGTTGTACATTCTCGATGGGCCTCTCCCCGCTGAACCACCGCCTACTGCCCCTAGGGTAGAAAGAGACAATTACAAGAAACATCGAAATGATTCTAGAGATGTAAGTTGTCTCATGCTTGCCGCTATGTGTTCAAAACTCCAACAAAGTTTGGAACATTTGGAAGCCTATGAGATAGGCGTGGAGTTGAGGACCATGTTTCAAGAGCAAGCTAGGCAAGAGAGGTACAAGACCATTGTTGCATTCACTACTAGTAAAATGAATGAAGGGCAACAAGTGAGTCCTCACTTTCTTAAAATGAAAGGTTATGTAGAGCACCTGGAGAAACTTGGCTATCCAATCCCATTGGAGCTAGCCACGGATCTCATTCTTAATTCATTGCCTAAAAGTTATAATCAGTTTGTAATGAATTATAACATGCATGGAATGGATAAGAATCTCTCTGAGTTACATGGGATGCTCAAAACTGCAGAGATGAAAATTGTGGAGAAAGGTTCTCCCGTGCTCTTGGTTCATGATGGGAAGAAGCCTGGTGCTAAAGGCAAGGGTAAGGCAAAAGTTGTCAAACCCAAGATAAGCAAGGCAAAGGTTGCCAAGGCTTCTGAGGCAAAACCCGATACACAAAAGGATGCAATTTGTTTCCATTGTCAAGAAATTGGTCATTGGAAACGTAATTGCAAGGCTTTCTTGGAAGAGCAAAAGAAGAAGAAGAGAAGCAAGGCTGCGTCGACTTCAGGTATCTAATGATAGATATTCTCCTTTCTACCACTGATTCTTGGGTATTGGATACCGGATGTGGTTCTCACATTTGTCTAAATGTGCAGGGATTAAAGAATAGGAGACTGCTTAAAGAAGGTGAAGTAGATCTACGTGTGGGGAATGGAGCAAGAGTTGCTGCATTAGCCGTAGGGACTTATGAAGTCACTTTACCTTCCGGATTAATTCTTGTTTTGAACAATTGTTATTATGTTCCGGATTTAAGCAGAAATATTATTTCAATTTCTTGTTTGGATAATGAAGGTTTTAAGTTTCTTATTGAGAATAAGAAATTTTCTATTTATTTAAATGATGTGCTTTATGGTATTGCTAATTCATTTAATGGCCTTTATATCTTGGATGTCAAGAATGAAAATAATGTCTATCATGTAAATAAGAAATCTAAACCTAATGATGTAAATCATACTTATTTATGGCATTGCCGTCTTGGTCATATTAATGAGAAGCGTATCTCAAAACTCCATGGGGACGGACTTTTGGGTTCATGTGACTTAGAGTCATATGACACTTGTGAGTCGTGTCTTCTTGAAGAAATGACTAAGACACCTTTTACCAAGTTGGGTGAAAGGGCAAGCGACTTATTGGGGTTGATACATTCCGATGTATGCGGACCATTAAGTAGCAATGCTAGGGGAGGATTTCAATACTTCATAACCTTCACTGATGATTATAGTAGATTTGGGTATGTTTACCTAATGAAACATAAAAGTGAAGCATTCGAGATATTTAGAATATTTCAAAATGAAGTAGAAAAACAACTTGGAAAAAGTATAAAGGCACTTCGATCGGATCGAGGTGGTGAATACTTGAGCCAAGAATTTGATGATCATCTAAAGAATTGTGGAATAGTTTCACAATTGACTCCGCCCGGAACACCACAATGGAATGGTGTGTCTGAGAGGAGAAATCGGACTTTGTTAGACATGGTTTGATCAATGATGAGTCAAGTTGATCTTCCAATATCCTTTTGGGGTTACGCCCTAGAAACCGCTGCTTTCACACTAAATCAAGTTCCAACTAAATCGGTTCCAAAGACTCCATATGAGATGTGGAGTGGAAAGAAACCTAGTTTATCTTTCATGAGGATTTGGGGTTGCGAAGTTTATGTCAAGAGACTTATCTCCGACAAACTAGCACACAAATCCGATAAATGTATTTTCGTGGGATATCCTAAGGAAACTAAAGGATATTACTTTTACAACCGTGAGGACAACAAAGTGTTTGTTGCCCGAACTGGTGTCTTTCTAGAGAAAGAGTTTCTCTCCAAAGAAATCAGTGGGAGTAAAATAAATCTTGAAGAAATTCGAGACCCAGAAAATAACATTGAACCAATAGTGGAACAAGAACAAGAACCACAAGGAATTCTGGAAACTGTTCAGAATACACAAGCAACTCGCAGATCTAGTAGGCTACGATCCGAGCCCGAGAGATATGGATTTCTCGTAACGGATAGTAATGAGGTAGAAATCATTGAGAATGATGAACCGTCAACCTACCAAGAGGCGATGTCTTCTCCTGATTCGGACAAGTGGCTTGGAGCCATAGAATCCGAATTGCAATCCATGCAAGACAATCAAGTTTGGAATTTGATTGATGCGCCCGAAGGTGTAAAAACCATAGGATGCAAATGGGTCTTCAAGAAGAAGACTGACATGGATGGGAAGGTGCATACTTACAAAGCTAGGCTTGTAGCGAAAGGTTATAGGCAAGTTCATGGTATTGACTATGATGAGACCTTTTCACCCGTAGCAATGATCAAGTCTATAAGAATTTTGCTTGCCATTGCCGCATATCATGACTATGAAATATGGCAGATGGACGTCAAAACCGCTTTCCTGAATGGAAAACTTCAAGAGGATGTGTATATGACACAACCAGAAGGTTTTGAACAAGATTCTAAGGTATGCAAATTGCAAAGATCCATCTATGGATTGAAGCAAGCTTCAAGGAGTTGGAATCTCCGTTTTGATGAATCGGTCAAAGAGTTTGGCTTCATCAAGAACGAAGATGAGCCTTGTGTATACAAGAAGATTAGTGGGAGCATAGTGCTATTCCTTATTTTATACGTGGATGACATATTACTCATTGGAAAAGACATTCCTACACTTCAGTCTGTGAAGACTTGGTTAGGAAAGTGCTTCGCAATGAAAGATATGGGTGAAGCCGCATATATTCTTGGCATTAAGATCTATAGAGATAGATCAAGGAGGCTACTTGGTTTAAGCCAAAGTACATACATTGACAAGGTCATTAGAAGATTCCGTATGGAAAATTCTAAGAGAGGAACGTTGCCCGTGTTACATGGAGTTTCTCTAAGCAAGACTCAATGTCCTAAGACAAACGATGAGCGTGAGAAAATGAATGATGTTCCATATGCTTCGGCAATTGGGTCCATCATGTATGCCATGATTTGTACTAGGCCGGATGTGTCTTATGCTTTGAGCATGACAAGTAGATACCAATCCGACCCTGACGAAAATCACTGGATAGCTGTAAAAGCGATTCTTAAGTACTTGAGAAGAACTAAAGACTCGTTTTTGGTCTATGGAGGAATGGAAGATGATCTCGTTGTAAATGCTTACACGGATGCAAGCTTCCAAACCGACAAAGATGATAGCCGATCGCAATCGGGTTTTGTGTTTATGTTAAATGGTGGAGCTGTAAGCTGGAAGAGTTCCAAGCAAAGTACAACCGCTGATTCTACAACAGAAGCTGAGTATATTGCTGCATCGGATGCTGCAAAGGAAGCTGTTTGGATTAAGAAGTTCATAACTGAACTTGAAGTCGTTCCTAGTATTGCTAATCCAATAGACCTTTATTGCGATAATAATGTTGCTATTGCTCAAGCAAAGGAACCAAGAGCACATCAGAAATCCAAACACATACTTAGGCGTTTTCATATCATTCGAGAGATCGTTGATAGGGGAGACGTAAATATATGCAGAGTACATACTGTTGACAATGTTGCGGACCCGCTAACAAAGGGACTTCCACAAGCTAAACATGATGTTCATGTTAGGTCCATGGGTATTAGATACATGGGAGATTGGGCCTAGGGCAAGTGGGAGATTGTTGGTAGTGGTGCCCTAGGCACGTTTAATAAACGTTGTAATTGTTATCATTTATTTCATATCAATAAAGAGATGCTTTGATTATTATTGTTGTTCATGTTTACTTATAATAATCCCCGTCCCTAGTGCTTGTTAAGCACTAGTATAAAGGCTAAATGATCATGGGATGATCATGTTAGATTTATGGGTACTTGTTTGGAACAAGGTACTGGACTTGACCCGCTGCATGAGATTTATGTCATGGTCTATGTCGTACATATATCTCATATTAGTTATGTCATTTGAATCCTTCGACATGAAGTTATTCTAGTCTTCCACTTGATGAACATTGTGTTTGACATATTCAAACGCTACCTTAACACGGTAGTTATAAAGGGTATGATTGGCATAATCGGATTCCCGTTGGGAAGAATAATAAGCTAAATGGATTTGTCCCTCCACGGAGAGATGTCAAGCTTGGGCCCCTCGAAGGAATGATGTTGATGAAATGTTCGGCCGGACTCAAATGGATTGATTGGATCAATAGCATTTGAATTATCAACATATTCGGAATCAAGAAAGTATTGAACAAAACAAGTTGACTGTATGACCATGACTTGTGTTCAATGACATCGTGGACAAAGGGATTGTGACATATTCTAAAGGAATGCGAAATTGTATCTAGTTACACTATTTGGATAGGTATGACGGTTTTGCTAGAACCTAATCATATCTTATGGGTTCATGTTTGAGCCCATTGCCAACTTAGTGTAATCCTAGAGGGTCACACACAAATAGAACGAATCATAAAGGACTAAATTGGAATTATGGAAAAATGTCAGGTTTTGGCTCTGGCACGGTCGTGCGCCTTAAAATGGCACGGCCGTGCCATAAATCCGAACCAAGGCAAATCTGTCGACATGTTTGACACGACCGTGCCAAAAAGTCAAGCACGACCGTGCCGAAATTGGTCGACTGGGGGAAATCACGCGGACCTGATGGCACGACCGTGCCAGTTTATAGGGCACGACCGTGCCAGTCAAGTCGGCCAGAATTCCTTGTTGCCTAATCTGGTGACGGGATTTAGGATTCCTAAGTCCTTAAGGGTTAAGGATTGGGACCTATTTAAAGATCCTTTCAGCAGCCATTAGACATATGATTGTGAGTGCCTCCATAAGGTTTTGAGAGGTTATTTTTCTTGTTCTAAGATCCAAAAAGTGAAGAACAAGAATATTCATAATTCCATATAGTTCTTGCAATTGTGAAAGTGTGTTTCATAATTTGGTCTAGCAACCAAGATCAAGAAGTTACTTGATATTCGTTCGTGGTGTGGATACCGCTAGAGGGTGAAACTCATCATCTTCAAGGTTCGCGTTCTTGATCAAGTTTCAAAATCTCCACCAAGTTCAAAAGCTAGAAATTCATAGCCATCAAGGGTTAGTTATTCCTCTATTCATCTTGTTGTATTTGATTTAATCATATGAACGGATCCATGGCTTTGGGTTTCATTAAAATTTTAATTGCTAATTTCCGCTGCGCATGTTATATCGAAACCCAACACTACGCTTAATAAACAAAGACCATAAAAAAAAAATAATAAAAATAAAAATCGCTCCCTAGGTTGAAAACCCGCAAGGGCGGCCTAGGCAAAAATTAGAGCACGTGCAAAAAAAAGAAGCCCGCTAGATTGAAAACCCGAAAGGGCGGTTTAGGCAAAAAACAGGGTGCACACAAAAAAAATAAAAATAATGGTCTTTGTTTGTTTGAACTACGAAGACCTGAGCCTCCCAACTGGAGGAACGTAGGCAACCTTCGGGTGCGGTCTAAAACATATCAAAAATACCCAATTCACTTCAAATAACAAAATGCAATTTTTATTCATTCAATGAACTATTCAAACCATTACAACGGATTTATTGAGCAACAAAAGACATCAAAATATTAAATCCTAAAACAAGTGGTCTAATTGCAATCTCTTAGGGTACTAAGAAAAATCCAATTCTCTTAGCTTTCAAAGGACCACCCGATCGTCTCTCAATCCTTTTCTTCTTGGGTAACGAAGGAGCACTAATACGCACCGAAACCTTCTGTGTTGCAACACGTCTCCTAGCATAAAAGTCATCCAAAGGAGTACCGAAAGGGTCAGCGAGAATGTTACTCGAATCAGCAGCAGCCTCCCTATATCTCAAAGTGCTGCTAGGCTCAAAACCCTTTCCCAACAACTCGGCACGAAGCACATCAACCCAAGTGATGCCACGGTAAAGGGTGCCAAATAAATAATCCAAGTAGCTCTCGGGAAGGAAGACACTCCCCCGATGCAGAGGAGCAAAAGCCCAACGGTTGCGGTCATCTCCCCAAGCCGACTGAAGCTCACTCGAGAAGTCAGGACCCATATAAGCAACTGGACGAAGCATTCCGCCCCTCGGAAAAGGAATTGTCTGTTGGCGACCGAACTTCCGCAGAACCCGCTCTGGCTGGTAAAATGAAGAATCTCTCAAACCGGGTACAACCACGTGCTGAAAACCAAGAGTCCACTCCACAAAAGGACGAAGACCTCAAGAAGAAAGACACCACTCAATATCAACGGTCACCCGAGAGGCAAAGAATTTCTTCCAATCATCTTCAGATAAATCCCGGATCAACAACTTCCTCCTATGAACAGCAAAAGGAGACAAATCACCATCCGGAGAATAAATCCTGAAGTGTTCTCGGAGCCATATGGTCAAGAGCAAAGGGCTTCCCCGACACATCTTTCCCGTCCTATGTAACTCATCAAGGCCGTGCAATGTCTCCCCTACAATAAGAGGGATTACACTAAATTGCTGCTCCTTAGCTTGCAAAATAATCTCAGCCAACTGCACGTCCGCAGTCCCGAAGGGTGTAACAAACAGTACTTCGCTGAAGAGACAAACGACCATGGCATTCCTTTTGAAAGATTGAACCACCGGGTCCTACGAGTGTAAACTGAAGAACATCGGCAACTCAGTTATATCAATCACGGTACCGTGCAACATCTTCCTCACGTCCTCAACAGGGAGATTCAGTAACTCAACCCAAGAGTCGATGCCACCACGGTGATATTTAGGGACGGCAATCCGACCGGCCAAAGGCATGCCAAGTATGGCCCCGAAATCGTCAAGAGTCGGCACCATTTCATTAGCTGAAAGGTTGAAAGTATGGCAGTCGCAATCCCAGAAAGCCGCGGCAGCTCTCAACAAATCCCAATCCGGCTTCAACGTCCGCAAGGTGAAAAGAATTCGGAACCCGAAGTCTTTAATGAAGGCCTTCTTGGGATGGGTCTTGAAAGAATACACAAAAGTGCCCAAGTCCTTTTCATACTCACTAACAACCTTGGCATCAAGGGCAAAAGAATTGGAAGCCATGGAAAATGTGGATCACAAGCAAAGTTAATAATATGATGTTCAAAAATGGCAGAAAGGAGCTGTGAGAATCAAGTGGTCGAACAGAAGATGATATTATAGCTGTTGGGGCTTCTTTTGGCCAGCAAATGTCAAGCCCGGAATTTCGCCTCCCAGACGCGCGCGCCACCCGACAGCGGTCTCAAATGCGCGCGTGTCACAATCCCACAGAGGAAGGCGCGCGCCTCCCAGGTCTAGATCACCTCAGAAACGGACCTTGTCCGAGATCTCCGGCCTAAACCAAGGCACAGCCCCTGTCCTCGGACACCCAGTTGGGCACACCTTATTCCGGTCCGCCCTTAAGGCATGTCAAAAATTGAAAGTAGGATAAAAACTCCCACTCAAAAGTAGGCCGTCCTCCCACGGATTCCGAACTCCGTAAGTTCTCTCACGGGTGCCACACCCCCCTCAAGAGTCAATCTCAACATTTCATCCCCAGCAGGAACATTTTTCTGGTCGCGGTCAACTGTGCCCGCACCCCACAATTCAAAAAGTCAAGTGGGACTCCAAGTGGCACGAGACTTCAAAGCAATATTTCATCAAACGGATTCGTCAACAAGGGTTCACCAACGGACTCATCCAAGGGATTCACTAACGGATTCATCAAACGGATTCACTAACGGATTCGTCAACAAAGGTTCACCAACGGACTCATCCAAGGGATTCACTAACGGATTCATCAAACGGATTCACTAACGGATTCGTCGACAAGGGTTCACCAACGGACTCATCCAAGGGATTCACTAACGGATTCATCAAACGGATTCACTAACGGATTCGTCAACAAGGGTTCACCAACGGACTCATCCAAGGGATTCACTAACGGATTCATAAAGCGAATTCACTAACGGATTCGTCAACAAGGGTTCACCAACGGACTCATCCAAGGGATTCACTAACGGATTCATCAAACGGATTCACTAACGGATTCGTCAACAAGGGTTCACCAACGGGCTCATCCAAAGGATTCACTAACGGATTCATCAAGCGGATTCACTAACGGATTCATCAACAAGGGTTCACCAACGGACTCATTCAAGGGATTCACTAACGGATTCATCAAAAGGTTCACTAACGGCCTAATTCAAAACATTAAGTCGGCAAGTTCACCTAATGGATCATGCCACCCTCTCTATCAACAAAAGCCGCTCGCACAGGGAGCGCACCACTATCTCTCGCAATTTCAAATTCCTGCTTTCATCGAGTCTTTGCCTTTTCTTGGTGATGTCCTCGGCGGGTGTTTTTAACTTTCGTCAACGCGTTTTGCTTTGCACGTCGCCGAGGGGCTCTGTAGACACCCCGCCTTGGACCGCTCACCCCGATTGCACATTTGATCTTGTGTTCTCCCTATTTTAAGTGTTTCTCGTTAGTTTTTGTCACTTCTGTTAAGTTCTTGACTGACTTCGTTAAGTCTAGGGACTAAACTGAATGACAGGGCTGACTTTCTGGTCCATTCTGTCAAAATTGCCTTCTCTGAGTCGCGCGCCTCCGACAGGAGGAGCCAGGCGCGCGCGCCTCCCGCCCCCAAAGCAGGAAGCGCGCGCCTCTGGGCGTCAGTTACAGATTTTTGGCCAGGATTCTCTCCCTTGCTCAATTTACAGGATTTTGCCCGGGAAGGATTTCTTGGTGACTGAGTTTTGGCACCAAAAACACCCCTCTTTCACCTATAAAAACCTCTCTTTACCTCCTTTTTCAAGGATCGAAAAATGAGACCAAAGATTGAACTTACAAAAACTATACAAAAATCACTTTCTAAAGGTTCTCCAAGGATCTCATCAAGCAACATTTGAAGTTCTTCAAATTGTAGGTAAAAGTCCATCTTTTCTTTTCCTTTCTTTTCTACTTCATCTCCTCTCTCTCTTTTACTCTAATCAAATGTGCAATCACCCAAATCATTTTGGGACATGACTCTAATGATCACCTCATCTCATTGAGGTTGGTTAAGGGGTTATCTCCTACATTCCAAATCATATTTTAAACCCCTCCCCTTTTTATGACTTAAAGAAGAAGAAGAAGAACATTTTCATTCATGTAGATTTTGATCAAGCAAGACAACTTAAGTTGGGCGAGATGGGTGTTTCGGTACTTCCCATCTCGTAATCTAACCCCCGAACCTCAAAACAAAGAATCTCTGTTTTCGTAATCAAACTTAGGCTATAATCAATAGGTTTTTCTTATGTTCCTCAAAACATAGGTGGCGACTCTAAAACAAGTTAGACATCCTAGGGTAACTCACGCGCTCGAGCCTAAAGCCGTGGTTCCCCCGGGGTATCTACAGGTACCATAGTGTGGGCCAAGCATTCCTCCAACTTGAGCTTATGAGGGTAGGAGGAAGTAAGGAGCGACCACAAAGATATGTTAGCTTGTGTCCTCTGAAGTTGGGCTAAGATGGGATCCTCTTCTCTGGAACCTGGGGGTTTCGCCTCGTCAACAAGAAGGGGAGGCGCTCGGTGTTCCGGTGGTGGAGGTTTCTTAGGGTTCTCCGTGTGCACTTGCCCTGATCGAGTTAATACACTCACTTCCAAGGGGTCATCGACTTTTATCATCTCATCTCCGATAGGCGGAGGGTTTTGGGTACCGTACGGCCATGCCTCCCTCCTTAACTCATTTACCGTGACCATTCATTTTGGGGTGGATGTTGACCCACAAATTTCTCCCAGGGAGATAGGGTGGTGTTTCTGGCTCTTCCCGGCTCCCACAGTTTCACGGAGCTTTTCCAGGGTGAGCATGGAACAATAATTATCTAGGAACGCTGATCCGTCAAACAGCGGCGGTGGCGGAGATAGTGGTGGCAAAGCTAAGAAATCATCCAAGGTTGGAAATTCCTCTTTTTCCAATTTCGGGGAGAAAACACAAGGAGCCATATTTGAGGATACTTCATCATCATCACTTTCACATAGGATCCGGAGCTCCTTGTGAGGTAGAGAACGAACGGCTTCTTTCATTTGGGTGAGATCCCCTTCATAGTCAATCATTTCTGGGATCTTTGCGACCTCGGACACATTCCGTTTAATTGTCCTCTTGCCCGTAGATGAACTACATGCCTCAATGATATGGAAGCAATCATCATGGGAAAGGCTATCCCCATTCGAGCCTTGGCTTTCGCTGTCCAACGTACTCTTAATGGACTTTTCCATCTCCTCCATACATTGTTCAAACGTTAAATCATGTTCGGTGAGTGTTATTACGACCAATTCATCGGCGTTTTGGTGGGGTACCCTTGCACTCATCACATTGGCGGTCATAAAGTCGGATGGGCATCTCATATCTCCTTCTTGCACACATGCCCATAAAACTTGCTTCCATTCTTCCCCAATTTGAGCCATTGGGACATTGAATTCCAAAAGGTTCACAGGTGTAGGCTCCTCGAACTCAATCATATTAATGCCTTGGTTTTTGGGGAAAGGGTTATTAATCACGCTCGGGCCACGGGGGTGTTCAAGTTTTCCTTTGTCAATGAGGTCGAGGATGATGCGTTTTATCACGGAGCAATCATCGGTATTGTGGCCATGATAATTGTGGAAGGCGCATCTTTTGTTTTGGTCAAGGGGTTTCTCGGGATTCCTTCGCTGATAGTTGACCAAAGGTTTTACAAGGCCTTGCTTGACTAACCCTTCGAACACCTTACTCATAGGCATTCCGAAATCCTCAAACCTTACATACTGACGCCTTTCTGCAGTCCCACCCTTTTGAGAGGCTTGCCTTGAGCTTCCTTCTTTGATGCTGTTAACCATTCCCAGGGTTTCTTTCCCTTTACCGGTGGTCGGAGGGCGGTACCTATGGGAGTTTCTGCTATTTTGGGCCGGAGACTTCTCATTGAGAGCCTTCTCAAATTTGGATCCTGCGGTTACCATAGCTCGGAGATTGGGGTAGAAGTGATGGCTGATTAAAGCTCGCAGTTGGGGTTTCAGGCATGACTGAAATATATCCAACTGTTCATCCTCGGTGGGAGGATTGGAAATTTCTCCCAATTTGTAGTTCCATCTTTTGTAAAATTCACTGATCGGCTCTTCGGTCTTTTGCAGTGTGCTTTGCAAATCGGTGCGATTGGTTTCCCACTCCAAGTTAGAACGGTACTTGGTGAGGAATGCTTCCTTAATCCGATCCCATGTGGTTCGAGACTCGTCCTTTAAGTTGAAGAACCATTTGAGTGCATTTCCCCTTAAGGACAACTGAAAGTGATCAGCCATTTGCTGCACGGTGCAACCCTTCGCCCTCATTGCCAAGGTGTAGGCGTGAGGTGAGTCTGGGGACAGGCGGTCCCGTCAAATTTGTCAATTTCTGGCATTTTAAACCGATGAGGGAGGGGTATGACCTTATCGGGGACCGTGACTCCCGAGGTGAACTTCTTCTCATTCATTCCCTCGAACCTTTCCTCCATTTGTTTCAGCTTCTCAACTATCCATCCCACTTGAGGGTCCACATGGGGTTTGGAGTTGATGGATCCCATGATTTGACTTGTCAATGGCACTGTGTTGGGAGGTGAAGTGGTGGAGGGGACTATCGGAGGAGGATTTGTAGGTGGCAAGTGGGTGTAGACATACCCTGGCGCCAGGTTGCTTGTTGGGATATATGGTGGAGTAGTTTTGGATGTTTGGGCCATCGGGTAGTAGAGTGGGTAAGGCACTTCTCTAGAGATGGTTGGCAGGGCCGGAGGCGGCAAGCCGGCAGTAGACGGGGCCAAGGGTGCTTGACTGTTTGGGACCGTGTCATATAGATTGAACCCCGGTGGGTACATGGAAGCGACACCCGGGGGGACAAGGGGAACATGAGTGATGGGCACATTTTGATGAGTGGCGGTTTGGGATGTGGGACGTGAGGTCCCCACCTTTGGGTAAGTTTGAGGGGGCGGGACTCGACTGTACCCTTGAGGCGGCACATTCTCAATTCCTTCTTCGTTAGTGATTTCCACAAAGCCTCCGTCGTTTTCAAACACAATGGCTACCTCTTTCTGTCTCATGATCTCTGTGACCCTATTCTGCATATCCTCGAGGCGTTTTCTGTCATTCTCTTCCCGGGCCCTGGCGGCCTCTAAAGCCTGTACCAACTCTTCCCTGCTAAGACCATTCGGATCTGTGGCATTGTCACCCCCACTACTACTTCCTGCCGGGCAAGTCATTTGGAAAAACCTCAATGAAGCTATCGATGAACTGTCCGACTCGGCACTAATCAGGCGATGACCCGGAACTCTGACCCACTTTTTATGCGCTATGATGAAGGAGGTTCATTTCAGACTCAGGTATGGACTCGGGTCGGTGTTTAGGGGCAAACAGGTTTTAGGCTCATGCAACATGAAAGTTTATTATTATTGATTAATTATGTTCACGTTTACTTAAAACAGATTTATTCCTAACTGGTTGGAAAAGATCGCTCTTCTTTTTCGCAACTATTCTATAATCCTGGATCAGTGGAGGCCATCACTACGCCTACAGACCCCTCGTTTTTCACTTGTATTGCACGCTCCCAAGGATGGACTATCCCGGGCGAGGGTCCTATAGGGCACACGGCTTCCACCGATCAAAAGAAATGAACCTAGGGTCTAGTGCATCGTAAAGATCCCAATATGCGGGTCATCCTAATCATGGTTAAGCCCCAGTCGGGATCGAGACTTTTCTCCGAAGGCTACACCGAATCTACACCGACATTCCGACATGACCTCATTTCGAATGAGGAGTCTCGATCCTTGACCATGGGCTTAAGGATGATCAAAATAACTCGTACATTAGGGCTCGACGACACGGTGTCACCCTATCCTTAGTACATGGCCCTTGCTAATTGCGGTCGTCACTAACACACGAGTTGGAGGCTGGTTAGGCCGCTCTTGCATTACATCAAGGAGTCACAACTTGGGCATTAATTTGGCCACAATTAGCTTTGAGCACGTATCAAGGATGTGGTAACGTGAACTAGACCAAAAACCAACCATAGTCACGGTATTTGTGTGTCACGGACAAGTGTGGTTGACTCGGTTCGGAAGGGAAGGTGGGATGGACCCGTGCGCGCATCGAAGGGAACAAGAGCGCCCAACGAGCTGCATCGTGGCATCCACCCCGGGTTTAAAGGGTATTTGGAACGTGCACGGTCAAGTGCGCGTGGTGTGAAGTCATTCTATGCTTCTTTTTGAGTAAAAAAAGAGAGATTTTCAATTTGTTTTTCGATAGCATGAGCATGGCATAAGCAAGATATGAACAAGTATGAACAAGCATGGATTGAGCAATTTAAACACAACAAATCAAGGAATATAAGCAAACAAAGACCAAAACTTGTACATGTACCAAGTTGTGCACAACAAAGAATTTTGAATCAAACTTTTGCAAAAGAAATATTTTACATTGAAACCCTTTTGTACAAAACAATTTGTGCACAACGAGAAGACTCAAGAAAAAACCCTTACAAAAAGGATTATGCACGATGAGGTTTTGGAAACCATTTTATTGACAAAAGATCATGCATAACCAAGTTTTATTACCTTTTAAAACCAAGTTTTGGCCAAAAGAATGAAGGTAATGTGCACAAGTAAGACTGTAAATTTGGAACCTGGACAAGTAGAAGCAGAGGGGCACCCAGAATGTCGCAGCCCTGCACCAAACTGTTAATTGGCAACATTCTGGCCCCTACCCAAAGTAGCCGTATGGCTAAAGCAAGAGGGTGAAGATTTTTCTCAGTTTCTCCAACTTCTGATCATCAAGCCCCAGTTTATTGTATTTCCAGAACGTATGTACTCAAAACAGTTCAAATAGAAACATCAAACACACACAAATACGCAAGAAGTCAACTAACGGGAACGGGAGTTTGACCCACACAAGAATGTCCCCGAATCTTCTAGAAAGAATTCCGAAAGCACTCTCAATCCCCAGCGGAGTCGCCACTGTAAGGATCCCGCCCCGCGCGGAAACGCGATGGTGTATGGGGCGAAACGCCAAACACGGGAACCGGTCAAATTTAACGGAGTCGCCACATTTTGTTAATTTTAAACCCAACAAAATGACAAAGCTTTGAGTTCAAAGGTTCAGAGGTCAGGTTACAACTTGGGAGGAGTTTTTACGTCCTCTCAAGTTGCCTCGGAAAAAGCCGAGTCTCCCTAAGTTAGTTAAAATGTGCATATGTGTGTGTGTGTGTTTAACGGAAAAAGTTCTGTTGTTGATTTTATTTGAGAAACTAGGCTGAAAAAGGGTCCTTGAGTGATAAGATAAAGGTCAGAGGGCAAAACAGGCAATTTTTCCCTCCTACCTAAAGTAGCCGTACGGCTATAGTAGGCAATTCTGGGATTTTTACAGTTTGCTCAAGAACAGTCCAGTTCAGAACAGAAACAGGGCATTCTGTCTGAAGCTGGACAAACTGTTTTGATCCCAGTTTGCAAGAAATCATTTTACAATTTTTCTAACATCATTCCTATGCTAAATGATCATCACTTGGTCCCCCAAAACAAGTATTTGGGTGTGATCATGAGCAATCATAGGAGAAAATCAAGAAAGTTGATGAATGTCGCCTTTGGACCAAAGTTGGTCATTTGGTGAATAAAGATTGGAACTTTATCACCAAGATGACATTTTTATGACTTAAAATCCTTCCAAGAGTCAAAATAACACATAAATATTGAATCTTTATGACCCAAAAGTTCGATTTTGAGGCTAAACCAAAGAGGAAAATGATGAACACTAAAGTTTCATCACCCTCATCATTATCATGGCCAAACAAGCATAACATTTAAATGAATAAGGAATGTAAATGACAATCAACAAGTCTATGAGTGTCTAGGTTTAGAACCTCTTCCATACAAGGTATGGAGGGCACCTTGGATCTTCTCATAGCTTGGACAAGATAGTAATGTAATAGATAGGTATATAGTGCTTGATAATGGACAAGTCTTGCAAGAAATAAAAGGTGCTTGAAATGGACAAGTCTTTGCATGAATGAAGAGTAAATACATGTATAACCAAGATATAAGAAAGAAAATAGGAGTAAGATGAAGAGAAGGGAGGGGGGGGGGAGGTGGCTTTACCTATGATGGTTATGGCCAATCTTCCTTTCTTCTCTCTTTTTTTGGTTTGTGATCACTCTCACTCTTACTTTGTGGTAATTCCAGCAGAGTGACCTCCCTAATGTGTATTTCTCTCCCCCCCTAAAATGATCAGCAAGGGGTTCTATGTATAGGGACTGAGGGTGCCCAAACCAGCCGTACGGCTAGGCCCCTCTAGTACCCAAAGCATCCGTACGGCTCAGCCTGGCGAGCTTCTGGATTTTTCCAATTTTATACCAGAGTAGTCCTGGAATTTATAGCTTATCCTAGGGAGGTCCTGGCCTATTAGCTTATCCCTGAAACGGTGCTAAGGCTACCTCTAAGATAGGTCGGTTTCAGATTGGGGTACTTACAGTGGTGTGGATACCGCTAGAGGGTGAAGCTTATCATCTTCGAAGTTCGTGTTCTTACTTTTGTGATTAAAGCTTCAAGTTCTCCACCAAGATCAAAGCTAGAATTCAAAGTCATCAAGGGTTAGTTTTTCCTCTATTCATATTGTTGTATTTGATTTAATCATATGAACGGATCTATGGTATTTGGGTTTCAAAATTTTAAATGCTAAATTCCGCTGCGCATGTTTGATCGAAACCCAACAGTGGTATCAGAGCCCCGTGCATGATATGAATATTGGAATATATGATGTTTATGTGTTATGTGATTTTATGTGGTTTATTGTTTTGCAACTTTAATCGCACGATTCAATCGCAATAAATAAATTATGATGGATTCAGAATTGTTGATTATTAATTTTTGATTGGATCAAAGTTTTGATAATCGGAGAAAAACAATTTTGAGGCAAAATTTTCGAACTTCAAAATTCTGTACATTCTGATCATCTTGGGCGACCGCACATGATCACTTGGGTGGCCGCACATGTTTGGGCGACCGCACAGTGAGTTTTGGGCGGCCGCACATATTGATCAGATTGTCTGATTTTGTATAAAATTCAGAATTTGGAATTTTTGAAAAAAATTCAACAAAACCAGTAACAGAACCAGTCCAGACCTGCTGATCTGGAATGGGTTTTGGGTAGTTGGTTTGTGTGTGGATTTTGGGGTTTGATTTTCCTATTTGTTTTAGTCTTGTGATTCCTAGATTGGTTCAAGGTTTGGATGGCTAATCTGCGTTCATCGAGATTGTGTTTCCCAAACTTGATCGCAATCAAAGTTTCAAAGATAAAACGAAGTTAGAAATATGAAGAGTTCATAATTGCTAAAATTGAGAAACAAAGTTCTTGATTCAATGATTGGAGATCCATGTGGAATTTTGAATGCAATTGGCCTTCATCGAGACCATCTATTGCTTAGTTTCGGCCACATGGACTACTTTCTTGGTTTCTTGAATTAGTGAGGGATTGTGGTTGCCTAATGGCTTAGTTCGACCGCACTTCTTGTTGTCTTGATTTGGAGATAATGACCAAAGTTTAAATAGTCTCATCCTCATAATTATAGAGAAACTAATGACACATAAATATCATGCTTAAATTAATGGAGATTAATTTAGTGGCTAAACTTGATGTGTAACATGTTTATATTATGTGCTCATAAATGTGTTATATGCTATATGTGATGAACCTTCAAAGAAAGTTTTAAGTCCCTCATTTCCATGCCATGATTAAAACACTTGTTTATACATGGGTGATCTTGATGTGGGTTCGCCTCCGCGAGGTGCATTAATTTTATTCATGTATGAGCAAGATGAGGTTCATTAGTTTAATGTGGGCTTGCCTCCGCAAGGTACATTAAATTGAATGGTTCCTATGCGTTTAAAATGGTTGGACTTAATTAGGCGTCAAAACGGTTTTGGGCCTAGGTAAAAGATGAGATTAAACATGCTTTTTGAAATTGGATTTCTCAAAGAATTTCATAAAAGGATCTAAGAATCATATGGGATATGATTGACATGATTGTCTACCTAATTAATTTATTTTTGAGCGGTCCGCCTCCGTGGACTCAAAAGTTAAATTAAAGTTGGATCTTAGCCCAATTAAATTATATTATACATTGGATGTATATAAAGGTTATATAATTTAGTGGGAGTATTTTGTGTAAAAAATACATTACTTATTTCTTTAATGAAAAACCGGTACTTATTAAATTTTGAAAATTTTGCATATTTGTAGATAATGACTACTAACACTCAATCAATTTCATTGCGATCGATCCTTGAGAAGGATAAGCTCCAAGAGAATGGTACTAACTTTATGGATTGGATCCGTAGCCTAAGAATTGTTCTAAGGCAAGAAGATAAGTTATACATTCTCGATGGACCTCTTCCTGCTGAACCAGAACCTACTGCCCCTAGGGCAGAAAGAGACAATTACAAGAAACATCGTAATGATTCTAGAGATGTAAGTTGTCTCATGCTTGCTACCATGTGCTCAAAACTCCAACAAAGTTTGGAACATTTGGAAGCCTATGAGATAGGCGTGGAGTTAAGAGCCATGTTTCAAGAACAAGCTAGGCAAGAGAGGTACAAGACCCTTGTTGCATTCACTACTTGCAAAATTAATGAAGGGCAACAAGTGAGTCCTCACATGCTGAAAATGAAAGGTTATGTAGAGCACCTTGAGAAACTTGGCTATCCAATCCCATTGGAGCTAGCCACGGATCTCATTCTTAATTCATTGCCTAAAAGTTATAATCAGTTTCTGATGAATTATAACATGCATGGAATGGATAAGAATCTCTCCGAGTTGCATGGGATGCTTAAAACTGCGGAGATGAAGATTGCGGAGAAAGGTTCTCCCGTGCTCTTAGTTCATGATTGGAAGAAGGCTGGTGCCAAAGGAAAGGGTAAGAAAGTTGTCAAACCCAAGATAAGCAAGGAAAGTGTTGCCAAGGCTTCTGAGGCAAAACCCGATTCACAAAAGGATGCAATCTGTTTCCATTGTCAAGAGATTGGTCATTGGAAATGTAATTGCAAGGCTTTCTTGGAAGAGCAAAAGAAGAAGAAGAGAAGCAAGGCTGCGTCGACTTCAGGTATCTATATGATAGATATTCTCCTTTCTACCACTGATTCTTGGGTATTGGATACCGGATGTGGTTCTCACATTTGTTTAAATGTGCAGGGTCTAAAGAATAGGAGACTACTTAAAGAGGGTGAAGTAGACCTACGCGTGGGGAATTGAGCAAGAGTTGCTGCATTAGCCGTAGGGACTTATGAAGTCACTTTACCTTCTGGATTAATTCTTGTTTTGAACAATTGTTATTATGTTCCGGATTTAAGTAGAAATTTTTTTCAATTTCTTGTTTGGATAATGAAGGTTTTAAGTTTCTTATTGAGAATAAGAAATTTTCTATTTATTTAAATGATGTGCTTTATGGTATTGCTAATTCATTTAATGGCCTTTATGTCCTGGATGTCAAGAATGAAAATAATGAAAATGTCTATCATATAAATAAGAAATCTGAACCTAATGATGTAAATCATTCTTATTTGTGGAATTGCCGTCTTGGTCATATTAATGAGAAGCGTATCTCAAAACTCCATGGGGACGGACTTTTGGGTTCATGTGACTTAGAGTCATATGATACTTGTGAGTCGTGTCTTCTTGGAAAAATGACTAAGACACCTTTTACCAAGTTGGGTGAAAGGGCAAGCGACTTATTGGGGTTGATACATTCCGATGTATGCGGACCATTAAGTAACAATGCTAGGGGAGGATTTCAATACTTCATAACCTTCACTGATGATTATAGTAGATTTGGGTATGTTTACCTAATGAAACATAAGAGTGAAGCATTTGAGATATTTAGAATATTTCAAAATGAAGTAGAAAAACAACTTGGCAAAAGTATTAAGGCACTTCAATCAGATCGAGGTGGAGAATACTTGAGTCAAGAATTTGATGATCATCTAAAGAATTGTGGAATAGTTTCACAATTAACTCCATCCGGAACACCACAATGGAATGGTGTGTCCGAGAGGAGAAATCGGACTTTGTTAGACATGGTTCGATCAATGATGAGTCAAGTTGATCTTCCAATATCCTTTTGGGGTTACGCTCTAGAAACCGCTGCTTTCACACTAAATCATGTTCCAACTAAATCGGTTCAAAAGACTCCATATGAGATGTGGAGCGGAAAGAAAACTTGTTTATCTTTCATGAAGATTTGGGGTTGCGAAGCCTATGTCAAAAGACTTGTCTCTGACAAACTTGCACACAAATCTGACAAATGTATTTTCGTGGGATATCCAAAGGAAACTAGAGGATATTACTTTTACAACCGTGAGGACAACAAAGTGTTTGTTGCCCGAACTGGTGTCTTTCTAGAGAAAGAGTTTCTCTCCAAAGAAATCAGTGGGAGTAAAATAAATCTTGAAGAAATTCGAGACCCAGAAAATAACAATGAACCAATATTGGAACAAGAACAAGAACCACAAGGAGTTGTGGAACCTGTTCAAAACACACAAGCAACTCGCAGATCTAGTAGGTTACGATCCGAGCTCGAGAGATATGGATTTCTCGTAACGGATAGTAATGAGGTGGAAATCATTGAGAATGATGAACCGTCAACCTACCAAGAGGCGATGTCTTCTCCTGATTCGGATAAGTGGCTTGGAGCCATGGAATCTGAATTGCAATCCATGCAAGACAATCAAGTTTGGAATTTGATTGATGCACCCGAAGGTGTAAAAACCATAGGATGCAAATGGGTCTTCAAGAACAAGACTGATATGGATGGGAAGTTGCATACTTACAAAGCTAGACTTGTAGCGAAGGGTTATAGGCAAGTTCATGGTATCGACTATGATGAAACCTTTTCACCCGTAGCAATGATCAAGTCTATAAGAATTTTGCTTGCCATTGCCGCATATCATGACTATGAAATATGGCAAATGGACGTCAAAACCGCTTTCCTAAATGGAAAATTGCAAAAGGATGTGTATTTGAAAAAGATTCTAAGGTATGCAAATTGCAGAGATCCATCTATGTATTGAAGCAAGCTTCTAAGAGTTGGAATCTCCGTTTTGATGAATCGGTCAAAGAGTTTGGCTTCATCAAGAACGAAGATGAGCCTTGTGTATACAAGAAGATTAGTGGGAGCATAGTGCTATTCCTTATTTTATACGTGGATGACATATTACTCATTGGAAACGACATTCCTACACTTCAGTCTGTGAAGACTTGGTTAGGGAAGTGTTTTCCAATGAAAGATATGGGTGAAGCCGCATATATACTTGGCATTAAGATATATAGAGATAGATCAAGGAGGCTACTTGGTTTAAGCCAAATTACATACATTGACAACGTCATTAGAAGATTCCGTATGGAAAATTCTAAGAGAGGCACCTTGCCGGTGTTACATGGAGTTTCTCTAAACAAGACTGAATGTCCTAAGACAAACGATGAGCGTGAGAAAATGAATGATGTTCCATATGCTTCGGCAATTGGGTCCATCATGTATGCCATGATTTGTACTAGGCCGGATGTATCTTATGCTTTGAGAATGACAAGTAGATACCAATCTGACCCCGGTGAAAATCACTGGATGGCTGTAAAAGCGATTCTTAAGTACTTGAGAAGAACTAAAGACTCGTTTTTAGTCTATGGAGGAATGGAAGATGATCTCATTGTAAATGCTTACACGGATGCAAGCTTCCAAACCGACAAAGATGATAGCCGATCGCAATCGGGTTTTGTGTTTATGTTAAATGGTGGAGCTGTAAGCTGGAAGAGTTCCAAGCAAAGTACAACCGCTGATTCTACAACGGAAGCTGAGTATATTGATGCATCAGATGCTGCAAAGGAAGCTGTTTGGATTAAGAAGTTCATTTCTGAACTTGAAGTGGTTCCTAGTATTGCTAATCCAATAGACCTTTATTGCTATAATAATGGTGCTATTGCTCAAGCAAAGGAACAAAGAGCACATCAGAAATCCAAACACATACTTAGGCGTTTTCATATCATTCGAGAAATCGTTGATAGGGGAGACGTAAATATATGCAGAGTACCGACTGATGACAATGTTGCGGACCCGCTAACAAAGGGACTTCCACAAGCTAAACATGATGGTCATGTTAGGTCCATGGGTATTAGATACATGGGAGATTGGGCCTAGGGCAAGTGGGAGATTGTTGGTAGTGGTGCCCTAGGCACATTTAATAAACGTTGTAATTGTTATCATTTATTTCATATCAATAAAGAGATGTTTTGATTATTATTGTTGTTCATGTTTACTTATAATAATCTCCGTCCCTAGTACTTTTTAAGCACTAGTATAAAGGCTAAATGATCATGGGATGATCATGTTAGATTTATGGGTACTTGTTTGGAACAAGATACTGGACATGACCCGCTGTATGAGATTTATGTCATGGTCCATGTCTTACATATATCTCATATTAGTTATGTCATTCGAATCCTTAGACATGAAGTTATTATAGTCCTCCACTTGATGAACATTATGTTTGACATATTAAAACGCTATCTTTAACCGGGTAGTTATAAAGGGTATGATTGGCATAATCGGATTCACGTAGGGAAGAATGATAAGCTAAATGGATTTGTCCCTCTTCAGAGAGATGTCAAGCTTGGGCCTCTCGTAGGAATGATGTTGATGAAAATGTTCGGCCGGACTCAAATGAATTGATTAGATCAATGTCATTTGGATTATCAACATATTCGGAATCGAGAAAGTATTGAACAAAACAAGTTGACTTGTTGACCATGACTTGTGTTCAATGACATCGTGGACAAAGGGATTATGACATGTTCTAAAAGGAATGCGAACTTGTATCTAGTTATATTATTTGGGTAGGTATGACGGTTTGCTAGAACCTAATCATATCTTATGGTTTCAGGTTCGAACCCATTGCCAACTTAGTATAATCCTAGAGGGTCACACACAATAGAACGAATCTTTAAAAGGACTATATTGGAATTTTGGAAATTCTGGAAATATGGGGAAGTGGGCGACCGCACAGTATGGACTGGGCGGCCGCACACTTAGCTCATTTTTATACCAGTTTGTTTCAGATAGTTGTGCGACCGCACAGTGGATTCTGGGCGGCCGCACAGTACTGTCGGGGGCAGTTTTCTAATTTGATTTGGAAAGGAATTTTGGACGGGTTTAGACACAAGTTTCCTATTTGGAATAGGTCTAACTTGTATATAAACAACCAAATTCGGGCCAGAACATATCATAGCTTTTGTGCAAGTCTCCAAAGAGTTTGAGAGAGTTTTATTTTGTTCTAAGACATCTTAGATTGAAGAACAAAATAATACACAAAACAAAATTCCATATAGTTCATATTAATTGTGAAAACGTGTTTCACAATTTTGGTCTAGCAACCAAGATCAAGAAGCTCCTTGATATTCGTTCGTGGTGTGGATACCGCTAGAGGGTGAAGCTTATCATCTTCGAAGTTCGTGTTCTTACTTTTGTGATTAAAGCTTCAAGTTCTCCACCAAGATCAAAGCTTGAATTCAAAGTCATCAAGGGTTAGTTTTTCCTCTATTCATATTGTTGTATTTGACTTAATCATATGAACGGATCTATGGGCTTTGGGTTTCAAAATTTTAAATGCTAAATTCCGCTGTGCATGTTTGATCGAAACCCAACAAACCTTCCTCCTTTTGCTGTCCATAGGCGACGGTTGCTGATTAGAGATTTGACCGAAGAGGGTTGGAGGAGATTTTTTGCTTCTCGTTTTACAGCTGACATTGAGTGGTGCCCTTGGGGTCTTTGCCCTTTTGTGGAGTGGACCCTCGGTTTTCAGCATGTTTTTCTACCCGGATTGAGGGACTCTTCATTTTATCAACCAGAACGGGTTTTGAGACAGTTCGGTCGTCAGCAAATAATTCCTTTCCCGAAGAATGGGGTACTTCGTCAAGTTTCTTATATGGGTCCGGACTTCTCGAATGAGCTTCAGTTGGCTTGGGGAGATGATCGTGACCGTTTCCATTGCACCGGGGCAGTATTTTTCTTCCCGAGAGTTACTTGGCTCATTTGCTTGGTACCGTCTACCGTGGCATTACTTGGGTAGATGCTCTTCGGGCTGAGTTGCTAGGAAGGGATTTTGAGCCCAGCAGTGCTTTGAGGTACAAGGAAGTTGCTGCTGATGTGAACAACATTCTGACCGACCCTTTTGGTACCCCTTTGGATGACTTTTATGCTCGGAGGCGCTCGGTTGCGCAGAAGATATCGGTCCGCATCAGTGTCCCTAGGCCTCCCAAGAAGATTAGGATTGATGGTCGTTCGGGTGGTCCTTCAAAGGCCAAGAGAAAATTAGATTTTTCCTAGTACCCCTAAGAGATTGCAATTAAAATAGACCACTTGTTAGGATTTAATGTTTTATGTCTTTTATTAGCTCAACATTTCCATTGTAACGATAAAAATAATTCAAGAAATGAATAAAAATTGTTAATTTGAAATGATTTGGGTATTTGTTTATGTTTTAGACCGCCCTTTCGGGTTTTCAATTTAGCGGGCTTCTTTTTTGCACGTGCTTTAATTTTTGCGTAGGCCGCCCTTGCGGGTTTTCAACCTAGCGAGCTCTCTCTCTTTGTTTTTTTTGGTCTTCGTTTATTAGACCTAAAATCTCTTCAATTTGTCGAGGTTGACTTCCTTTGGCAGCTGATCTCCGTCTAAGTCCACAAGTCGGACTGCACCGCCGCTTAGTATCTTCTTGACTACATACGGACCAATCCATCGGGGTCCCCATTTTCCAAGGGGGTTCATGGCATTAGGAGGGTGTTGTCTTAGGACCAAATCCCCCACACTGATGTTTCGGGGCTTCACCTTTTTGTTGAAAGCCCTAGCCATTCTTTGTTGATAGGCCCTCGTACGCTCGATTACCCTTACCCTTTTCTCGTCGAGTAGGGCTAGCTGTTCGTATCGAATTTGCATCCAATCGACTTCGTTGACTTGGTTCTCGAGGAGGACCCGTAGGGATGGAACTTCGAGTTCTATTGGTAGTACAGCTTCGGAACCATATACCAGTGCATAAGGAATTTCTCCAGTCGCTGTCCGTATCGATGTGCGGTAGTGTGAATACCCCTTTCCGATGAAGCGACGCATGGGAAGAATCTTGTGATTATTTTTATTTACAAAGGGAATATTCTTAACGACATTAAAATTATGAGAGTCGCCACACCGTTTTAATTAAAGCTAAAACATTGAAAAAAGCATTTTTAATGGGTTCGGGGGTCAAATTACAACAAGAGAAGAATATTGAACGTTATCACTCCTATTGCCCAAATTGATCGGTCTTTCTATCATGATGAATGTGTTAGTAGTGTGTTAGTGATTTAGACCGGATCCGAAGATTGCCTACGTTCCTCTCAATGTGAGAAGCTCAGGTCAGCGTAGTTCGCAGAGAATTAGAATAGGCAGAAGAATCGGGATCATGCATAATGAGGGGGAATTACCTAAAGATTAGGGTTTAGAAGTAGTTCCTAGATCATCCTCGGGTTGATGAACCCTAGATCATCATCGGCTATGAAATAACATGTGATTATGAAGATCGCAACCCTAAATATAGCATAAATAAGGTTTTAATTTATAAACACGAAGAACATGCGAAGAATATATTATGAACATATGAATGAACATGCAAGGAATATGAAGAAACTATGAATAAAAATGCAAGAACATGAACATAAAAGATCTACATTAAAATTGATGCAAGAACATGAAGAAAAAGTTAGAAAACTTACCTATGTTGGAAAGAAATAAACCTTGGATCTTCTTGACTGTTTGAATGCTAATTAGAGAGCAAAATAGTGTTTAGGAACTCCAAAATTCGTACTTAGAGCTCTCCAAATCGGACCCTAAACCAATAGCATGGGATTGGTTTATATAGTAAACTGAGGGGAAGATCTGACGGCTGAGATCATCTGGGACAAAGGTGGCTGCCTGGCCATGATTGAAGCCGGCGACAAGAGTGGCCGCGTGGCCAAGATCAACGCGCAGCAAGGTTGGCCGCGTGGCCAAGGATGCAGGCTGACTTGATTCTTAAGCTAGGGTTTCTGCATGGTTTTAAGGAAACCATTTATTACCTATTTTGATAGATTTTGTCATAAATGAGATATTTTGGGAATCCGGGACAAGTCTTTGCAAGGTTTCTAATTCCTATAAAGTCCTTGTATATTTAGGAAAGTCCTAATAAACTCATTTTCAGGTCGGGTACTAACAGTAGCCCCTCGGCGACGCTTGTTGCAAGGCAATGTGGGGTCGACGATAAAAGAAGGATCCGTCTGAAACATGAGTTTCAAAACAGATGAAAGGTAAGGGAACGGCTGAACCTTGGCAGGCGACCTACGTATCCGCGGGGGAATCAAGCCAAACGTAGTTCAAATCTGATGGGAAATTGGGAATGACTGTCCTCTGATGGGGAGCAATGTCTTCTACTGGGGAAAATGCACCTACTGGGGATGAGAGATGACCGCGTCGGTCGGGTGGCTGGACCTTTTCAGGTTTCCTACGTATCCTCTGAGGAATCAAGCCGGTCGTAGTTCAGAGATATTGGGGAAAGACGAGACATTGAACTTCTGCTGCGGATAATAAACCTACGGATTCTATCTTGTATGAAGAACGAACATTCATAAGCAATGAAGTTATTTGGGAAAAATAAAGACTACATCGTCTAAATAATCCCAAGATGGAATGGTAAACGCAATCAGGATCACCAGGGCTCCTGACGATTGTGCTAAAGTAATAGATGTTGGATCTCTCGCGAACAGAAACGCCGAGGCTTCTGCCAATCGCGATCAATCTGGGATGTGTATGTCATAGAGGCGCCGAAGTCTCTACGATCATGCAAATCCTAATAATAGATGCCGGATCTCTCGCAAACAGAAACGCCGAGGCTTCTGCCAACCACTATCGATCAAGGATACGTATGTCATAGAGGCGCCGAAGTCTCTACAACCATACGAATCCTAATAATAGATGCTGGATCTCTCGCAAACAGAAACGCCGAGGCTTCTGCCCACCACGATCGATCAAGGATACGTATGTCATAGAGGCGCCGAAGTCTCTATAACCATACGAATCCTAATAATATTCGGTGAAGAATGGAAATTTTAAGCGGCTTTCCGTACCCAAAGACAACGAATATCAATCAAAGTAGTGCTAAGGGCACTTAAAATGAATTAAAGGGAAAAGATCAAGGGCAAAAATGGAATTTTATCTGAAGGGACAAAGTTGGCCGCGTGGCCAAACACACTGAATTGCAATAGTGGCCGTGTGGCCAAGAACGCTGAGTGGTCAGATCTCCTTCACGCGGATCGCTGATCTGACGGCTGGGATTGCTAGCGCATAAGTGTCCGCGTGGCCAAGGTCGCTGTCGGGCTGACTCCTTGGTCACATCACCAGAAACCCTCCCTCTTCTTCTTCCTTCTTCTTTCTTCTTCTTCCTTCCTCCATTGTTGACGAGTTAGAGAGAGAAAATTGAGTTTTTAGAGAGTGAAAGCTCAGATTTTGATAATTTTGAAGACTTCATTTCACATATTTCTTGAAGCTATGGCAGATTGGATCAATGAGGCGTTATTCAGGGATTTTCCGGGCCAAGGTGGGTATATGCTTCCACAACAAGAGCAACAAGGAGAGGGGCACGGTGATGCTCAGGGCGAGGGAAATGTAGGGGTTGACCCAGGAGCGGGCTTTGAAGCGGCGCCCTTGATTCCACGGGGCGGTTTGAGACCACGAGCCGCGACTCGGAATTATCGCGATAATCTGCTGCGGTCTACGTTCGACCAAGATTACGATTTTTACATCGACTCTGAGCGTCATTGTTCGATGGGGCTTCCAGAGACGCGAGAGGTAAATTTCGAATTTTCACTCCTCTCCTTCTCGCACATTTGTATGTTTTATACATAGTATGAAATGCCAGAATAATGGAATGCTAGAATTTAAATTGCTAGAATTGTAAATTGCTAGAATGGTAACATACCTGTGCTGTGTTTACCTGCAGAGGATCAAGGCTCGTGGGTCCACAGTGACTGTGGGCAAACTGTGGGCGTCTCTGCCAGAGGGACCGGGCGGTGTGCGTGCTCGGATCGAGGCTATGGGGTTTGGCCCATTCTTTGACAGTGTCCGCATGGTTGGGGCACCCTGAAGGTGGCAGCAGTGATAGAGGTGTGCAGGGAGTTCTAGGGGGATACCACCCATACCTTCCATTTCAGTTGGGGAGAGATTACCATCACGCCGACAGATTTCGCGGCTATCACAGGGTTTAGGTTTACTGGTACCCCTTTGCCTTTTGATGAGAGCTTGGCGGAGTGGCGGGACTATAGACAGGCTCTGCTGGGAGTTGACACTGATCTGGGAGGAGGTGTCAAGGGTTATGGAGTGGAGGCCGGGAAAGTGAACCGTTTGGTGGAGGTGGCTATTGAGGCCTTTGGTAGGGGGAGTATGATTTGGATTGTTTGGTCCGGCTGTTCTTATGGTACAGCTTTTCGGAGATCTTGTTTCCCAGCGGGGCTACTGTCTGCCGGTACTCACTGCTAGGGGCCTTGGTGGACTTGGACCTAGTCGGTGGGATTTCTTGGGGTGGAGCCGGTTTAGCTAAGATTTACCGGGCGTTGGACCATTGCTCGAGGGCTAGCTCGTCGGCCTTTGACGGGTTTCATTCACCTTTGAGGTATGCTCTTGACTACCCTTATTTTTCACATTGTCGAGATTTCTGCTCTATCTTTTGGTCTGAAATGTCTCTCTTATTGTATGCACAGGCTTGGGTGTACGAGATCTTCGGTGTCGCCCCTTTTCAGTTGGTGATGAGTGCTAACAAGGTTGTTCCCATCATGTCGTACTGGTGCAAGGGCAACAGGGCTCCTCCCCGCAGAAACCGGGATAGGAAGACGGTTGATGCTGCTGATCTGAGGAGGGTGTTCGCGATGTCTGAGCCTGTCGGGGTTAGATTTTACCCATGGAGTCCGTCCAATGAGGCTTCGGTGGGTCCCTATGTAGTGGAGTTGACCGCTTCTAGGGTTCTGCTTGTGGGTCTCACCGGGGAGGCCATGTATCTCGGAGAGAGGGTGGTTCGTCAGCACAGGGCTAGTGCGTTACCGTGGGCTCCTTATGACCCTCCTCGGGATATGAGCCGTCCCGCGAGGTTGGCGACTTTCTTGGCTCCCACTCCGGCAGAGCATTATAGAGGGAGTGATGACTACGCCGGCTATGTGCGGACTCGGTTGATCAGCCCTCAGGTTCGGGCTAGGATGTTATCGGGAGATGGATCGAGCTCGGCCCGTTATGTAGGTAGGAGTCGGCCTTTGGTTGACATGCCCCTTCGCTCGAGTAGCGTGAGAGTGATGAGGGGCGGTCGGGAGGTAGAGCTTAGCTTGGAGCCGACTGATGCAGATCTTGTTGAGGAGACATTCATTCCTCCGCCCGACGCTGGGGTATGGCTTTGTGCTTTATTTTAGCCATGTTTGCACACACTTATTTCTTTCTGCATTGTAATCATTTGCCTTGGCTTCCCTTTCAGGTGACTCGGGAGGCATATATCCGTTCAGCTCGGCGGGAGAACGTGTTGATGCCCTTACTGAGGGAGGCGTACCATTTATGTACTTGTCAGAGGGATGACGTTGCGTCACCCCAGCGTCGTGAGCGGTCTCCGAACGGTGCGGGCTCTTCTCACACTGGTGGTCGAGCGGTCCGGGGACGGAGTTCGGGTGCTGGTAGCTCTCGAGCTTTAGCGCGGCGTGGAGACACCACGGAGGAGGATTCTGATTAGGCGGGGCCCATCTTTCCATCTTTATTTCCTACATTGTTAGCTAGTAGAGAGCAGAGGAATATGTATGTATAGAACAGATGTACAAAATGCATGTATGTAAATGTATTTATGTACTAGAATGAAAATGGTTTGTGATAACCTATTTGTACAAACTAATTACTTTACAATGTGCCTAATTTTATACATTGCATGAGCCATGGGATAGGGCAGGTACGTAGTTGCATGGATCCGTTACGGAGTGGGAGGAAGCAAACTGGATTTCTGCATGGAGCGATGTTGGCCGCATGGCCATGGCGAGGCCCGGAGCAATGTTGGCCGCCTGGCCATGGCAAGACCCGGAGCAATGTTGGCCGCGTGGCCTAGGACGAAGTTGGCCGCCTGGCCAAGGACAACATCGGCCGCGTGGCCAAGAGCATATGTGGCCGCGTGGCCAAATCCTGCGCCGCCTCCGGGTTTCCTTTTCCTGGCAAGAATCAGAAGTTGTGTAGTATTTAATGGGAGTTTGTGTCTTATTCAACTTCGTACCAGCAGCTCTTTTGATCAATTTTGAGTTCCAATCATCAACTTGCTCTTCTTTTGCCATGGATCACAATGCAAGGCTTTCTAGACTTGAAAAAGGAGCTTTCATAACATCTTTGGAGAAGTGGGTTGCCAAGATATCCGGTCCTTGTCGTAGGAAGTTTGAGAAGCGCTATGGGATCAAGTGTCTTTGGTCATTCTTGCACATGAACTCCAACACTAACCTCTTGCAAGCTTGTGGGAAGTTTTGGAACGACACTCTTCATGTTTTCAACTTTTCTTTTAATGAGATGGTATCTACTTATAAAGACATCAAGGCGCTTTGCGGTTGTGATGGGAAGGGTACACTTGCATTGCCCTTTGATTTTATTTCTTTGCATGACAAGTTGATAGCTTTTGGTGTGCCCGCAGATGACATTGGTAAGTATGCTAGAGGTGGCTACGTCGACCTTTCTTGGATGCCAAGGCACTTCATGCACGCGGATGTGACCTCAGACCGTTCTTTGGACCATCTTGCCTTGTGTTTATTTGCTTCTATTCTTTTCCCTTCCGAAGTCGGATGTGCTAGTGAGGGATGTTTGACCATAGTGAATGCGGCTCGTTCGGGACATGACATTGTACCGGCCATCCTTGGGGAGTTCATTTGTGGGATTCCTCATCTTGCGGTTTATGGCGGGATGCCGTGCGGCAGTGATAGACTTTTGACCATGTGGTTGCAAGAAAGGCTCCGAGTGAACAAGCCAGCGGTTTCTTCGGCGGTGGCCCCATGGATGCACCGTATCAGAGGTATGGAAGAGAGGTTCGAGGGCATGACTCTCAAGGGTTGGGAAAGGTACTTGGAGGAGATGGTGACCGATGACATCCAGTGGGTGGTGCCCCATTGACACATTCATTCCGTGAGGGAGAAACAAGTAGGACTGTACATGATTAAAGTTCCGTCATTTTCTGGGACCACTTTCTACTACCCCGCCAGAGTACTCCGTCAATATGGTCTAGTGCAAACCATCCCCGAGGGTTGGGATGAGGAGAGGACCCGTTTTACTTTTGGCATACTTCATTTGGATGATAGCGCTTCGGTTCTCCTTTCTCAAATGTGGGGCGAGGCCGGTTTTAGCCATAGGACTCTCATCACACGCTCCAACAACACCTACCTATCACGAGAGTATTTGGATTGGTTTATTGAGAGACTTGGGCAAGCGGAGCAGACTCTAGAGGCCCTAAGGGGCGCTATTTTGGCATCCTGTGCTCCTAGTTGTTCATTGAGGATGAAGGAGGCGATGGCCTATGAGAGGAAGAGGAGCCAGAGCATGGCTAATGGAGATGGAGCGGGGACTTCAAGGAAGAGGAAGGATGGGGAGACTCCTAGTGTCAAAGCTAAAGGGGTTAGTGAATTTGAGAGGAGGTTCTGCGAGAACCCTAACAAGAAAAAGATTCGCCGTGGTCAAAGCAAGAAGAAAGAGACCGAAGGCACGAGTGGCACTAAAGAGTAATTCCGAGGATCCTTCCATAGTTGTTGCAAACACATTAGTTTAATTTAGTTTTATTTTACGTTTTAGTTTTAATTTCAGAATAGGTTATTTATTCAAAAAGTATGTCAAGTTTAGACTCATCAAGTAAGTGTTAACATGCAATGACTATGGAAATAAAGGTTTTTGCTTTCGGAAAACACAACTTCTATCTTTATTGCTTGACAAGATTTGGATGTTTATTTGTTTTTTAGACCGCACCTTTTGAAAGGCTACCTACGTTCCCCTTTTACAAATAGGACTAAGGGGCTCAGGTCACCGTAGTTCACTCCAGTCGGACTAGAATGATTTTAGAGAAAGGGAAGATAGAAGGGGGAATGCTCTAACTTTTGCCTAGACCGTCCTTGCGGGTTTTTGATCTAGCGAGCTTTGTACGCACCCTTATTTTGCATAGACCGCCCTTTGCGGGTTTTCAGTCCATCGGGCTTCTTTTTGCGTAGTAAACATTTTTTTTTTTAGAAGGGGAGTCTAGTCATAGTAGTGTCTGAGCTTGCTGAGATTGACTGGTTCCTTGAACGGGCTGCCATCCAAATCTGCCATTCTATCTAGTCTTGTGGCGTGCCTCGAGCTTTGGCCACTGCGTCGACGCGTTGGTTCAAATCCTCTATTTCTCTTGAGATGTCTTGAATCGTTTCTGCAGTCAGGTCCGAGAGTACCTCTGGGCCGTTCCTCACATAAGGCTCGATTTCGTAGCAACCGAGGAGTTCTAAGTTTTCCCTTTCCCTATAGAACCAAAATCCTCTCACGTCGGTGAGCATGTTTTCGTCCATCAAGCCTTGGATTCTCCTTTGTAGAGTGACACAGTCATTGGTGTCGTGGCCTTCGTCTTGGTGATAAGAGCAACTTTTAGTAGGTTCAAATGGTTAAAGGGGTGGTAATTCGGAGAGGAGTGAATGTTCTCCTAGAGGCTGCGTCTTGCCTATTTGTCTTAGTTGGTCGAACAATTTTGCGAAAGGGGTCCGTATTCTTGTGTAGCGGGGGACTGAGAGGGGGTATTTTTCCAAAAATCTTTGCATTTTTTCACTGATTTCCTTTTCCTGGCGCGAGGGCCACGATTTTGTCATTGGTGTTGGGGTCTGAAGTTCATTCCCATGTGCCGGGTACAGGATTGGGGTATTCGCGAGGTACTCCTTGAGGCAGCATAACGCGAACTCACATCTCAAACTCCATTCTTGGTCGCGGGCCTTTTCTATTTCTCTGAGTGTCGGTTCCCCTACTGTTGTAAAATGGCTGAGGTATTGCAGTAACTGGATGAGTTCTTCCTTTTCGGCTTTGTTCCGGGGAGACTCCATTCTCAACACGGCTTGAACTCGCCGACTGATGGTCCTCCACGAGGTTGTGGAGGGGGTCGCTTCTTGGTCTTCTTCGGTTGTTTCGACCTGGTTATAGCCGGCAAACCCATCAACGAACGACTTGGCCTCATAATGGGTGGTCGCGTCCACCAACATGTCTATATTTGGCAGGGGGAAGTCATCCTTCGGCGTATCTTTGTTGAGATCCCGAAAATCTGCGCACACTCTGACTTTACCATTGGATTTTCTGACAGTCACCAAATTTGATAACCAAGTTGGATACTCGATCGCCCTGATGAAACCCACACGGGGTAGCTTCTCAATCTCTTCTTTCACTTGCAAAGACCATTCCGGCTTAATGCGGCGCAGCTTCTGTTTGACTGGCTTAGCGTCTGGTGCGGTCGGGATTCTGTGCTCTACGATCGAGTTGTCGAGCCCCGGCATGTCCTTATAAGACCATGCGAACACATCCACATATTCTTTGAGTAGCTTAATCAGTGCTTCCCTTTCGGCTCTGCTGAAGAAGCTTCCAATCTGCATTTCCATAGGCTCGGCTTCGGTTCCCAAATTCACGCATGCTAACACCTCATCGGCAGCTTGGGCTCGAGACTCTTTTTGATTTATAACCTGTTCTGAAATTTCTTTAATGAATTCATCATTTAATTGGTCTGTGTCTGCCTCTTCTAATGAATCATTATTAACTAAGCGTCTGTCATTAGGTTGATTATTAGCCAATTTATCAGTTAAAAGAGTGACTATGGAGGGATACTCGGAAAGGTCGAGGGTTTCATTCATGGCAAAAGGGAATATAGCGTTTGCAACAAGATCATAGTCTTCGGACGTAAGGTCGTCAGACTTAGAGGAAGACTCAAATTCAAAATGTAAAACACTAGACTCTAGGGACGGGGATTTTGGGTGAGTGACAGGAGATGCTGCAGGAGTGGTGACAGGAGAAGGAGTAACCCCCAGTGTTCCCACCATAAATTCCGGAGTAGCTATAGGTCCCCCAATGATGCACCAATTCTTGAGCTTGTCCCCCATGGGTACCACCAATGTCCTTGGGTCCACTTTATCTTCAGAATCGTCTCCAATGACGGCAACCATGTCTTCGTGCAGCCCCAGATTACCCAGATGTTGAAGCAGATATTGGCCGTCCCACGTCTCTGTCAAACTCGGAGTTTCTGCGGCTTCTATTGCTGGCTTGTCAAGGGTTGCGGCTTCAAGTTGATCTGCCAAGTCATCTGCAACCTTGGTGGAGTACTCATGCCTGATGGTTCTAACTCTGCCCGTGGCTCTGTCATATTCCATGTAAGTCAGCTTCATGTTGGACCGATCGAATTCCACATCTCTGAAAATCTCGAACCCTTTCTGCAACTTCCCGGTGTGGTCAATCCATGGCTCGGCGAACTCAAAACACGAAAACTCCTCACCTTCCCTGACAAAGTAGCTATTCAGGGACAGGCGGTATGGCCGCATTTCAGGCTTTTTGCAGGGAAGCTTCATCTTTTTAAGTAATTCTATCCTTTGTTGCTCCATCTTGTCTTCAGGAGTAAGGGTATACCCAAGACCGAAATATCCTCAGTGATCAATCTCTTTAACCAGACTTGTGGGACCTTGCAAGCACTTACCTAGCCCCAGCCCCGGTACGAAGCCCATATTACGCAGTATCTTGACAACAGGTGCCACTTTATCCGTTGATTTGGTGAGGTCGATGGTGCAGATCTGTGCTTGAGCGACTATTTCGAAGCCATTGAAGAGTCGGCTCTCTTCCCCATGCTGAATCTGTAAGACAGGAACGCCCTTGGTGTCCGTCCCTTGGGCAGTTACGAGATCGCTGTAGATGATGGTCACTTCATTACCAGATTAAAACTTCACACACTGGTGCAGGGAGGATGGGACAGCGCCCGACTGATGTAACCATGGACGGCCAAGGAGGAGTGAGAAGGTTGCGGGGATGTCTATGACGTGGAAGTCGGTTGGTAGGATCTTTGTTTCGATGGTAATGGGCAAGGTGGCTTCGCCTATCATGGCGCGGCATGTGGAGTCATAAGCTTTGATGGTTTGCTTGGATGGGCGTAAATCAACACCATGAACGCCAACCACATCCATCATCCTTAAAGGCAGGATATTAATAGCAGAACCATCATCAATGAATACACGGGGAATTTTCTTGCCATTTACCTCGACAGTGATGTATAAAGGCTCATTATGATCAACTCCGAACACTGGCTTGTCTAGCTCCGAGAAAGTGATGATGTTTCCATAGTGGATATTACCAATCATGTGGGTGACGTCTTCCGGGGTAATAGTGGATGGTACCATGGTGGCGGCGAGGTTTTTCTCGAGCATGAGGCGATGGGCTAGGGAGGAGGTGAGTAGGGACCATAGTGAGATATGGGCTTGGGTTTGTTTGAGTTGAGTGAGGATAGGGTCTTCTTTGTCTAGGTCGGCTTGCTCGGGTTCCTTCCCAAAGACTTTCTTTGCACCCTTTGGGTCGGATTGGTACACTTGACCGGATCTCGTAAGGAGACAAACTTCTGCACGTAACTCTTCCAAAGACAATGGTGTGTCAGGACAAGGGGGCGAAACTTCGGTGTTTTCGGCCTCCTCGAAGATTTTGGCCCAAGAAAGAGGTTGAGAGGGTTTGAGACTTTCTTCCTCTAGGGATTCGACTTCACTCACTAGTTCTTCTAAAGACAACAAGTATCAAGAAGGTTCTTTATTATTAGTCATTGACATACAACCCACCTTATCACAGTCCGCCACAACAGGCTTGGCCGGATCAGTGATCTCACTAAGTTCAACCATGAGTACATTGCTAGCTACATAATCTCTAGGGTCTTCGACAACTCCCTTTTGGATGAGCTCTTGCACGGCTTTCTTGAGTTCAAAGCATTCTTCGGTAGTGTGACCGGTGCACTTGTGGTAGTGGCAGAACTTTGACAAATCGCAACCAAGACGGGGGAGGTGTCCTTCTAACGGTTCGAGAATTTCTAACGTCACCAATGCCATGAAGATATCCACCATCGTGAGCCCTATCTTGTCAAAGGCATCCATGAGCTCTGGGATACTGATCTCGTATGTTTGCACCATATTCACCCCACCCCCATTGTTAGGAAGAGGGTTATTCACCACATTAGGACCCTTCGGCTTCTCAATCTTCTTGTCATTGATCAACCCTTGAACTACGCGTTTCAGTTGAATACAACCATCCGTTATGTGCCCGATGTGCTTGTGATACTTACAGAACTTAGAGGCGTCCAAATCGGTTCTTGGGTAGGCGGGTTGGTAATTCTCTAAAGGCTTGATAAGACCTCTCTTGACTAACACGTCAAAGACCTTCCCCATGGGCATACCAAAATCATCAAAATGCTCCCTCTGTTGTGGAGCCCCATTCCTTGTTACGGCTTAGACATCTAGCGGGACCTCTTTCTGGACCATATTTACTTGGCCGACGGACTCCTTTCCACCCCTAGGAGGCGCAGGCGCAGTAGGAGCCTTGTAGCGGAAGGAGTTGTTGTTGTTGGTCTTTGGACTTTCTTTTGGCGGCACAATCCCAGTGAATCCTGCTTCGTACCTTACTCCGGCGTCAACCATTTCCCGCAAATCAGGGAAGTAACTATTACCTATAGCTGCTTTCATCTCCGGTAGCAAGCACTTGTAGAAAATCTGCTTCTGTTCCTTTACTTTTGGTGGGTATTTGACCTCGCACAACCGATGATTCCACCTCTTGTAAAAATCATAAATAGCCTCGCCGGGCTTTTGCATAGTGTTCTCAAGGTCGGTTCGATTCACATGCCAATCCAAGTTAGCTTGATACTTCTCACAGAAAATGGCACTGATTTGATCCCACGTTTGCCTCTCGCTTGGTTCTAGCCCCAAGAACCAACGCAGAGCTATACCATCCAAAGTGCTATGGAATACGCGAGCCATTTGTTCGTTGGTGCAGTCACGAGCCCTCATGGCCAACATATAACTATCCAAATGAGTCTTAGGACACGAGTCACCATGAAACATCGCCACTTTAGGCATCTTGAAATCCTTGGGGAGAGCCCCCACTTGGCTAGGGTTGATTGTCTTGGTAGTCGGTGCACTTTGCTTATCCACGGTCTCGATCAACTTTCGCATTTTCTCTTGCATGGATGTAACCACAGGGTGATTGGAGATGTCGGGTATAGATTCTGACAGAATGACGGGAGGAGTAGTGGAAGTAGTAGCAGCGGCCATACCAATACTCAGAGGCAACGAGGGTGCGGGTAGTTTGCTAGCAGAGAGGTAGCCACCAAACAGTTCAGGGGAAGGTTCATAGACAGCCTTGTTCTTGCTCATGGTAGTGAAACCTTGTTGGGTGTAGAGAGAAGGAGGTGGAACATTGCGGTAGCTTGGGAATGGGAAGGTAGTTGCATTGGTGTTGGGTTGACAGTTGGTATTGACCTCTTCATCCTCGACATAAATGAAATTCTCACCATCGGGCACCAGTTTATTCTGGTCTTCCAACACCTTGTTGCTTTCCTCGAGATTCTTGATCTTGGCTTCGAGACCGACGAGGAAGTTCTGGAGGCTTGGGGGAATACCATTGAGAGTAGCCTCAGTGTTGAGCTCGGCGACACTAGTGGGAGGAGCAGAGGCTGAAGCTGAAGCGGGAGTTGACAATGCTGATGACGAGACTGAGAACGTGGACGGAGTAGAAGCTTCACGTTGTAGTCGACCACCCGAACGGATCCAAACTTGCTTTGCTGAAAGGTTGAAGGGCAATGAAGCTTTTAGGATAGGGGGAAGGCTCATGCAAAGTATATTTTAATTTACAAAAACATACATTATTTACATCCTAATTGGTTGGAAGGGGTACCCCTTTTTCGCAACTAGTTAGAAGACTACGATTAGTGGAGGCCTATCACTACATCTATAGACCCCTCGTTTTTCACCTGCATTGCACACCCCCAAACGGACAATTTGGGCGAGGGTCCTATAGGGCAAGCGACTTCCACCAACCATCGGATCCTACGACTAACCCTTCTTTAAAGGCATTTAACGTGATGTCTATGTTGCATCCTACGCAAGTTAATGATGAGCGGAGATATTGACAATAAACACTCATCTCACCATGGCACGTCCCTTGTAGGGAAATCACTTTTTTGTGCACTTTCTCTCAAAGATCTCGATTCATCATTGACTTGGGGATGACTCGACATAGACAGAACGTTAATTGACTATTAAGAAAAAGCTAGCCAAACCAACCGGTCAAAACCTAGGTGTGTTACCTATACTAGTGTGGGTTGACACGGGTTAGGTAAAAGGTTCCCACCGTATACGGTGAGTGGAATAGACGAGTGACTCGAAAAGAGTGCGACAGTAGCGCACAAATTCCTGCACATCGAATACTCCGGGTAATGGGGACCTGTGCATTGCTGACACGGACTGTGGTAGTGTGCGGCAAGAAACTAATTCTTTTTAAGGAGAAAAGAGAGAAGTTTTTAATGTTAGGATGATGCAAATGCAATGCATGAGAGAGAGAGAGAGAATAATGTACAAGGGAGCATAGCAGAGTTTTGTTTGACCCTAATACTAAAGCGAAGATAACAAGGGTACAAGGATACAAGGTATATACAAAGTACAAGTATCAACAAAGTACAAGTATTAACATTGCGGGGTGCACGGGTGCATGTGTAAACATGGCAAGTATGTGAGGTGCATGTATAAACATGGCAAGTGTGTGTGAGGTGCACGTGTAAACATGGCAAGTGTGTGCATGTGTAAACATGGCAGGTGTGTGCATGTGTAAACATGGCAAGCGTGTGCATGTGCAAACATGGCAGGTGTGTGCATGTGTAAACATGGAAAAGTGTGTGGTGCATGTGATAACATGGAAAAGTGTAAGGTGCATGTGAGAACATGGCAAACATCATGATGTGAACGAAAGTTAGACCCACTAAGTTTGAAAAAGTTTCAAAGCAGTCCCCAGCGGAGTCGCCACTGTGAATACCCCTTTCCGATGAAGCGACGCATGGGAAGTATCTTGTGATTATTTTTATTTACAAAGGGAATATTCTTAATGACATTAAAATTATGAGAGTCGCCACGCCGTTTTAATTAAATCCAAAACATTGAAAAAAGCATTTTTAATGGGTTCGGGGGTCAAATTACAACAAGAGAAGAATATTGAACGTTATCACTCCTATTGCCCGAATTGATCGGTCTTTCTATCATGATGAATGTGTTAGTAGTGTGTTAGTGATTTAGACCGGATCCGAAGATTGCCTACGTTCCTCTCAATGTGAGAAGCTCAGGTCAGCATAGTTCGCAGAGAATTAGAATAGGCAGAAGAATCGTGATCATGCATAATGAGGGGGAATTACCTAAAGATTAGGGTTTAGAAGTAGTTCCTAGATTATCCTCGGGTTGATGAACCCTAGATCATCATCGGCTATGAAATAACATGTGATTATGAAGATCGCAACCCTAAATATAGCATAAATAAGGTTTTAATTTATAAACACGAAGAACATGCGAAGAACATATTATGAACATATGAATGAACATGCAAGGAATATGAAGAAACTATGAATAAACATGCAAGAACATGAATATAAAAGATCTACATTAAAAATGATGCAAGAACATGAAGAAAAAGTTAGAAAACTTACCTATGTTGGCAAGAAATAAACCTTGGATCTTCTTGAGTGTTTGAATGCTAATTAGAGAGCAAAATAGTGTTTAGGAACTCCAAAATTCGTACTTAGAGCTCTCCAAATCGGAACCTAAACCATAGCATGGGATTGGTTTATATAATAAACTGAGGGTAAGATATGACGGCTGAGATCATCTGGGACAAAGGTGGCCGCCTGGCCATGATTGAAGCCGGCGACAAGAGTGGCCGCGTGGCCAAGATCAACGCGCAGCAAGGTTGGCCGCGTGGCCAAGGATGCAGGCTGACTTGATTCTTAAGCTAGGGTTTCTGCATGGTTTTAAGGAAACCATTTATTACCTATTTTGATAGATTTTATCATAAATGAGATATTTCGGGAATCCGCGACAAGTCTTTGCAAGGTTTCTAATTCCTATAAAGTCCTTGTATTTTTGGGAAAGTCCTAATAAACTCATTTTCAGGTCGGGTACTAACAGGTAGCCCCACAACGCTAGAGGTAGCTATTCGGGCCAATCCCTTCCAGTGGAGGCTATTTTCTTCACAATGGTCTCGATTGTCTTATTAGCTGCCTCGACCGCGCCGTTTGCTTGAGGGCGGTATGCAGATGACTTGTGCTTAGTGATCTTGTATTCTACCAGGAGTGTGTCCATCTCTTTCTTGAAGTGAGATCCGTTGTCTGAGATGATCTCATGAGGAACGCCGTATCGGCACATGATGTGGGTTTTCACAAATTCGGCCACTTTCTTGGCGTTGAGAACTTGGTAAGCCTGTGCTTTGACCCATTTTGTAAAATAGTCCACGGCTACTAGGACGAAAGATTGTCCGTTGCTTCCGGTAGGGTGAAATTTTCTGATGATGTCTATGCCTCAACAAGAGAAAGGCCAAGGCGTAGTCATATTATAAAGCTGTGAGGGTGGAGCGTGCTGTAGATTGGCATGGAATTGGCATTTGGCGCACCTCTTGACTTTCTCGATGCAGTCCCTTTCTATGGTGCTCCAATAATAACCCATGCGGAGTATCTTCTTGGTCAACATAAACCCGTTCATGTGGGGCCCACATTCACCGTCGTGGATCTCATGCATTATTTCTTCAGCTTCGGTCTCCTTTGCGCTTAGGAGATTGATCCCTTCGTGGTGCCTTTTGTAGACTCTGTCCCAAATCAGTACATATCGGGAGGCTAGTCTTTGCAACGCCATTTGAGACTTCTTATTGCTATTCTCGGGATAAGTACCATTATTGAGGAAATTCATGATATCCGCGTACCACGGGGAGTTTGTTTGGACCTCGTTGATCTCGATACTCATGCGGTATGCCGGACTGTTCCTTCGGGAAATTTTGAAGGGCTTCACCATTTTACCCTCAGGCATTTCAACCAGTGAAGCGATGGTGGCTAGTGCATCAGCAAAACGGTTTTTGTCCCTTGGTAGGTAACTGAAGGTGATTTCTTGAAACTGTTCAACCAATTCCTCGAGATGTTGACCATACCGTTACAGAGTCGAATCTTGGATCTTCCATTTTCCAGATGTCTGATTGATGATGAGCAAGGAATCATCGAATACTTCTAAACTTGTGACATTTCTTTCAAGGGCTGCTTCGAGCTCCACTATGCAAGCTTCGTACTCAGCGGTGTTGTTAGTGGCTTCAAATTCAAGGCGGATAGCGATTGGAGTATACATGTCCTTTGGATCAACAAGTAACATCCCTATCCCACATCCATGCTTATTGGCTGCGCCATCGAAAAAAAGTTGCCACTTATTTTCTTCTGTTGTAGCAAAAATTAAATGCTCGTCGGGGGACTGTACGTCTTCCCCCTTCACTTCGTCACACGGAAATTCAGCAAGCTGATCACTGAACACTTTCCCCCTGATGGATTTGAGTGTGACGTAAGTGATATCGTAGCCGGCGAGCATGAAATACCACTTGGCTATTCTCGTTGACATGAAAGGCTTTTCGAAGATGTAGCGGAGCGGGTCCACTTTTGCTACTAACTTGATTGGGAAGGCTTCTATGTAATGCTTGAGCTTTTGGGTAACCCAAACCAATACAGCACAATACTTCTCTAAGATAGAGTAGTTCTTTTCAGCTCCTTGAAACCGTCGGCTGACAAAGTAGATAGCATTCTCTTTTGTGGAGTCTCGATGTTCTTGTGCTAACATAGCCCCTAGGGCTTCATCATTGACAGTGAGATAGAGCAAGAGAGGCTTCTCTTTGTGTGGTGGAACCAAAACTGGAGGGCATGTCAAGTAATGCTTCACTTGGTCGAAGGCTTCTTGGCACGCATCGGTCCATTCTAGAGCCACATTCTTTTTTTGTAGCTTGAAGATTGGCTCACACATGGAAGTGATTTGGTACACAAACCGGCTGATGTATTGAAGTCTGCCCATGAAACCTTTGATTTCTTTCTGCGTCCTTGGGTGAGGCATGTCAATGATTGCCTTGATCTTGGAGGTATCGGCTTCAATTCCTCTTTCAGTGACCATGTAACCTAGAACCTTTCCTCTGATGACCCCAAAAGTGCACTTTGTGGGATTGAGTCTCATCTTGTGTTGCCGAAGCCTTTCAAAGAATTTGCGAAGGTCGATCAAATGTTGACCATTGGTTCCCTTCGAATGGATGATCATGTCGTCTACATAGACCTCGCTCTCTTTATGAATCATGTCATGGAATAGATCAGTAACAGCCCTCTGGTAAGTAGCCCCAGCGTTCCTTAGTCCGAATGGCATGACTGTGTAGCAGAAAGTACCCCACAGAGTTGTGAAAGCCGTCTTGTGTTGATCCTCTTCGGACATGAGAACCTGATTGTAACCGGCAAAACCATCCACAAATAAGCGGACTTCATAGTTGGCAGTTGAATCGACTAGTATGTCGATGTTTGGTAGTGGAAAATCATCTTTCGGGGAAGCTTTGTTCAAATCCCGGAAGTCCACACAAACTCGAACCTTGCCGTTTGCTTTTCTGACTGTCACAATGTTGGCTAGCCAAGTCGGATACTCAATGACTTTGATGAAACCCACACTAAGGAGCTTTTCAATCTCTTCTTTGACTTGTAGAGACCATTCTGGCTTGATCTTTCTGAGCTTCTGCTTTACTGGCTTGGCGTCCTCTTTGATCGGAATTCTGTGCTCCGCGACCTCTCTGTCCAAACCCGACATGTCTTTGTACGACCATGTGAATACATCCACAAATTCTCTGAGCAGTGCAGTCAATTTGTCTTTGTCTTCCCCTTTGAAGAAGCTGCCAATATTCGTTTCTTTCGGCTCTTCGTCGGTACCTAGATTAACAATATACAATTCCTCATCAGCCCCTGGACCATTTTCACCACGACAACGGACCTGTTGAGCTAGTTCATTTAGGTATGTTATGTTTTTGTGGTCTATTTCATCATAATTTGAATCATTATTAACTTGTTCATTAAGTTTGTTATTAGTTAATTCATCATTTATGATGTTTGCAATCTCGGGGTACTCAGAAATATTGAATTTTTCATTATCAAAGAAAGGAAACACACGCTCGGCTATTTCCTCCATATCCTCTTGGGTGAGGGCATTAGAAACACTCTCGGACTCGAATGTAAGTGTGAGCCTCTCTTACTTTGTTGCTGTACGGGGTATGCAACCCATTTCTTAGACCAAGAAATCTTCGGACACCAAGGGCCCCTTCGTTGAATACCAGTTGTTGATTGGCTCAGAGCTTGGCGGGATCTCACTGATGGTTTCCTTTTTGACAACGGTGTCGTAGATGGCGTTGACTTGACAATCGTCCATGATGGCAAATTCTTCGAACATGGAGGCTAGATCGGATAATTCTTCCCCCACGGTAATCTCTACCTCGGACTCTATAGTCACTTTCTTGTCCCACCACTCTCGGGGTGACATTGGAGTAGGCTCCCTTTCTTGTGTCGGTATTTCACAATCAGTGAAGATCTCGAGACCGGGCTTTCTGACGCCCTTATCGTTAACCCACGGTTCGGGAAAGATCATGTACGGGACATCTTCCCCTTGGCGAACAAAGTAACCGTTTAGTGCGTAGAGGTAAGGTCTCAAGTCAGGGATTTCATATTGTCGACCTTCTTTGCGAGCTTTGGTCTTTTGATTCTTAACTGCTTGCTCGTATTTCAAGTCATCTTCAGTGGGCTCGTACACCAGACCAAACTTGTTCTTAACAAAAGGAATTTCTAAGGGGTGTAATATCCCTTGTTGATGCTTCCCTAGGCCTAGACCGGGGAAGTGATTCATGTTCCTCATCATGCGGAGGATTTTAGGATTGCCGAGGGTCCATTGTCTATTGCCCCCTTCTTTGTCGATGGTGTTGACGCCGGAGAGAGTGGCATCTTCTGTCCCATGTTGGACTTGGTGAACGGGTTGTCCCCCACTTCTGTGGATGGTGACATTCTCGGCCATGATGGTGACTATCTCGTCCCTATTTCTGATCTTGACACACTGATGGAGAGTGGAAGGTACCGCATTGGAATTGTGGATCCAAGGTCGGCCCAAAAGTAAGTTCAATGAAGCAGGGACATCAAGTACTTGGAACATGATCATGCTTCCAAATTCGATATCAACTTCTATCATTCCCATGACTGTATGGGCAGTGCTGTCGTACCCTTTAATGACTTGTGCGGAGGGTTGTAAATCGGAGCTTTTCAGCCCCAGTATGCCCATGACTCAGCTAGGCATTAAGTTGAGTGCAGAACCACCGTCTACTAGAAACCTTGAGATGGATCTCCCCCTTGCCCTTACTTTGAAGTAGATGGCTTCATTGTGTTCGGACCCAAATGGCGGGAGGTCCATGTCGGCAAAAGTGATGACATTGCCGAATTGAATGTGACCTATCATTGCTGTGAGGTCCTCAGGAGTCGTGTCGGGAGAGACTGATGTGTCATCCAAGTTCTTGATGACGAGGTCTCGGTGTTTCTTTGATGATGCAATAAGGTCCCAGATGGATATGTTGGCTTGCGTCTTCTTGAGTTGTGTTAACAAAGGATCTTCGGGTATGTCGCGTGTTTGCGATCTTCGAGAAGAGGTGTTGGTTGCTGCGGTATTGGGAGGGATTGTGCTCGTTGTTACTCGTCCACTACGAGTAAGCACGTTCACAGTCCCTTGTAGCTTCTTCTTCCTATTCTCTAAGACTTCCCTCATAATCTCATCATAAGTCACAACATAACAAGAATTATCGAGTTTATTCATATTATCGGAGCCCTCATTCACAATTGGGATCGAATGAGTGGTTCCTTCAAAGTCTCCTACCTCTATTACATTGACACCACCCTCATTAGGGATTATGAATTCCTTCTTGTCTATGAGGTCTTGGATGGTGTTGCAGATGGAGAAGCAATCCTCGGTGAGGTGGCCGGTGCATTGATGGTAGTCACACCATTTGTGGTGAGCATGATTTGGACGGAGCGGTTGTGGTTGCTTGTACCCTTGAAGAGGGGTGATTTGTCCCTTGACCTTTAGAGCTTCATAGGCCTCGGTGATGGTCATGCCGTTGAGAGGAGTGTAGACGCGGTCGTTTTGGAACCGCTTGCCTTGTGGTGGGGGGAACCTTCTTGTAATTCCCCTTGTCAGTAGTAACGGCATTGACAGAAGCCTCTTTGTTTGAACTAGAGGCGGCCTTGTATTGGTAAGTAGGAGTGGCCTTTTTAATCTCTTTGAGCAAGTCATCCATGCGTACCCCCGCCTCATACATTTGGGAGAATTCGGAGTAGCAAGCCCCACTTAGGTGGGTGCGGAGATCAATCTTGAGACACTTGAGAAAGATGTCCATTTGCTCTTTTATGTTTGGCCTCTCAACAATTTCAGAGAGTTTGTCATTCCATCTCCTTGTGAAGTCAATGAAGGACTAGTTGTCTCTTTGAGTGGTGTTCTCGAGCTCTTTCCTTGTGGGCCGGTGAGTGGTGTTGCCTTGATATTGATTTTTGAAGGCAAGCATAGCGGCATCCCAATCAAGACGGACAGTGAGCGGGAGAGTTGCATACCAATCCTTTGCCGCCCCCTCGAGAGTGAGAGGAAAGCATTGAGCCATAACTTTTGGGGAGACCTTCTTCAGAACCATAGCCCAAATGTAATTCTCGATGTGAGCCATCGGGCATGAGTTGCCCTTAAACTTGCTAATGTCGGGCATCTTGAATTTGTCAGGGAGAGCGGCCATCGTGCTCATGAGGATGGATGACTGATAAAGGCTTGTGTTGGAGCCTTTTCCCATGTTGAGGCCGTCGAATTTTTGATCAATGTAGGCCATGATGGAATCGACCATTTTGGGGTCGCTGTTGTCGGTGCTTGGTTTCCCCACTTTTTTGGTGCGGGCGCTGACATATGGGCTTTCAAACAAACCCTCGGTCCACTTGGATTCCTCATTGTCATTAACCCCCTTGTTCTTGGAGAGTTTGAGGAGCTTGGCTTTCAGTTGGTCAACCTCGGCCTCGTGGGCCTCCCTTTGGCTGTCGACATGAGCTTGCCACAAGGTTTCTTTGGTTTGATCCTCTTGGTTAAGGGTAGAGACTTGTTGTTGGAGTGTTTGAACCATGGCAGAAAGCTTTTCGAGAGTCATGGCGTTGTTGGTGCTGGAGTCGCCGGCCATTGATGATGTAGAAGCTATTGGAGTGATCGGTTCACGGACAAGCCTGTTGGATGAATCCCTGTAGATGCGGAGAGTACCAATCGGACCTATAATTGGAGAAGTATCCCTTGTCAGTCTTGGTTCACACTTTCGGTCCATGAAGAGGTTGGGAACACATAGTTGGGCACACGACTCGAACCTGTAGACACCCCGCCTTGGACCTCTCACCCCGATTGCATACAAAGTATTTTTATTTAACTTATTTTTGTTGATTTCTGTTACTTCGGTTAAGTTCCTAACTGATTCCGTTAGTTTTGGACTAAACTACATAACAGAGTTAACTTTTAGGGTCATTCTGTCCTTCTCTGCCGCGGGCGCTTCCGGCACTGTTAACGGGATGCGCGCGCGTCTCGCCCCTAAAGCGGGACCCGCGCGCCTCCCATTATGGCAGTGACGGATTGCACCTTATTTCCCTCCCTTTTCTTATTTACAAACATCTTTTCTTGATCACAAAAAACATATTTTTACATCCACATTCATCCCCCTTTTCTCATTAACTCCCAATCCCAAATTCTAAGCCTTTTCCCAAAAACTAATATTTCTTTCATTTATTATTTGATTTCTTTTATTTCTTTTATTTTTCTTTTATTCATTTATCTTATTTGTGATTGGCTCATTCCATTTCACATGGATGACCAATTTCCCTCCATCATTTCCCTCTCTTTTTTACCTATAAAAACCATCATCTCCTACCTTGGAAAGGGACCTCATTTTTTAGACCTTAATCTCACATTTTAACTACACCTACACTATCCACAATTCTCTACACAAATTCTCCAACAAGAGTTTTTATACAACAAATTGTTCTACAACAATTTCATTACAACAACAACACTTTCAAGTCAAGGTTCCAAGTCCTCTTTCTCAAGGTACAACTCCATTTTCTTCCTTTGTTTTCTTCTTCTTGATGTATGCAATCCCCATTAATGGGACATGACCAACATGACTACTTCACATATTGAAGTTAGTTAAGGTTATCTCCCTACATTTTAATCTTAACTTTAATTCACCATGTTAATTTCTCTTCATCTCTTAATGTAATTATTTAACATAGGTGGCGACTCTAAACAATCTAAAACAAGTTAGACATCCTAGGATAATTCACCGCTCTAGCCAAGTTGTGGTTTCCCGGGGTATCTACAGAACCACATAAGAAAAAAGACTCTTTTTTTTATTTTATAAGTCGGAGGGAATGGGTCCCTTTTGGGGTTTCTAAGAAGATAATGGAATCGTCACACTAGTATATAGACCATCTCGCGGTCCCATATACTCATTGGATTCCATCGCGCTTGTGAATCATACATGTGTCGGGATTAAACTAAATTAATGTAGTAAAGCATACATGCGGGGACGGATTTTTTATTTTCGTCCATAATAACCACTTGGGGACGGAGTTTTATTTCGTCCAAAACAACGAGTGGCATGTATGATTTGAAGACATTAGTTTAGGGAAATCTCGGCACATGGAAACCGACTTGAGTCACGGAGTGTTAGACCCTAGACTAGAATTGTGTGGTTTGTGCTCGGCTTAAATATGAGGCTTAAAGGTCACCCCCGGCATGTAGTCATGAACTACGCCACGGGCTGAGGTTTACCGCTTCGTGTGAATACCCCTTTCCGATGAAGCGACGCATGGGAAGTATCTTGTGATTATTATTATTTACAAATAAAATATTCTTAACGACATTAAAATTATGAGAGTCGCCACGCCGTTTTAATTAAAGCCAAAACATTGAAAAAAGCATTTTTAGTGGGTTCGGGGGTCAAATTACAACAAGAGAAGAATATTGAACGTTATCACTCCTATTGCCCGAATTGATCGGTCTTTCTATCATGATGAATGTGTTAGTAGTGTGTTAGTGATTTAGACCGGATCCGAAGATTGCCTACGTTCCTCTCAATGTGAGAAGCTCAGGTCAGCGTAGTTCGAGAAGAATTTAGAATAGGCAGGAGAATCGGGATCATGCATAACGAGAGGGGAATTTACCTAAAGTTTAGGGTTTAGAAGTAGTTCCTAGATCTTCCTCGGGTTGATGAACCCTAGATCATCATCGGCTATGAAATAACATGTAATTATGAAGATCGCAACCCTAAATATAGCATAAATAAGGTTTTAATCTATGAACACGAAGAACATGCGAAGAACATATTATGAACATATAAATTAACATGCAAAGCATATGAAGAAACTATGAATAAACATGTAAGAACATGAATATAAAAGATCTACATTAAAAATGATGCAAGAACATGAAGAAAAAGTTAGAAAACTTACCTATGTTGGCAAGAAATAAACTTTGATCTCCTTAAGTGTTTGAATGCTTAATTAGGGAGAAAATTGTGTTTAAGAACTCCAAAATTCGGACTTAGAGCTCTCAAAATAGGCCCCCTAAACCAATAGCATAGGATTGGTTTATATCGTAAACTGAGGGGAAGATCTGATGGCTGAGATCATCCGGAGCAAATTTGGCCGCCTGGCCATGATTGAAGCCGGTGACAAGAGTGGCCGCGTGGCCAAGATCGACGCGCAACAAGGTTGGCCGCGTGGCCAAGGATGCAGGCTGACGTGATTTTCAAGCTAGGGTTTCTGCATGGTTTTAAGGAAACCATTTATTACCTATTTTGATAGATTTTGTCATAAATGAGGTACTTCGGGAATCTGGGACAAGTCTTTGCAAGGTTTCTAATTCCTATAAAGTCCTTGTATTTTTGGGAAAGTCCTAATAAACTCATTTTCAGATCGGGTACTAACAGTAGCCCCCTCGGCGACGCTTCTTGCAAGGCAATGTGGGGTCGACGATAAAAGAATGATCCGTCTGAAACATGAGTTTCAAAACAGATGAAAGGTAAGGGAACGGCTGAACCTTGACAGGTGACCTACGTATCCGCGGGGGAATCAAGCCAAACGTAGTTCAAATCTGATGGGAAATTGGGAATGATTGTCCTTTGATGGGGAGCAACGTCTTCTGCTGGGGAAAGTGCATCTGCTGGGGATGATAGATGACCGCGTCGGTCGGGTGGCTGAACCTTTTCAGGTTTCCTACGTATCCTCCGAGGAATCAAGCCGGTCGTAGTTCAGAGATATTGGGGAAAGACGAGACATCGAACTTCTGCTGCGGATAATAAACCTACGGATACTATCTTGTATGAAGAACGAACATTCGTAAGCAATGAAGTTATTTGGGAAAAATAAAGATGCTGGATCTCTAACGCCGAGGCTTCTGCCAATCGCGATCAATCTAGGATGCATATGTCATAGAGGCGCCAAAGTCTCTACAACCATACGAATCCTAATAATAGATGCTGGATCTCTCGCAAACAGAAACGCCGAGGCTTCTGCCAACCACAATCGATCTAGGATATGTATGTCATAGAGGCGCCGAAGTCTCTGTAATCATACGAATCCTAAGCAAATATTCGGTGAAGAATGGAAATTTTAAGGGGCTTTCCATACCCAAAGGTAACGAATATCAGTCAAAGTAGTGCTAAGGGCACTTAAAATGAATTAAAGGGAAAAGATCATGGGCAAAAATGGAATTTTATCTGAAGGGACAAGGTTGGACGCGTGGCCAAGGTCACTGAATTGCAATAGTGGCCGCGTGGCCAAGAAATCTGAGTGGTCAGATCTCCTTCACGCGGATCGCTGATCCGACGGCTGGGATAGCGAGGGCATAAGTGTCCGCGTGGCCAAGGTCGCCGTCGGGCTGACTCCTTGGTCACATCACCAGAAACCCTCCCTTTTCTCCTTCTTTTCTTCTTTCTTCTTCTTCCTTCCTCCATTGTTGACGAGTTAGAGAGAGAAAATTGAGTTTTTAGAGAGAGAAAACTTGGATTTTGATAATCTTGAAGACTTCATTTCACATATTTCTTGAAGCTATGGCAGATTGGATCAATGAGGCATTATTTGGGGATTTCCCGGGCCAAGGTGGGTATATAGTTCCACAACAAGAGCAACAAGGAGAGGGGCACGGTGATGCTCAGGGCGAAGGAAATGTTGGGGCTGACCCAGGAGCGGGCTTTGAAGTGGCGCCCTTGATTCCACGGGGCGGTTTGAGACCACGAGCTGCGACTTGTAATTATCGCGATAATCTGCTGCGGTCTACGTTCGACGAGGTTTACGATTTTTACATCGACTCTGAGCGTCATTGGTCGATGGGGCTTCCGGAGACGCGAGAGATAAATTTCAAATTTTCACTCCTCTCCTTCACATTTTTCGCGCTTTTGTACAAAATATATATTGCTAGAATCATAATTTGCAAGAAATGTAGATTGCTAGAAATGTAAATTGCTAGGAGTGTAACATACCTGTGCTGTGTTTACCTGCAGAGGATCAAGGCTCGTGGGTCCACAGTGACTGTGGGCAAACTTTGGGCGTCCCTGCCGGAGGGACCGGGCGGTTTGCGTGCTCGGATCGAGGCTATGGGGTTTGGCCCATTCTTTGACAGTGTCCGCATGGTTGGGGGCACCCTGAAGGTGGCGGCGGTGATAGAGGTATGCAGGGAGTTCTGGTGGGATACCACCCATACCTTCCACTTCAGTTGGGGAGAGATTACCATCACGCCGACGGATTTCGCCGCTATCACTGGGTTGAGGTTTACTGCTACCCCTTTGCCTTTTGATGAGAGCTTGGTGGAGCAGCGGGCCTATAGCCAGGCTCTGCTAGGAGTTGACACTGATCTGGGAGGAGCTGTCAAGGGTTATGGAGTGGAGGCCGGGAAGGTGAACTGCTTGGTGGAGGTGGCTATTGAAGCCTTTGGTAGGGGGGAGTATGATTTGGATTGTTTGGTCCGGCTGTTCTTATGGTACAGCTTTTCAGAGATCTTGTTTCCCAGTGGGGCTACTGTCTGTAGGTACTCACTGCTAGGAGCTTTGGTGGACTTGGACCAAGTCGGTGAGATTTCTTGGGGTGGAGCCGGTTTGGCTGAGATTTACCGGGCATTGGACCATTGCTCGAGGGCTAGCTCGTCGGCCTTTGACAGGTTTCAGTTCGCCTATGAGGCATGCTCTTGACTACCCTTCTTTTCACATGGTGGAGATTTCTGCTCTATCTTTTTGGTCTGAAATGTCTCTTTCATTATATGCACAGACTTGGGTGTACGAGATCTTCGGTGTCGCCCCTTTTCAGTTGGTGATGAGTGCCAACAAGGTTGTTCCCATCATGTCGTACTGGTGCAAGGGCAACAGGGCTCCTCCCCACAGAAACCGGGATAGGAAGACGGTGGATGCTGCTGATCTGAGGAGGGTGTTCGCGATGTCCGAGCCTGTCGGGGATAGATTTTACCCATGGAGTCCGGCCAATGAGGCTTCGGTGGGTCCCTATGTAGTGGAGTTGACCGCTTCTAGGGTTCTGCTTGTGGGTCTCACTGGGGAGGCCATGTATCTTGGAGAGAGGGTGGTTCATCAGCACAAGGCTGGTGCGTTACCGTGGGCTCATTATGACCCTCCTCGGGATATGCTCCGTCCCGCGAGGTTGGCGACTTTCTTGGCTCCCACTCTAGCCGAGCATTACATAGGGAGTGACGACTAAGCCGGCTATGTGCAGACTCAGTTGATCAGCCCTCAGGTTCGGGCTAGGATGCTATCAGGAGAGGGATCGAGCTCGGCCCGGTATGTTGGTCGGAGTCGGCCTTTGGTTGATATGCCCCTTCGCTCGAGTAGCGTGAGAGTGATGAGGGGTGGCCGGGAGGTGGAGGTGAGCTTGGAGCCAACTGATGCAGATCTTGTTGAGGAGACATTCATTCCTCCGCCCGACGCTGGGGTACGGCTTTGTGCTTTATATTAGTCATGTTTGCACACACTTATTTCTTTCTGCATTATAATCATTGCCTTGGTTTCCCTTTCAGGTGACTCGGGAGGCATATATCCGTTCAGCCCGGCAGGAGAACGTGTTGATGCGCTTACTGAGGGAGGCGTACCATTCATGTACTTGTGAGAGGGACGACATTGCGTCACCCCAGCGTCGGGAACGGTCTCCGTCTGGTGCGGGCTCTTCTCACACTGGTGGTCGAGCAGTCCACGGACGGATTTCGGGTGCCGGTAGCTCTCGAGCTTTAGCGCGGCGTGGAGACACCACGGAGGAGGATTCTGATTAGGCGGGGCCCATCTTTCCATCTTTATTTCCTACACGGTTAGTTAGTAGAAGCAAATATGTACGGGGCAAATATTTAATATGTATGCAAAATGTATTTATGTACTAAAATGAAAATGATTTGTGATAACCTATTTGTACAAACTAATTACTTTACCATGTGTCTAATTTTATACAATGCATGAGCCATGGGGAAGGGTACGTTGCTTGCATGGATCCATTGCGGAGTGGGAGCATCAATCTTCGAATTTTCTGCATGGGGCAATAGTGGCCGCGTGGCCTAGGACGAAGTTGGCCGCGTGGCCAAGGACAACATCGGCCGCGTGGCCAAGAGCATATGTGGCCGCGTGGCCAAGTCCTGCGCCGCCTCCGGTTTTCGTTTTCCTTGCAAGAATCGGAGGTTGTGTAGTATTTAATGGGAGTTTGTGTCCTATTCAACTTCGTAACAGCAGCTCTTTTGGTAAATTTTGAGTTCCAATCATCAACTTGCTCTTCTTTTGCCATGGATCACAATGCAAGGCTTTCTAGACTTGAAAAAGGAGCTTTCATAACATCTTTGGAGAAGTGGGTTGCCAAGATATCCGGTCCTTGTCGTAGGAAGTTTGAGAAGCGCTATGGGATCAAGTGTCTTTGGTCATTCTTGCACATGAACTCCAACACTAACCTCTTGCAAGCTTGTGGGAAGTTTTGGAACAACACTCTTCATGTTTTCAACTTTTCTTTTAATGAGATGGTACCCACTTATGAAGACATTAAGGCGCTTTGCGGTTGTGAAGGGAAGGGTACACTTGCATTGCCCTTTGATTTTATTTCTTTGCATGACAAGTTGATAACCTTTGGTGTGCCCGCAGATGACATTGGTAAGTATGCTAGAGGTGGCTTCGTCGACCTTTCTTGGATGCCAAGGAACTTTATGCACGCGGACGTGACCTCGGACCGTTCTTTGGACCATCTTGCCTTGTGTTTATTTGCTTCTATTCTTTTCCCTTCCGAAGTCGGATGTGCTAGTGAGGGATGTTTGACCATGGTGAATGCGGCTCGTTCGGGACATGACATTGTACCGGCCATCCTTGGGGAGATCATTTGTGGGATTCCTCATCTTGCGGTTTATGGCGGGATGCCGTGCGGCAGTGATAGACTTTTGACTATGTGGTTGCAAGAAAGGCTCCGAGTGAACAAGCCAGCGGTTTCTTCGGCAGTGGCCCCATGGATGCACCGTATTAGAGGTATGGAGGAGAGGTTCGAGGGCATGACTCTCAAGGGTTGGGAAAGGTACTTGGCGGAGATGGTGACCGATGACATCAAGTGGGTGGTGCCCCATTGGCACATTCATTCCGTGAGGGAGAAACAAGTGGGACTGCACATGATTAAAGTTCCGTCATTTTCTGGGACCACTTTTTACTACCCCGCTAGAGTACTCCGTCAATATGGTCTAGTGCAAACCATCCCCGAGGGTTGGGATGAGGAGAGGACCCATTCTCCTTTTGGCATACTTCATTTGGATGATAGCGCTTCGGTTCTCCTTTCTCAAATGTGGGGCGAGGCCGGTTTTAGCCATAGGACTCTCATCACACGCTCCAACAACACCTACCTATCACGAGAGTATTTAGATTGGTTTATGGAGAGACTTGGGCAAGCGGAGCAGACTCTAGAGACCCTAAGGGGCACTATTTTGGCATCCTGTGCTCCTAGTTGTTCATTGAGGATGAAGGAGGCGATGGCCTATGAGAGGAAGAGGAGCAAGAGCATGGCTAATGGAGATGGAGCGGGGACTTCAAGGAAGAGAAAGGATGGGGAGACTCCTAGTTTCAAAGCTAAAGGGGTTAGTGAATTTGAGAGGAGGTTTTGCGAGAACCCTAACAAGAAAAAGATTCTCCGTGGTCAAATCAAGAAGAAAGAGACCGAAGGCACTAGTGGCACTAAAGAGTAATTCCGAGGATCCTTCCATAGTCGTTGCAAACACATTGTTTAATTTAGTTTACTTTTGTTTTAGTTTAAATTTCAGAATAGGTTATTTATTCAAAAAGTATGTCAAGCTTAGACTCATCAAATAAGTGTTAACATGCAATGACTATGGAAATAAAAGTTTTTGCTTTCAGAAAATAAAACTTCTATCTTTATTGCTTTGTGACAGGATTTGGATGTTTATTTGTTTTTTAGACCGCACCTTTTGAAAGGCTGCCTACGTTCCCCTTTTACAAATAGGACTAAGGGGCTCAGGTCACCGTAGTTCACTCCAGTCGGACTAGAATGATTTTTGAGAAAGGGCAGATAGAAGGGGAATGCTCTAACTTTTGCCTAGACCGCCATTGCGGGTTTTCGATCTAGCGAGCTTTGTACGCACCCTTATTATGCATAGACTGCCCTTTGCGGGTTTTCAGTCTATCGGGCTTCTTTTTGCGTAGTAAACACATTTTTTTCTTTTTCTTTTTTTTTTTTTTTTTTTTTTTTAGAGAAGGGGTTGTACTAGTCGTAGTAGCGTCTGAGCTTGCTGATGTTGACTGATTTCTTGAGCGGGCTGCCATCCAAATCTGCCATTCTGTCTAGTCTTGTGGAGCGCCTTGAGCTTTGGTCATTGCGTCGACACGCTGCTTCAAATCCTCTATTTCTCTTGAGATGTCTTGAATTATTTCTTCAGTCAGGTGCGAGAGTACCTCTGGGCCGTTCTTCGCATAAGGCTCGATTTCGTAGCAACCGGGGAGTTCTAAGTTTTCGCTTTCCCTATAGAACCAAAATCCTATCACGCCGGTGAGCATGTTCTCGTCCATCAAGCCTTGGATTCTCCTTTGTAGAGCGACGCAGTCGTTGGTGTCGTGGCCTTTGTCTTGGTGGTAAGAGCAACTTTTGGTAGGTTCAAATGGTTGAAGGGGTGGTAATTCGGAGAGGAGTGAATGTTCTCATACAGGCTGCATCTTCCCCATTTGTCTCAGTTGGTCGAACAATTTTTCGAAAGGGGTCCCTATTCTTGTGTATCGGTGGACTGAGAGGGGGTATTTTTCCAAAAATCTTTGCAGTTTTTTACCGATCTTCTTTTCCTGGCACGAGGGCCACGATTCTGTCGTTGGTGTTGGGGTCCGAAGTTCATTCCCATGTGCCGGGTGCAGGATTGGGGTATTCGCGAGGTACTCCTTGAGGTAGCATAACGCGAACTCACATCTCGAACTCCATTCTTGGTCGCGGGCCCTTTCTATTTCTCTGAGTGTCGGCTCCCCCACTGTTGTAAAATGGTTGAGGTGCTGCAGTAACTTGACGAGTTCTTCTTTTTCGGCTTCGTTCCGAGGAGACCGCATTATCAACACGGCTCGAACTCGCCAACCGAAGGTCCTCCACGAGGTTGTGGAGGGGGTCGCTTCTTGGTCCTCCTCGGTTGTCTCGATCTGGTTATAGCCGGAAAACCAATCAACGAACGACTTGGCCTCATAATGGGCGGTCGCGTCCGCCAATATGTCGATATTTGGCAGGGGGAAGTCATCCTTCGGCGTAGTTTTATTGAGATCCCGAAAATCCGCACACACTCTGACTTTACCATTGGATTTCTTGACAGTCACCAGATTTGATAACCAAGTTGGATATTCAATCACCCTGATGAAACCCACACGGAGTAGCTTCTCAATCTCTTCCTTCACTTGCAAAGACCATTCCGGCTTAATGCGGCGCAGCTTCTGTTTGACTGGCTTAGCGTCTGGTGCTGTCGGGATTCTGTGCTCTACGATCGAGTTGTCGATCCCCGGCGTGTCTTTATAAGACCATGCAAACACATCCACATATTCTTTGAGTAGCTCAATCAGTGCTTCCTTTTCGGCTCCGCTAAAGAAGCTTCCAATCTGCGTTTCCTTAGGCTCGGCTTCGGTTCCCAAATTCACGCACGTTAACACCTCATCGGCAGCTTGGGCTCGAGATTCTTTTTGATTAATAACCTGTTCTGAAATTTCTTTAATGTATTCATCATTTAATGTGTCTGTGTCCGCCTCTTCTAATGAATCATTATTAACTAAGTGTATGTCATTAGTTTGATTATTAGTCAATTTATCAGTTAAAAGAGTGACAATGGAGGGATACTCGGAAAGGTCGAGGGTTTCATTCATGGCAAAAGGAAAAATAGCGTTTGCAACAAGATCGTAGTCTTCGGACGTAAGGTCATCAGACTTAGAGGAAGACTCAAATTCAAAATGTAAAACACTAGACTCTGGGGACGGGGATTTTGGGTGAGTGACAGGAGATGCTGCAGGAGTGGCGACAGGAGAAGGAGTAAGCCCCAATGTCCCCACCATAAATTCCGGAGTAGCTATAGGTCCCCCAATGATGCCCCAATTCTTGAGCTTGTCCCCCATGGGTACCACCAATGTCCTTGGGTCCACCTTATCTTCAGAATCGTCTCCAATGACGGCAACCATGTCTTCGTGCAGCCCCAGATTACCCAGATGTTGAAGCAGATATTGGCCGTCCCACGTCTCAGTCAAACTCGGAGTTTCTGCGGCTTCTATTGCTGGCTTGTCAAGGGTTGCGGCTTCAAGTTGATCTGCCAAGTCATCTGCAACCTTGGTGGAGTACTCATGCCTGATGGTTCTAACTCTGCCCATGGCTTTGTCATATTCCATGTAAGTCAGCTTCATGTTGGACCGATCGAATTCCACATCTCTGAAAATCTCGAACCCTTTCTGCAACTTCCCGGTGTGGTCAATCCATGGCTCGGCGAACTCAAAACAAGAAAACTCCTCGCCTTCCCTGACAAAGTAGCTATTCAGGGACAGGCGGTATGGCCGCATTTCAGGCTTTTTGTAGGGAAGCTTCATCTTTTTAAGCAAATCTATCCTTTGTTTCTCCATCTTGTCTTCAGGAGTAAGGGTGTATCCAAGACCGAACAATCCCCGGTGATCAATCTCTCTAACCAGACTTGTGGGACCCTTCAAGTTCTTACCTAGCCCCAGCCCCGGTATGAAGACCATATTACGCAGTATCTTGATGACAGGTGCCACTTTATCCGTTGTTTTGGTGAGGTCGATGGTGCAGATCTGTGCTTGAGCGACTATTTCGAAGCCATTGAAGAGTCGGCTCTCTTCCCCATGTTGAATCTGTAAGACAGGAACGCCCTTGGTGTCCGTCCTTTGGGCAGTTACGAGATCGCTGTAGATGATGGTCACTTCATTACCAGATTGAAACTTCACACACTGGTGCAGGGAAGATGGGACAGCGCCCGACTGATGTAACCATGGCCGGCCAAGGAGGAGTGAGAAGGTTGCGGGGATGTCTATGACGTGGAATTTTCTTGCCATTTACCTCGACAGTGATGTATAAAGGCTCATTATGATAAACTCCGAACACTGGCTTGTCTAGCTCCGAGAAAGTGATGATGTTTCCATAGTGGATATTACCAATCATGTGGGTAATGTCCTCCGGGGTAATAGTGGATGGTACCATGGTGGCGGCGAGGTTTTGCTCGAGCATGAGGCGATGGGCTAGAGAGGAGGTGAGTAGGGACCATAGTGAAATATGGGCTTGGGTTTGTTTGAGTTGAGTGAGGATAGGGTCTTCTTTGTCTAGGTCGGCTTGCTCGGGTTCCTTCCCAAAGATTTTCTTTGCACCCTTTGGGTCGGATTGGTACAATTGACCGGATCTTGTAAGGAGACAAACTTCTGCACGTAGCTCCTCCAAAGACAATGGCGTGTCAGGACAAGGGGGCGAAACTTCGGTCTTTTCGGCCTCCTCGAAGATTTCGGCCCAAGAAAGAGGTTGAGAGGGTTTGGGACTCTCTTCCTCTAGAGATTCGACTTCACTCACTAGCTCTTCTAAAGACAACAAGTAGCAAGAAGATTCTTTATTATTAGTCTTTGAAATACAACCCATCTCATCACAGTCCGCCACAACAGGCTCGGCCGGATCAGTGATCTCACCAAGTTCTACCATGAGTACATTGCTAGCTACATAATCTCTAGGGTCTTCGACAACTCCCTTGTGGATGAGCTCTTGCACGGCTTTCTTGAGTTCAAAGCATTCTTCGATAGTGTGACCGGTGCACTTGTGGTAGTGGTAAAACTTTGACAAATTGCAACCAAAGCGGGGAAGGTGTCCTTCTAATGGTTCGAGAATTTCTAACGTCACTAATGCCATGAAGATATCCACCATCGTGAGCCCTATCTTGTCGAAGGCATCCATGAGCTCCAGGATACTGATCTCGCATGTTTGCACCATATTCACCCCACCATTATTAGGAAGGGGGTTATTCACCACATTAGGACCCTTCGGCTTCTCAATCTTCTTGTCATTGATCAACCCTTGAACTACGCGCTTCAGTTGAATACAACCATCCGTTGTGTGCCCGATGTGCTTGTGATACTTGCAGAACTTGGAGGCGTCCAAATCACTTCTTGGGTAGGCGGGTTGGTAATTTTCTAAAGGCTTGATAAGACCTCTCTTGACTAACACGTCAAAGACCTTCCCCATGGGCATACCAAAATCATCAAAATGCTCCCTCTGTTGTGGAGCCCCATTCCTTGTTACGGCTTGGACATCTAGCGGGACCTCTTTCTGGACCATATTCACTTGGCCGACGGCCTCCTTTCCACCCCTAGGAGGCGCAGGCGCAGTGGGAGCCTTGTAGCGGAAGGAGTTGTTGTTGTTGGTCTTTGGACTTTCCTTTGGCGGCACAATCCCAGTGAACCCTGCTTCGTACCTTACTCCGGCGTCAACCATTTCCCGCAAGTCAGGGAAATAACCATTGCCGATGGCTGCTTTCATTTCAGGCAATAAACATTTGTAGAATATCTGTTTCTGTTCCTTCGCTTTTGGTGGGTATTGGACCTCGCACAACCGATGATTCCACCTTTTGTAAAAATCATAAATAGCCTCACCGGGCTTTTGCATAGTGTTCTCAAGGTCGGTTCGATTCACATGCCAATCCAAGTTAGCTTGATATTTCTCACATAAAATGGCACTGATTTGATCCCACGCTTGCCTCTCGCTTGGTTCTAGCCCCAAGAACCAACGCAGAGCTATACCATCCAAAGTGCTAGGGAATACGTGAGCCATTTGTTCGTTGGTGCAGTCACGAGCCCTCATGGCCAACACATAACTATCCAAATGAGTCTTAGGACACGAGTCACCATGAAACATCGCCACTTTAGGCATCTTGAAATCCTTGGGGAGAGCCCCCACTTGGCTAGGGTTGATTGTCTTGGTAGTCGGTGCACTTTGCTTATCCACGGTCTCGATCAACTTGCGCATTTGCTCTTGCATGGCCGTGACCACAGGGTGATTGGAGATGTCGGGGACAGATTCTGACAGAATGACGGGAGGAGTAGTGGAAGTAGTAGCAGCGGCCATACCAATACTCAGAGGCAACGAGGGTGCGGGTAGTTTGCTAGCAGAGAGGTAGCCACCAAGCAGTTCAGGGGAAGGTTCATAGACAGCCTTGTTCTTGCTCATGGTAGTGAAACCTTGTTGGGTGTAGAGAGAAGGAGGTGGAACATTGCGGTAGCTTGGGAATGGGAAGGTAGTGGCATTGGTGTTGGAGGGACAGTTGCTATTGACCTCTTCATCTTCGACATAAATGAAATTCTCACCATCGGGGACCAGTTTAGTTCCCTTTTGTTGAATGTGGCCTTTCAACTGTTGGTTCTGGTCTTCCAACATCTTGTTGATTTCCTCGAGATTCTTGATCTTGGCTTCGAGACCGGCGAGGAAGTTCTGGAGGCTTGGGGGAATACCTTTGAGAGTAGCCTCAGTGTTGAGCTCAGCGGCACTGGTAGGAGGAGCAGAGGTTGAAGATGAAGCGGGAGTTGACATTGCTGATGACGAGACTGAGAACGTGGACAGAGTAGAAGCTTCACGTTGTAGTCGACCACCCAAACGGATCCAAACTTGCTTTGCTGAAAGGTCGAAGGGCAATGAAGCTTTTAGGAGAGGGGGAAGGCTCATGCCAAGTATATTTTAATTTACAAAACATACATTATTTACATCCTAATTGGTTGGAAGGGGTACCCCTTTTTCGCAACTAGTTAGAAGACTACGATTAGTGGAGGCCATCACTACGTCTATAGACCCCTCGTTTTTCACTCGACCTTGCATTGCACACCCCCAAACAGACAATTCGGGCGAGGGTCCTATAGGGCAAGAGGCTTCCACCAACCATCGGATCCTACGACTAACCCCTCCTTAAGGCATTTAACGTGATGTCTATGTTGCATCTCTACGCAATTAACGATGAGCGGAGATCTTGACAATAAACACTCATCTTACCATGGCACGTCCCTTATAGGGAAATCACTTTTTTGTGCACTTTCTCTCAAAAGATCTCGATTCATCATTGACTTGGGGATGATCTCGACATAGACAACACGTTAATTGACAATTAAGAAAAGCTAGCCAAACCAATCGGTCAAAACCTAGGTGTGTTACCTATACTAGTGTGGGTTGACACGGGT
>JAOWBW010000277.1:885350-1127340 GCA_026119855.1 Campanula takesimana
GAGAGAGAAAGCTTGGATTCGATAATTTTTGAGGATTTTGTTTTGAGCACTTCGGATAAATGGCAGATTGGATCAACGAGGCCTTGTTTAGGGATTTTCCGGGCCAAGGTGGGTATGTGCGTCAAGGACAAGAACAAGGACAGTGGCATGGTGATCCTCAAGGTGAGGGAAATGTAGGGGCTGACCCAGGAGCGGGTTTCGAAGCGGCGCCCTTGATACCACGGGGCGGCTTGAGACCACGAGCGGCGACTCGGAACTTTCGCGACGGCCTTCTCCGGTCGACGTTTGATCAAGATTACGACTTCTACATCAACTCGGAGCGTCACTGGTCGATGGGCCTTCCGGAGACACGAGAGGTACATTTCAAATTTTCGCTCCGTTCATTTTCACATTTTTCGCACTTTTGTACAAAATATAGATTGCTAGAATTGTGAATTGCTAGAAACGTAGGTTGCTAGAAATGTAAATTGCTAGAAATGTAACATACCTGTGCTGTGTTACCTGCAGAGGATCAAGGTTCGTGGGTCCACAGTGACTGTGGGCAAACTGTGGGCGTCTCTGCCGGAGGGACCGGGCAGTTTGCGTGCTCGAATTGAGGCTATGGGGTTTGGCCCATTCTTTGATAGTGTCGCACGGTTGGGGGCACTCTGAAGGTGGCGGCGGTGATAGAGGTGTGCAGGGAGTTCTGGTGGGACACCACCCATACTTTTCACTTCAGTTGGGGAGAGATTACCATCACGCCGACGGATTTTGCGGCTATCACGGGGTTGAGGTTCACTGCTACCCCTTTGCCTTTTGATGAGAGCTTGGCGGAGCGGCGGGACTATAGGCAGGCTCTGTTGGGGTTGACACTGATCTGGGAGGAGGTGTCAAGGGTTATGGAGTGGAGGCCGGGAAGGTGAACCATTTGGTGGAGATGGCTATTGAGGCCTTCGGTAGGGGAGTGTATGACTTGGATTGCTTGGTCCGGCTGTTCTTATGGTACAGCTTTTTAGAGATTCTGTTTCCCAGTGGGGCTACTGTCTGCAGGTACTCGCTGCTAGGGGCTTTTGTGGATTTGGACCAAGTCGGTGGATTTCTTAGGGTGGAGCCGGTTTGGCTGAGATTTACCGGGCATTGGATCATTGCTCGAGGGCTAGCTCGTCGGCCTTGACGGGTTTCAGTTCGCCTTTGAGGTATGCTCTTGACTACCCTTCTTTTCACTTGTTGAGATTTCTGCTCTATCTTTTGGTCTGAAATGTCTCTTTCATTGTATGCACAGGATGGGTGTACGAGATCTTTGGTGTCGCCCCTTTTCAGTTGGTGATGAGTGCCAACAAGGTCGTCCCTGTCATGTCGTACTGGTGCAAGAGCAACAGGGCTCCTCCCCGCAGAAACCGGATAGGAAGACGGTGGATGCCGCCGATCTGAGGAGGGCTTTTGCGATGTCTGAGCCTGTCGGGGTCAGGTTTTACCCATGGAGTCCGGCTAATGAGGCTTCGGTGGGTCCCTATGTAGTGGAGTTGACCGCTTCTAGGGTTCTGCTTGTGGGTCTCACCGGGGAGGCCATGTATCTCGGAGAAAGGGTGGTTCGTCAGCATAGGGCTGGTGCGTTACCGTGGGCTCCTTATGACCCTCCTCGGGATATGCTCCATCCTGTGAGGTTGGCAACTTTCTTGGCTCCCACTCCGGCAGAGCATTACAGGGGGAGTGACGACTACGCCGGCTATGTGCGGACTCGGTTGATCAGCCCCCAGGTTCGGGCTAGGATGTTATCGGGAGAGGGATCGAGCTCGGCCGGTATGTTGGTCGGAGTCGGCCTTTGGTGGACATGCCTCCCCGTTCGAGTAGCGTGAGGGTGATGAGAGGGGCCGGGAGGTGGAGATTAGCTTGGAGCCGACGGCGCAGATGTTGTCGAGGAGACTTTTGTTCCTCGCCTGACGCTGGGGTATGACCTTATGATTTATCTCAGTCATGCACACACACACTTGTTATTTCTGCATTGTAATCATTGCCTTGGTTTCCCTTTCAGGTGACTCGGGAGGCGTACGTTCGTTCTGTTCAGCGGGAGAACGTACTGATGCGCCTATTGAGAGAGGCATATCATTCTTGCACTTGCCAGCGGGATGATGTCGTGGCTCCCCAGCATCGGGAACGGTCTCCGAACGGTGCGGGCTCCTCCCATACTGGTGGTTGAGCGGTCCGTGGACGGAGTTCGGGTGCCGGTAGCTCTCGAGCTTCAGCGCGGCGTGGAGACACAGGGAGGAGGAATCTGATTAGGCGGGACCCATCCTCTTCTCCTTATTCCTGTACTGTTAGCTAGTAGAGACAAATATGTACTGGACAACTATTTAACAATGTATATTTATGCACTAGAATGAGAATGATTTTGTGACCACCTATTTGTACAAGCTAATTATTTTACAATGCTCCTAATTTTTCTACAATGCATGAGCCAAGGGGAGGGGCAGGTACGTTGTTTGCATGGATCCGCTGCGGGGTAGGAGCAATCGATCTGAAATTTGCATGGGGCAATAGTGGCCGCCTGGCCAAGAGCAATTGTGGCCGCGTGGCCTAGGACGAATGTGGCCGCGTGGCCGAGTCTGCCGCTGACTCTGGTTTCCCTTTTCCTGGCAAAAATTGGAGTTTGTGTAGTATTTAAGGGGAATTTGGGTTCCCTTAGAATTCGTACCAGCCACTACTTTTAGGTAATTTAGAGTTCTAATCTCCACTTTGCTTGCTTTTCACCATGGATCATGAAGCTAGGATCACAAGTCTTGAGAAAAAGGTCTTTATAACTTCTTTGGAGAAGTGGGTTGCCAAACTTTCTGGTTCTAGCCGTAGGAAACTTGATGAAAGGTATGGGATAAGGTGTCTTTGGTCACTCTTGCATATGAATTCCAATACCAACCTTTTACAAGCCTGTGGGAAGTTTTGGAATGAGACCCTTCATGTCTTCAATTTTTCATTCAACGAGATGACACCCACATATGAGGACATTGCAGCGCTTTGCGGCTACGAAGGGAAGGGTAAAGTTGCCTTGCCTTTTGACTTTGTTTGCTTGAGGGACAAGTTGATGACCTTTGGCGTGTCCGTGGAGGACTTTGATAGGTATGCTAGGGGCGGTATGTTTGCCTCTATCTCTTCCCCTCTGAGGTTGGGTTTTGCCAGTGAAGGGTGCTTGGGCATGGTAAATTCCGCTCGTCTAGGCTATGACATTGTGCCGGTTATCCTTGGAGAGGTGCTCTGTGGGATTCCCCATCTCGCGGCTTATGGTGGGATGCCCTGTGGTAGTGATAGGCTCTTGACTATGTGGTTGCAAGAGAGGCTTCGCGTCAACAAACCGGCGGCTTCTCTGAAGGTGGCTCCATGGATGCACCGTATTAGGGGGATGGCGGAGCGGTTTGAGGGCATGACTCTCAAAGGTTGGGAACAGTATTTGGCAGAGATGGTGACTGATGACATTCAATGGGTGGTGCCCCATTGGCACATTCATTCTGTGAGGGAGAAGCAAGTAGGACTTCACATGATCAAAGTTCCGACACTCTCTGGGACTACCTTTTACTACCCCGCTAGAGTGCTCCGTCAGTATGGCTTAGTGCAGACTACCCCGGAGGGTTGGGACAAGGAGAGAGATGATTTTCCTTTTGGGATACTTCAGTTGGATGACAGTACTTCGGTCCTTCTCTCTCAGATATGGGGCGAGGCCGGTTTTAGCCGTAGGACCTTCATCACCCCCTCTAGCAACACCTACCTGTCATGAGAGTACTTGGATTGGTATATGGGGAGACTTGGGCATGCGGAGCAGACTCTAGAGACCCTAAGGGGCACTATTTTGGGATCCTGTGCTCCAAGTTTTTCATTGAGAGTGAAAGAGGTTGTGGCTTATGAGAGGAGGATGAGCAAAAGCGTGGCCAACGGGAATGGAGATGGAGTGGGGGCATCCAAGAAGAGGAAAAGCGAAGAGGTTCCTATCGGCAAGGCTAAAGGTGTTAGTGAATTTGAAAGAAGATTTTGTGAGAATCCTAACAAGAAAGTTCGCCGTGGACAAAGCAAGAAGAAAGAGACCGAGGGCACAAATGGCACTAAAGAGTGATCCCGAGCGTCTCCCCATAGTCGTTGCAGACACATTAGTTTAATTTAGTTTACTTTTGTTTTATTTTTAATTTCAAAATAGGTTATGTAGTCAGAAAGTTTGTCGAGCTTAGACTCATCAAATAAGTGTAAACGTGCAATGACTATGGAAATAAAAGTTTTTGCTTTTAGAAAACACAAATCCTCCTTTTATTATTTCTTGACAAGATTTGGATGTTTATTTATTTTTTAGACCGCACCTCTTGAAAGGCTGCCTACGTCCCCCTTTTACAAATAGGACTAAGGGGCTCAGGTCGTCGTAGCTCATTCCAGTTAGACTAGAATTATTTAAGAAAGGGAAGATAGAAGAGGGGGATGCTCTAACTTTTGCCTAGACCGCCCTTGCGGGTTTTCAGTCTAGCGAGCTTTGTACGCACCCTTATTTTGCATAGACCGCCCTTTGCGGGTTTTCAATCTATCGGGCTTCTTTTTTTTTTTTTTTTTTTTTGTAGAAGGGGAGTCTAATCATAGTAGCGTCTGAGCTTGCTGAGGTTGACTGGTTCCTTGAACGGGTTGCCATCCAAATCTGCCATTCTGACCGCTCCTCCGGAGAAGATCTTCTGTACTACAAACGGACCTACCCAAGTGGGGGCCCACTTCCCGAGGGGGTTGAACTTGTTGGGCAAGCGTGCTTTGAGCACCAAGTCTCCCTCCTTTATGTCAACAGGCTTGACTCTTTTATTGAAGGCTTTCGTCGTTCTCCTTTGATAGGCTCGGATATGTTCCATGGCCTTCAATCTGCGTTCATCGAGCGTTGCCAACTGATCATAGCGACTCCGGAGCCATTCTACTTCATTCACTTGGTTTTTGAGTAAGATCCTCAATGATGGCACTTCCAATTCTATAGGGAGTACCGCCTCCATGCCGTATGTCAAGGCGTAAGGGGTCTCTCCAGTAGCAGTGCGGACTGACGTTCTGTATCCCCAAAGTGCTAATGGTAACTTCTCGGGCCAATCCCGTCCTTGCAGATCCATTTTGCGAATTATCTGTTCTATCGTCTTGTTGGCCGCCTCAACCGCGCCGTTAGTCTATGGATAGTACGGGGAATATTTCTTTCGTTCGACCTTGAATTCTGCGAGCAAGCGAGCACACTCGGCTTCGAAATGACTGCCATTGTCTGATATAATGAGGTTAGGGACCCCATATCTACACATGATGTTCTCTTTGATAAACTGCGCCACCTTCTTGGAATTCAGCACCTTGTAAAACTGAGCTTCGACCCACTTTGTGAAGTAGTCGACTGCGATGAGGACGAATTCGTGACCGTTACTGCCGGCTGGCGAGATTTTTCCAATGATGTCTATACCCCATGTGGCGAATGGCCAAGGCGTGGTGGAGCTGTACAACTCTTGTAGGGGGATGTGGTTGAGGTTGGAGCATACTTGGCACTTGTGACACCGTCGAACCCATTGAATACAGTCCGTCTCTATGGTAATCCAATAGTAGCCCAGGCGAGTGATCTTCTGTCTAAGCATCCTTGCATTCATGTGAGGTCCACACAAACCGTTGTGTACTTCCTCCATTATTGCTTCAGCTCTCTTGCTGTCGACACATAAGAGCAACAGCCCGTCGTAATGTCTCTTGTACAAAGTATCGTCTAACAATACGAATTGGCCCGCCAGTCTTTTAAGCGCTTGCAGACTTTTGGCCTTCACATCTCCATCAAAAGACGTCTCTCCGTGCTTAAGGAACTTGTAGATTTGGGCATACCATTGGTCTCCGTTTACCTCCGCATCGATCCGGATTTCGCAGCAATAGGCTGGGTTCTCTCTTCGTCCAACCCTAAATGGCTTCACGGACCTCCCTTCGGGAATCTCGACCAACGAGGCCAATGTAGCTAGAGCATCTGCGAACTTATTTCTGTCTCGTGGCAGGAAATGGAAGGTGACTTCTTTGAACTGTGTTATCAACTCATCCATGTAACCTTGGTACCGCTGCAGGCAAGGATCAATAGTTTTCCATTTCTTCGCCGTTTGGTTAATAATCAAAACAGAGTCTCCATATACTTCTAACTCTTTCACGTTGCGTTCTAGGGCGGCTTCCAGTCCGGCTATACATGCCTCATACTCAGCGGCGTTGTTGGTTGTTGAAAAGTTTAGCGTGATGGCTATGGGAGTGTGTTCATCTTTGGGATCAATAAGTAGGAGTCCGACTCCATTCCCTCGTTTGTTTGCAGCCCCGTCAAAGAATAGTTGCCACCTTTCTGTGACCTCAATCGCGAAAATGTCGTCGTCCGGGAACTCGGGGTCGGGTCCCCTTGTCTCGATGCTTGGAGAGTCTGCGAGCTGATCGGCCATTGCCCTCCCCTTGATTGCCTTCCTCGGTACATAAGTAATGTCGAACTCTCCCAAGAACACTGACCATTTAGCGAGTCTCATAGAAAGGGAGGGTTTATCAAAAAGATACTTGATAGGATCCATTTTCGAGACTAGTAAGATCGGATGGGATACCATGTAGTGCTTGAGCTTCGCCACCACCCATACTAGGCCTACGCAGGTCTTCTCGAGCGCGGAGTAATTGAGCTCGCTACCTTGTAACTTTCGGCTGACAAAGTAAACTGCATTCTCAATCCGGGAATCTTTGGCTTCTTGCGCTAACATGGCTCCGACGGCGGTGTTTGTCACAGTTAAGTATAGTAGCAACGGCTTCTCCTGATGCGGCGGGCGCAGGATTGGGGTATTCACCAAATACTGTTTGATCCTCTCGAAGGCTATCTGGCAGTCATAATCCCACTCCACATTGGCTGTTTTCTTCATCAGTTTGAAAATTGGTTCGCAGATGGTGGTCAGCTGATTGATAAACCGACTGATGTATTGCAGGCGTCCCATGAATCCTTTTATCTCCATCTCGGTACGGGGCGGCTTCATCTCCAGGATGGCTTGAATCTTCCTTGGGTCGGCTTCGATCCCATTCTCGGTGACCATGTAACCCAATACTTTCCCTCTACGAACTCCAAAGGTGCATTTCGCCGGGTTCAAACGCATGGCGTGCTCTCTCAACCTGTTGAAGAATTTTCTGAGATCTATCAAGTGTTGGCCACCAGCCCCTTTTGAATGTATAATCATGTCATCCACGTACACCTAATCTCCTTGTGGATCATATCGTGGAATAAAGTCGTAACTGCCCGTTGGTAGGTAGCCCCAGCGTTCCTTAGCCCAAACGGCATGACAGTATAGCAAAAAGTCCCCCATGGGGTGGTGAAAGCTGTTTTCTCTTGGTCCTCCTCGGCCATCTTGATCTGGTTATAGCCGACAAACCCATCAACAAACGACTTGACCTCATAATGGGCGGTCGCGTCCACCAACATGTCGATATTTGGCAGGGGGAAGTCATCCTTCGGCGTAGCTTTGTTGAGATCCCGAAAATCCACACACACTCTGACTTTACCATTGGATTTTCTGACAGTCACCAAATTTGATAACCAAGTTGGATACTCGATCACCCTGATGAAACCCACACGGAGTAGCTTCTCAATCTCTTCCTTCACTTGCAAAGACCATTCCGGCTTAATGCGGCGCAGCTTCTGTTTGACTGGCTTAGCGTCTGGTGCTGTCGGGATTCTGTGCTCTACGATCGAGTTGTCGAGCCCCGGCATGTCTTTATAAGACCATGCGAACACATCCACATATTCTTTGAGTAGCTCAATCAGTGCTTCCCTTTCGGCTCCGCTGAAGAAGCTTCCAATCTGTGTTTCCTTAGGCTCGGCTTCGGTTCCCAAATTCACGTACGTTAACACCTCATCGGCAGCTTGGGCTCGAGATTTTTTATTAATAACCTGTTCTGAAATTTCTTTAATGTATTCATCATTTAATGTGTCTGTGTCCGCCTCTTCTAATGAATCATTATTAACTAAGTGTATATCATTAGTTTGATTATTAGCCAATTTATCAGTTAAAAGAGTGACTATAGAGGGATACTCGGAAAGGTCGAGGGTTTCATTCATGGCAAAAGGAAAAATAGCGTTTGCAACAAGATCATAGTCTTCGGACGTAATGTCGTCAGACTTAGAGGAAGACTCAAATTCAAAATGTAAAACACTAGACTCTGGGGACGGGGATTTTGGGTGAGTGACAGGAGATGCTGTAGGAGTGGCGACAGGAGAAGGAGTAAGCCCCAATGTCCCCACCATAAATTCCGGAGTAGCTATAGGTCCCCCAATGATGCACCAATTCTTGAGCTTGTCCCCCATGGGTACCACCAATGTCCTCGGATCTACGTCCTTCTCTGATTCATCCCCAATAGCGGCTACCATGTCGTCGTCCAGCCCCAGATTAGCCAGATGCTGAAGCAGATATTGGCCGTCCCACGTCTCAGTCATTCTTGGCGCTTCTGCAGTTTCTGCTGTCGGCTTGTCAAGGGTTGCGGCTTCAAGTTGATCTGCCAAGTCATCTGCAACCTTGGCGGAGTACTCATGCCTGATGGTTCTAACTCTGCCCGTGGCTTTGTCATATTCCATGTAAGTCAGCTTCATGTTGGACCGATCGAATTCCACATCTCTGAAAATCTCGAACCCTTTCTGCAACTTACCGGTGTGGTCAAACCATGGCTCTGCGAACTCGAAACACGAAAACTCCTCGCCCTCCTTAACGAAGTAACTATTAAGGGAAAGGCGGTATGGTCGCATCTCAGGCTTTTTATGAGAAAGCCCCACTTTCTTAAGGAACTCTATCCTTTTCTGTTCTGCTTTGTCTTCAGGAGTGAGAGTATACCCAAGACCGAACAATCCTCGGTGATCAATCTCTTTAACCAGACTTGTGGGACCTTGCAAGCACTTACCTAGCCCCAGCCCCGGTATGAAGCCCATATTACGCAGTATTTTGACAACAGGTTCCACTTTATCCGTTGTTTTGGTGAGGTCGATGGTGCAGATCTGTGCCTGAGCGACTATTTCGAAGCCATTGAAGAGTCGGCTCTCTTCCCCATGCTGTATTTGTAAAACAGGAATGCCCTTGGTGTCCGTCCCTTGGGCCGTTAATAAATCACTGTAGACAACTGTCACCTCATTACCGGATTGAAATTTCACACATTGGTGCAAGGAGGAGGGAACTGCGCCTGACTGGTGTAACCATGGTCGTCCGAGCAGGAGTGAGAAGGTTGCGGGAATGTCTATGACATGGAATTCGGTGGGTAGGATTTTGGTTCCGATTGTGATGGGCAGGGTCACAACGCCTATAACCGCATGACAGGTTGAGTCATAAGCTTTGATTGTTTGCTTAGACGGGCTCAAGTCCACACCATGGACACCGACTACATCCATCATCCTTGACGGCAAGATGTTAATAGCAGAACCATTGTCAACGAATACATGAGGGATCTTCTTGCCATCCACTTCCACAGTGATGTATAGGGGTTCATAGTGATCAACTCCGAACACTGGCTTGTCTAGCTCCGAGAAAGTGATGATGTTTCCATAGTGGATATTCCCAATCATGTGCGTGATGTTCTCTTGGGTAGTGTTTGACGGGACCATAGTAGCGGCGAGGTTTTGCTCAAGCATGAGGCGATGGGCGAGGGAGGAGGTGAGTAAGGACCAGAGCGAAATGTGGGCTTGGGTCTGTTTGAGTTGGGTGAGGATAGGGTCTTCATTCTCGAGGTCGGCTTGCTCGGGTTCCTTCCCAAAGATTTTCTTTGCCCCCTTCGGATAGGATTGGTACACTTAACCGGATCTTGTGAGTAGACAAACTTCCGTTCGCAACTTGCCTAAAGAGAGTGGGGTTCCCTCTTGAGGAGGTGGAATTTCGATCTTCTCGGCTTCTTCAAAGATTTCGTCCCAAGACAAAGGTTGGTTGGGTTTGGAACCTTCCTCGTCTAGGGATTAGACTTTACTAGCTAACTCTTCTAGGGACAACAAGTAGCAAGAAGTTTCTTTGTCATTAAGCATTGAATTACAACTTTCTTTATCACAGTCTGCCACAACAGGCTCGGTCAGATCAGTGATCTCACTAATTTCTACCATGAGTACATCATTAGCTACAACCATGTTAACCCCACCAATACACTTGTGGTAGTGGCAAAACTTTGACAAATCACAACCAAGGCAAGGGAGGTGTCCTTCCAACGGCTCGAGGACCTTCAACTTCACAAGCACTTCCAAAACACTAGCCATCGTCATCTTTGCTTTGGCGAGGGAATCCCTGAGCTCTAGAATGTTGATTTCGCTTGTTTGAACCATGTTAACCCCACCATTATTAGGAAGGGGGTTATTCACCACATTAGGACCCTTCGGCTTCTCAATCTTCTTGTCATTGATCAACCCTTGAACTACGCGTTTCAGTTGAATACAACCATCCGTTGTGTACCCGATGTGCTTGTGATACTTGCAGAACTTGGAGGCGTCCAAATCGGTTCTTGGGTAGGCGGGTTGGTAATTCTCTAAAGGCTTGATAAGACTTCTCTTGACTAACACGTCAAAGACTTTCCCCATAGGCATTCCAAAATCATCAAAGTGCTCCCTCTCTCTTTGCAGCGGAGCCCCATTCCTTGTGACAGCTTGAACATTAAACGACGCTTCATTTTGGACCAAGTTGACTTGCCCAACGGCCTCTTTTCCACTTTTGGGAGGTGCAGAAGTAGTAGGAGCTTTGTAACGGAAGGAGTTGTTGTTGGTTTTCGGGCTTTCCTTTGGCGGCGCAGTTCCGGTGATCCCAGCTTCATACCTTACTCCGGCGTCAACCATTTCCCGCAAATCAGGGAAGTAACCATTACCTATAGCTGCTTTCATCTCCGGTAGCAAGCATTTGTAGAAAATATGCTTATGTTCCTTTGCTTTTGGTGGGTATTGGACCTCGCACAACCGATGATTCCACCTCTTGTAAAAATCATAAATAGCCTCGCCGGGCTTTTGCATAGTGTTCTCAAGATCCGTTCGATTCACATGCCAATCCAAGTTAGCTTGATACTTCTCACAGAAAACGACACTAATTTGATCCCAAGTTTGCCTCTCGCCTGGTTCTAGCCCCAAGAACCAACGTAGAGCTATACCATCCAAAGTGCTATGGAATACGCGAGCCATTTGTTCGTTGGTGCAGTCACGAGCCCTCATGGCCAACACATAACTATCCAAATGAGTCTTAGGACACGAGTCACCATGAAACATCGCCACTTTAGGCATCTTGAAATCTTTGGGGAGAGCCCCCACTTGGATAGGGTTGATTGTCTTGGTAGTCGGTGCACTTTGCTTATCCACGGTCTCGATCAACTTGTGCATTTGCTCTTGCATGGCCGTGACCACAGGGTGATTGGAGATGTCGGGGATAGATTCTGACAGAATGACGGGAGGAGTAGTGGAAGTAGTAGCAGCAGCCATCACAATACTCAGAGGCAACGAGGGTGCGGGTAGTTTGCTAGCAGAGAGGTAGCCACCAAGCAGTTCAGGGGAAGGTTCATAGACAGCCTTGTTTTTGCTCATGGTAGTGAAACCTTGTTGGGTGTAGAGAGAAGGAGGTGGAGCATTGCGGTAGCTTGGGAGTGGGAAGGCAGTGGCATTGGTATTGGTGGGACAGTTGGTATTGACCTCTTCATCCTCGACATAAATGAAATTCTTACCATCGGGCACCATCCTAGTCCCCTTTTGCTGAATGTGGTCCTTCAACAGTTGGTTCTGGTCTTCCAAAATCATGTTGCTTTCCTCGAGATTCTTGATCTTGGCTTCGAGACCGGCGAGGAAGTTCTGGAGGCTTGGGGGAATACCATTGAGAGTGGTTTCGGTGTTGAGCTCGGCGGCACTAGTAGGAGGGACAGAGACTGAAGAGGAAGCGGGAGTTGACATTGCTGATGACGAGACTGAGAACGTGGACGGAGTAGAAGCTTCACGTTGTAGTCGACCACCCGAACGGATCCAAAATTGCTTTGCTGAAAGGTTGAAGGGAAATGAAGCTTTTAGGAGAGGGGGAAGGCTCATGCAAAGTATATTTTAATTTACAAAAACATACATTATTTAAATCTTAATTGGTTGGAAAGGGTACCCCTTTTCGCAACTAGCTAGGAGACTACGATTAGTGGAGGCCATCACTACGTCTATAGACCCCTCGTTTTTCATCTGCATTGCACACCCCCAAACGGACAATTTGGGCGAGGGTCCTATAGGGCAAGCGGCTTCCACCAACTATTGGATCCTACGACTAACCCTTCCTTAAAGGCATTTATCGTGGTGTCTAGGTTACATCCTACACAAGTTAATGATGAGCGGAGATCTTGACAACAAACACTCATCTTACTATGGCACGTCCCTTGTAGGGAAATCAATTTTTTGTGCACTTCCTCTCAAAAGATCTCGATTCATCATTGACTTGGGGATGACTGACATGGACAGCACGTTAATTGACTATTAAGGAAAAGCTAGCCAAACCAACCGGTCAAAACCTAGGTGTGTTACCTACACTAGTGTGGGTTGACATGGGTTAGGTAAAAGGCTCCCACCGTATACGGTGAGTGGAATAGACGAGTGACTCGAAAAGAGTGCGATAGTAGCGCACAAATTCCTGCACATCGAATACTCCGGGTAATGGGGACCTGTGCAGTGCTGACACGGACTAGTGGTAGTGTGAGGCAAGAAACTAATTCTTTTTAGGGAGAAAAGAGAGAAGTTTTGAACGTTTGAATGATGCGATGCAATGTAATGCAAGAGAGAGAAAGGGGAGAGAATAAGGATATACAAGGGAGCTTAGCAGAGTTCTGTTTGACCCTAATACTAAGACGAAAAATAACAAGGGTACATAAATACAAGGTACAAATATGAACATGGCAGAAATACAAGGTGCATGTGCAAACATGGCAAAGTGTGAGGTGCATGTGAAAACATGGCAAAGTGTGTGGTGCATGCGAGAACATGGAAAAGTGTGTGGTGCATGTGAGAACATGGCAAACATCATGATGTAAACGAAAGTTAGACCCACTAAGTTTGAAAAAGTTTCAAAACAGTCCCCAGCAGAGTCGCTACTGTGAATACCCCTTTCCGATGAAGCGATGCATGGGAAGTATCTTGTGATTATTTTTATTTACAAAAGGGAATATTCATAACGACATTAAAATTATGAGAGTCGCCACGCCGTTTTAATTAAAGCCAAAACATTGAAAAAAGCATCTTTAGTGGGTTCGGGGGTCAAATTACAACAAGAGAAGAATACTGAACGTTATCACTCCTATTGCCCGAATTGATCGGTCTTTCTATCATGATGCGGTGTATGTAGTGTGTTAGTGATTTAGACCGGATCCGAAGATTGCTTACGTTCCTCTCAATGTGAGAAGCTCAGGTCAGCGTAGTTCGCACATGTTTAGAATGTGGAGAGAGAATAGGGATCATGCATAATGAAGAGGGAGGAGAAAGAAACATGCAGGATGAGCACATCCTAGAATAATGACTATGCCATCAACGAGATCTCAATGAACATTCATCACATTCATCATGGGAGGATTATTGAACATGGGAGTAATTACCTAAAGTTTAGGGTTTAGAAATAGTTCCTAGATCATCCTTGGGTTGATGAACCCTAAATCATCGGCTATGAAATAACATGCAAACATGAAGATCGCAACCCTAAATATAGCATAAATAAGGTTTTAATCTATGAACACGAAGAACATGCGAAGAACATATTATGAACATATGAATGAACATGCAAAGCATATGAAGAAATTATGAATAAACATGTAAGAACATGAATATAATAGATCTACATTAAAAATAATGCAAGAACATGAAGAAAAAGTTAGAAAAACTTACCTATGTTGGCAAGAAATAAACCTTGATCTCCTTGAGTGTTTGAATGCTTAATTAGGGAGCAAAATAATGTTTAAGAACTCTCAAAATCGGATTTAAGACTCTCAAACTCCGGATCCCTCAAACCAGTGGAATGGAATGAATTTATATAGTAAACTGATGGGAAGATCTGACGGCTGAGATCATCCGGGACAAGGTTGGCCGCCTGGCCATGATTGAAGACGGCGACAAGAGTGGCCGCGTGGCCAAGGTTGGGGCGCGGCAATGTTGGCCGCGTGGCCAAAGATGCGGGCTGGCTTGATTCTTAAGCTAGGGTTTCTGAATGGTTTTAAGGAAACCATAAGTTACCTATTTTGATGGATTTTGTCATAAATGAGGTATTTAGGGAATCCAGGACAAGTCTTTGCGAGGTTTCTAATTCCTATAAAGTCCTTGTATATTTGGGAAAACCCTAATAAACTCATTTTCAGGTCGGGTACTAACAATGACCTGATTAGAGAGAGTTCAAAATATTAAATGGTCAAACAATATGAAGTTTATTTATTGACTCAATTTGTATTTATTAATTTCATCCCATATTGCAAAGAATTAAAACTGTTATCTAAAAGACAATAAGTTTCATAATTTTTTGTCATTCATTTTGGCCATGTTCGTGATCGTGGATTAGAGGGTTAGACATATTAGTGGATATAATTACCTCCACGAAAATAGTTACTACTATCTCCATTATGATCTAATGTTCCTACTTTGCAGGTGGATTAAGAAATATAAATATATATATGTATAAAAAGTAAAGCGTCAGAAAGAAAGTGAGTAGAGAGTTTTTGTTGTGAGAATGATAAGTAGGTCTCATATCTACTTTATGTAATAAAGTAAAGTAAAAACCTTAAATTTGAACAACCCAAAAAAGAAAGCAAGAACCAATAATCAGGACAGAGGAGGTACAAAGTCCAAATTAGGGAGTGGTCTGATTAGGGAGAATTCAAAATATTAAATTGTCAAATGGTCAAAAAATAGTACTCCCTTTGTCCTAGAGTATATGTCCGCATTTTTTTTAGTCTGTCCCAGAGATTATGTCAACTTCCTAAAATTTAATATGATTAATTTTCCATTTGTTATTGAGTATGAAAAGTAAGTATAAGAGAGAAAGTGAGTTTTTTGTTGTGAGAATGATAAATGGGTCCATCGTCCATTTTAAGTAATAAAGTTGAAGAAAAAACTTAAAATGAGATAAACCACAAAGGAAAGTAAGAATTTTACATCGAGACAAAGAAAATAAGTAAAAATGAATAGTAAGAAATGAATATATTAGTTTAAAATTTGATATGAATATTTTTTTCATTTGGTGATCAAAATTTATAAATATTTATTATCTTATGTTTCTCAGGATTCAAAATAATAAGAAATTATATCGTCGCCGTGCATCGCACGGGAGCACTGCTAGTATGTATAGAAAAGTAATAATTCAACCATTTACACTTTAGAACTAAAAACATGTAAAAATAAGAAAGTAATAATTTTATAAACGAATGTTACATTTTACTTGTATAATAACATTGTAAAACAGTTACGTTTACTTGCATAATAGTATATCTATATGTTTTCAAATAATAAGGTACAATAAGTTCAACTTATCATGATACATGTAAAAGTATTACATTATTTATAGAAATCCGTTACAATTTCATCTGCTAAAGTGTTACATTTACTTGTACAAATAATTACATTCATGTATATAAGTTGTTATTTTTCAAATGTTACTTTCTTTCAAAAAATAAAATCAAAATACTCAAAAATAAAAAATATTATGGAAAAACACTATTACATTTCAGTATAACGATAATTACATTTAGTTATTGTTAGTGTTACACGTATTTATAGTTAGTATTACAGTTGAAAGATGAGTAAAATGAGTTTTTTTTTTTTTTGTAAAACTGGAGTTACATTTACTAATAAACAATGTTACTTTATAAGTAACACATTTGTTACATTTAGATGTACTAAGTACTGTATTACTTTTGGCAAACGAAAAAAACAGCAAAAAAAAAAAACGAAATTAATTTTTTCCCTCGGGAAATGTTTTTTGGGTCAATGGGTCGCTGCCACGTGGCAGATTTCGAGTGGAGAATGTTGTACACGGGTCATGGGTCGACCCGTATTTTCTATGAGACGGATCTAGGTGTTCTCACAAGAGACCACTTCTTTTATAATTCTAGGGAACACAATAAACTTTACGTAAAAAATGATCGATTTGAAACACAGTATGTTACTTCTAAAATCAAGAATGATATTCTCACTTTATTATTATTAACTAGCAATAACATCTTGCTTCGCACGGCGTCTGTAGTACCGACTGATCATTTGATAATTTATAAATGTGAAATGTATTTTTTGTAAAATATTTTCTGAGGAGATAGATACTATAAAGTAATAATGTTTCAATGAGCCAATTAGTAATTTATAAATATAAGGAGGTCTTTTTATAAAAGTTTATATGGACATAAATAAACCCAAAACTAACTCTTAAATAAATTTATGATAAAACCCAAATATATAGACATAGCAATAAAAACATATTATAACAATAAGTTTTAGGTATATCAATTTCAAACTTTCAATTTACAACAATAGAAAGACAAATGAATTACAAAAAATGTAAAATATTTTTTTCGTCCTAAAATGAATTCATTTTCTTTCTTAGTTAAGAATAAATTCAAACATTTTTGGGAGAAAAAGTAGTATAATATACCTCAAGGTTGAGTTTTGAGCAATAGTATCACAAACGCATTGCATTGCTTGGTCGATAAATATGTGAAACGGTGGCCGATTGCATGCGACAACTTTGCCTAACCTCCTTATATTTCAATCTTGGAAAGAGAAATAGAGAGAGAGAAGAAAACATAAAAAATCTCTAAAGAAAATTAAGGACATACTCCCTCCGTCCCAGCTCACTTGACACTTCCCAAAATAGCCTACTTTTTATAATTTTATATTCACTCTACCCCACCACTCATTCTTAATCTTAATTTTCCATCACTCAATTCATTCAACCAACACAACTATTTACCCCACTCATTCTCTCTCTTCATTTTCTACCACACATTTTTCTTATTTTATTCTTTTTTCTTAGTTATTGTGCCCACCTCTTATGTGTCAAGTGAGGTGGGATGGAGGGAGTATATGTATTCAAAATAACATAATAAATTATGTCAATACTATTATAAATAACTTTTCCCAAATAAGTTAATGAAATACACATGTTCATGGATAAAGTATACTCATATTTTCTCCGTCTCAAAATAAACCAAAATTTTTTCTTTTGATGAAGAGAATAAATAAAAATTTATTTTGGATGGAGGTATAAGACTGAAAAAACGGAGAATGAGATTGATCAAAAGACTAATAAAACGGAGAATGAGATTGATCTCGTTAATACGTATAGACTAGGAGAGGGCATATACATTCATATACATGGTATATGTATGTATATACTATTACAGATTGTATGACCTTTCTATAGGCAGCTAATCTATAGATAGCATATCTTAAGTAGGTTACTACTTAAGATATATAAACAACAGATAATCGTAGATATATTCATATCTACTTGCTTACCGGGTATATACTATATAACCGGGTATACTATATAAAAGGATTGTTTCCCCCCTTCGCTATCGCTCGTCCCCCTCAGGGGGAGATAGCAACAATAACTACTATTTCAATAACAACTATTCTCAATAACTACTTTGAAATAACTACTTTGCAATAACAACAACTATAAACATAAGTGGAAATTCGACAAGATAATATTTGCAAAAATGTAGATGTGAAACTTACTCACTGTTGCAATTTTTCTCAATCAAACTAATGTTTTCTTCCTTTTCCAATTTGTCCAAAAATGTTGTTCCCAAACCTATTGAAAGAAAAAGGGAAAAAAAAACGTGATAAAATAGTTAAAGCCAAAATCATATATTGCATAGACATAGAGAGAGAAAGTTAAATAAATTGTGGAAACAAATGGCATGAATGTATAAAAAAGAAAAGAAGTAGGAGGAAGTCTATAATTTCATACAACAATAAAAACGATTTTTTCCTTCTATTTTTTTATATTCCCTGCCAAGACCATCTACATTCCAAAGTGATGAGTCATTTAGATCTTTTTATCTTCAAATTAATGTTTGTATTGAATGGGGAAATGCAAAAGATATGTTTTTGAAAGAATATCTTTCGTGTCTTTCTTATTTACAAAACTGGGTATATATACATATAATGAGATCATAACGTGAGCCATAATTCTAGGACTCCAACTCTATCTATGGTAACTAATATCTACTCAAATGATAAGAGATATATACAAAACTATTTACAAATATACTAAGATATCCCTAATCAGTAGGGACATTCTAACACTCCCCCTCAGTCGAAACGGGAGAGAAGCGAACACTAAGACTGACGCGAAAATATTCAAATAAAATCAAAGGCAGGCCCTTCGTAAAGATATCCGCAATCTGATGACGGGACGGAACATAGAGGACACGGACTTCACCCTTTGCGACCTTGTCCCGGACAAAATGTATATCCATCTCAACATGTTTAGTGCGTTGGTGTTGAACCGGATTACCCGAGAGATAAACCGCACTAACATTATCACAATATACAATCGTAGCAAGATGGGTTAGAAATTTTAGTTCCAGTAATAAATTACGTAGCCAACACGATTCGGAAACCACATTGGCTACCCCACGATACTCTGCTTCGGCACTAGACCGAGATAAGACCGCATGTCATTTGGCAGACCACGAGATGAGATTGTCCCCAAGAAAAACACAATATCCTGAAGTAGATCATCTCGTATCCGAACAACCAGCCCAATCAGCATCTGTATAGGAGACCAACGACGAGGTGGATGAAGGATAAAGATAAAGACCATAATCAAGTGTACCGCGAAGATAGCGAATGATTCGCTTGAGTGCATGCATATGTTCCTCCTTTGGTGCGTGCATGAATAACCAAATATGTTGAACTGTGTACTGAATGTCAGGTCGGGTAAATATAAGATACTGCAGGGCGCAAGCTAAGCTCCGATAAAGTGAGGGATCCGAGAACAAAGGACCGGCCGAAACAGCCCCAAGCTTCGGCTTTGTGTCGACAGGAGTAAGAGAAGGCTTACAAGACGACATCCCAGCACGTTCAATGATCTCAGAAGCATACTTACGTTGGGAAAGAAAGAGATTCCCATTGGAACGAGAAACTGAGATCCCAAGAAAATAGCTAAAAACACCCAAATCCTTCATAGCAAACTCAGAACTGAGGCGAGCAATGATTGACAACCGGAGGCTATCGGAAGAAGCAGTCAATATGATGTTGTCCACATAGAATAGAAGATATGCCATAGATGAACCTTGATGAAAGACAAACAGGGAGTGATCGGACTTACTATGAGTGAACCCAATCGTAGACACAAAATCAGCAAAACTCTTATACTATGCCCTAGGTGCCTGCTTGAGTCCATACAATGATTTCTTAAGGAGACAAACATGATCAGGAAATCGCTTATCACGAAATCCCACTGGTTGATGCATGTAAACCGTTTCCTGGAGATCACCATGTAAGAAGGCATTCTCTACATCAAGTTGGTGAATGGACCAACCTTTTGACAAAGAAATGCTCAGAATTGTACGAATCGTAGCAGGTTTAACCACTGGGCTAAACGTTTCTCCGCAATCAATACCAACTCGTTGAGTTTTCCCATCACCAACAAGTCAGAATTTATGCCTCTCGAACGAGCCATCAGATATGTGCTTATGAGTAAAAATCCACATGGATTGAATGACATTAGTATCAGACGGACGGGGCACCAACTCCCACGTCTTATTAGCAATTAAAGCATTAAACTCATCAAGCATATCAAGTTTCCAATTATGGTCTTTTAATGCTAAAATGGGAGAGCGGGGAATAGGAGATTTATCCAAGGTAATGTTTAGATTAAATTGGACTTTGGGTTTTCAAATACCTAACTGACTCCTAGTAACTGGCCCAGCTCGAGAAAGAGGGGCAGTCTGGAGGGAAGGAGGCCCAGGCGGACTGCTGGAAAGAGGAGGGCCAGATTGGGCCGGCCCAACAGAAGAAGGAGAAGGTGGATCAATGGGAATAGACCGGGCCTGAGCTGAAGGAGGGCCAGGCGGATGGGTCGAAGTGGGTGAATGGATTGGGCCAGGAGAAGGGGCTAATGGACCAGAATGAGCCCAGTGATATACAACATAAGGGGATGGACCATCATCCAGGAATTTATATGACAGAGGGTCTGGCTTGTGTAATTTGGCAAAAGGAAAAGTATGCTCATCAAATATAACATGGCGATTGATAATTATTTTGTGAGTGGACAAGTCAAAACATTGAAAACCCTGATGATTGGAAGGATACCCTAAGAAGACACATGGTGTGGAATGAGCTTGGAGTTTGTAGATCGTTGTAGAAGGAAACAACGGATAGAAAAGACACCCGAAGACTCGTAGATGATTATATGTAGGATCTTTGGCATATAAGATTCGAAGTGGAGAAACATATGACAGAGATTTAATTGGGAGGATATTAAGAAGATAAGTGGCCACGAGGGCCGCATGATGCCAAAAAGTTGGAGGGAGAGAGGCATGAACTAACAAGGTACGAACCATGTTATTGATGGTCCGAATTTTACATTCGGCCGTCCCATTTTGAGGAGAAGTATAAGGACAAGATAAACGAAAATCAAGACCATTAATTCTGCAAATTGCTTATTATCAAATTCGCGGCCATTATCACATTGAAAAGTTTTAATGTCGCGTTCAAATTGATTACGAATGTAGGCACGAAAAGAGAGAAATGTAGAAAAAACATCCGATTTGTGAGAAATAGGAAATAACCACAAATATTTAGAATAATCATCCAGAAATAAAACATAATATCTATGGCCGGATGAGCTCAACACAGGAGATGTCCAAACATCACTATGAATAATATCGAAAGGTAACAACATTTTAGATTGAGAGGAATCAAACGGAAGTTTTACATGTTTGCCCAAAGCACAGGCATGACAAATATGTGAAACTGAAGATGGCCTACAATCTATTGTTTTATTTTTTTCTAAGAGACTCTACGATCGGTGTGCCAGGATGCCCCAACCGTTCGTGCCACAAAGCAGATGAAGACGCAACAAAAACTGAAGGTGAAGTAGAAGCAGCAGAAGTTGAAGTAATAGGATAGAGATCTCCACGACTATCACATCTCAAAATGAGTCTCCCCGTCTGGAAATCCTTCACAGAAAAACCAAACAAATCAAATTCAACGGTGATCGAATTTTATATAATTATTGATATTTTATATACACGATCGATAATCAAATTTACTCCAATATTGAAAATGTTGGTCGTCATCTTCTTTTACCACATTGCTTATTCCATCCCTCTGGCGATTAGTAGGTCGCTCACCATTTTTTGCTACCTCTCTATTTTTTCTTTTCTTCCGATGATTAGTAGGTCTTTCGTTTAGAAATTTTGTGGGAACATAATAGTTCCGGTATGTGTCTCGTTCATTCTCTACAATCATATTATACATGATGATACACGTTATCATAGTTCTACCCATAAAATAACGGTCCCATATAAGAAATGGGCATTTGATTCATGTGAAAATGTGTTTGGAAAACTCAAAAAGCTCGCTCAACATCTTTTCTAGTGCCCTCCTCGTGTTGAGCATATATCTTGTGTTTTTGGACTGTAGGAGAAGTAATCGATTTCACAAATGTAGTCCAATATGGATATATGTCATCGGTGAGATAATATCACATATTATGTTCGCGACCATTCACAACGTAACTAATTTCAGGTGCTCGACCTTCCAAAATATCACTGAAAACACGAGATTTATGTAGTACATTGATATCGTTGCACGAACATGGTGTTCCAAAGAATGCATGTCATATTCATAAGTCACATGATGCAACAACTTCCACAATAAGAGTTAGCTTTTCCCTTCTACCAGCAAATTGCCCAGCCCAAGCTTTAGGACGATTCTTCCATTCCCTGTGTGTGTATGCAATCAATACTGCCTATCATGCCTGGAAATCCACTTTTTTCCCCAGTATAAAGTAGCGTTATCAAAATTAGGTCGTCTGAGATATTCTCTACGAAAGTTTGAAATTACACCTTCTACGAATCTCATAAGAGAATATCTTGTTATAGTATTACTCATTCGCATGTATTCATCAACTGCAATGATGAATGACCTTGTCTACCTACAGAAATTCGCCTTTGTTGAAAATATTCATCGTTGGTGGTAATTTCTTTCACTATATGAAGGAAAACATGTTTACGTATGCGAAATCTACATCAGAATATATCTGGAAGGTAGGTTGGATTATTTGGAAAATAATTGTTGTATAAACGATCTTCACCTTCCTCCATTTGCCTTTCTATAACCCTCCTTAATTTTTGAGAAGAATTTGAAGGGTGTGATACAGATTCATTAAGGATTTATAGAAGTAAAAGACCTTCATGTTCTTCAATTATTGATGTTCTGTTTATGAAATGAAAAATTTTAATGACAATAGTGACAACACTATTGTCATTATTAAAGCTACCTATGTGTTTTAATAAAGCATTGATATGACAAGTCATAAACTACAATCCAAAACACTCTTGAGCATATACTCCATCTGTCCCTCTTTAATCTATAAAATTTGCCATTTTAGTTGTCTCACTTTAATCTACAAAGTCCCAAAAAGGAAATGGTTTAATACTTTTAAAATAATGGGACCCACTTGTCATACTCACAACAACTATTCACTTACTATTTCCTACCCCACTTTCTCTTTCCCACTCAACTATCTACATTCACAACACATCAATTTTTTCCTTAAATAATGTGTCAAACCCAAAATTTGTAAATTAAAGAGGGACGGAGAAAATATTTTGTATGAGAATAAATTTTGAACGGATGTTCCGTTGTTTGCCAAAAATGGGACTCCATTCTTTGACCGACACATCAGCCTAAAAGCAGCTTTTTTTTCTTTTTCTTTATCTTTAATTTTTCTGTTTAACCCCTCTATACTAGAGTAGTTTCTATTAATATCCTTATGATTTTATTTTTATCTTTTTCTGATTGAACAGTTTAGTTTGTTACTATTCCCATCTCGAAAATTGTCTTACGAAATTTTTAATGGTCACATGATAAGTAAAGTTTAACCAAATATTAATGTCAAGCTAATCAAACTAGTGAAATTTTAAAAATTACTATTAATAAATTATTTAAAGCATCTTCAATGATTTAGTGCGAAAATTGCATTATTTTTCTATACCAATGCAATTTTTGCATTAAGCATCTCCAACTATTTGCTTTATATATATATATATATATATATATATATATATATATATATATATATATATTATAAAACCCATTGGATTTAACTGCCATCTAAAAATACATAAAGAAGGGCTTAGATTTGTTCTTAACTACCATAATCCAATGGTTGAGATTTTTTTGATTTTTTTCATTATTTTTTCACTCCGTTCAGATCAATTTTCCGAATACAATCAGACGGCTCGCAGCCGACGGTTTCCAATCCTCTTCTGCTCTTGGCGTTGCATCTTGGACTCCATCTCCTCCGTTCTTGACTTCGGACTCCATCTCCCTCTCAAAATCGGAGGACCGATCAACCGTGTGGTAATTCGCCACCTTCTCCTCAACCGCTCAGCCTCCACTACCCTTTCTTCCCCTTCCAAATTATCCTATGTCCCCCCAAATCACAGCGGCAGAGATCGTCTCAGGCCTACGCACACGACCGGACAGTCACCTCCGACTTCCCCCCATCTCCACTTCAGGCTCTAGGGCTAGCAGGTTGAGGCTGTTTGAACCCGTCTTTTCATATTCTCTATCCCTCCCGTAATCTCTGCAATATTTTTTTGATTAAGCTTTAAGCGGTACTCTTATTCGTGCTTTCGTGCTTTTTGTCTACTTTCTGTTTATTTTAAAGTTTCACAATGATTGGTGCCATTTCCCTGTTCTTTTTCTGTTTGAGATGTCAAATAGCTAATTCTTTTGATCTTGGTTTGGGTTTGAATTTCCTGATGTCTTATTTGAGAAAACAGCTTCATTCCTTTTCCTTTGCACTGTGTGATTTTCTTCTCCACAATCACACAGTCAGGGAAATTGCCACTGAAAGCTACTTATGAACTCAGGGAAACTGCTTATGCACTATGTGTTCGATTAAATTCCCGAAAGAAGGATGACAGATTGTTTGGAGGGATTTTTGTTACCATCCGTCCGTTTAACACCGGAAATCAGATTACTCTACTCAAGTTATGTATTAGGTTGGGGAAGCATTGAGATGATATGGTAATATGGTGGGAAGAAATAGCGAATGAATACAAATGTGTTATGATTAACGTTGTTCCTCCAATGGCTTCGCTTTTCCACTTGCCCATTAGTCCTGCACTTTCTACATGCTAAGTCGTGGTTTGTTTTTTGTTTTATATATACTGCAATATCATGCTTTATAAGTAATATAGTTGTATTAGGAGAGATAAACTATTGACTTTTGAAAAAAGGATTCTTTGTATCAGAATTGGAGGTGGCAGCCAGAGATTCCAATTTTCCCAAATAAGATTTCTATGTTTGTTTGATTTTTGTTTTTTGTTCTTTTTTTTTTTTTTTTAAATTGTGGGATGCTGGGATGGCGGCCTTTGGCCACCCTCCTCCCATGTATTCATGGTTTTCTTGGTTGTCATATATACTCAAAAAATGTATACAATTAGGGTCTTGATTGTAGTCGGTAGAGCGGTCAAATTGTTGCCTTTTTGAGTTGTTATGATATGGGTGAAGGTTAAAGTTTCATTTTTTTTTTTTACTCTTACGATATGGGTGAAGGTTAAAGTAAGATTTCTATGTTTGTTTGTTTTTTGTTCTTCTTTTTAAATTGTGGGATGCTGGGATGGCGGCCTTTGGCCACCCTCCTCCCATGTCTTCATGGTTTTCTTGGTTGTCATATATACTCACAAAATGTATACAATTGGGGTCTTGATTGTAGTCGGTAGAGCGGTCTAATTGTTGCCTTTGTGAGTTGTTATGATATGGGTAAAGGTTAAAGTTTCATTTTTTTACTCTTATGATATGGGTGAAGGTTAAAGTTTCATTATTTTTTTTACTCTTATGATATGGGCGAAGGTTAAAGTTTCATTATTTTTTTTACTCTTATGATATGGGCGAAGGTTAAAGTTTCATTTTTTTTTTTTACTCTTGTTGTAGCTAATATGTGTAATCAATTTTTTTTACTCTTGCTGTAGCTAATATGTGCGCATTGAAGGAATTGAAATGATCACTATCGTAATTTGTAATCGGAACATCTCAATACATGTTTCTGGAGCTATTCCTCCCATAGGTGAGTTATTCACACCTAAATCTGAGAGCGACCTAATTATGTTCATTCATAAAAGTTTTTGTATTTGGGGTTTGGGAAATCCACAGTTGTGTGCATTCATGTTACGACTGCAATAATGTTGTTGAGTAATTTGACATTGTTATCTATGTGTGCTCTTTGCTGGCTCACTCTAATGTAGCTTTTTTTTTTTTTTTTTTTTTTTTTTTATGATCCAATGGAAACTACCCGCACTTGAGTACCAGGTAACTTTTGGAGCTCTAACATGCTTGAAAAAGAGAGTTGATATTTCATGCTTATGGCCGTTCTGGTTTAAATGCGTTTTCCATTTTGTTTATATTTTTGCAGTTCAAGTGATCGTCCCCTCTCTTCACTTCGGTCTGATAGTGGCCACTGGCCAATGCATGGGTTTGCAAGAAATTTGGAGGGCATTTACGCATATGGTGGGTGGAAGTCACAAATGTGTGTAGTCAGATCATGTAATTAGTTTTGCTTAATCATTAGACATTTTGCTAGCATTTAATGACGAAAATGGGTTTGGATTGATTTTTTTGAATTTTAAACCATGACATAAATTCTTTTTTATGATAAATATATAAATTTAAGTATAGATTTCTGTGGATGAAGTTCTGTTTTTCAAAGTAACATAGATTTGGAAGTTGAGTAAGAATAGAAGATTGTGTTGGGGGTTATGGGGGTGGGGAGATAAGATTGAATTGATTTTTCCCTCCCCTCCTTGATTTCCGTGGTTGACACTTAATTGTTTTTGGCATAAATAGATGTTTTTGCGAGTGAAGTCACTTGAATATGTACTGTTATCATGTTTGTACTTTAATCGTGCATGTACTGTCTCCGTGCCACCGGCACGGGCACGAATACTAATATATATATATATATATATATATATATATATATATATAACTGAAAAATAATTTTTTATTAAAAAATCTTCAATTTTATAGCTCAATTTTTTTCATTTCCAAATTTTGGTTTTATACTCCTTTCGTACCAATGAAGCAACACACTTTAAATTAGATATAGAGAATAAGAAATAGTGTTATTGAACGAAGAGTTGTGAGTATGAAAAGTAGGATATAAGTGAAAGAAAATGGAGCAAAAAAATAGTAAGTACAAAATTGTGGTGGGTATTTAAAAAAAAACTCATTATAAAATAAAAATATAAAAGAATTCTTTTAGCAAGCATTCTCTGATATTATCATCGTTAATGTCTTTTAACTTTTATAGTTTTGACGGTGATATATATATATATATATATATATATATATATATATATATATATATATATATATATATATATATTGAATATCATTGTTCTTTTTTTTCTTTTCTTTTTTTGAAAGCTATCAGATATATATATATATATATATATATATATATATATATATTGAATATCATTGTTCTTTTTTTTCTTTTCTTTTTTTGAAAGCTATCAAATACTATCACCGTCAAAACTATAAAAAGTTAAAAGACATTAACGATGATAATATCAGAGAATGCTTGCTAAAAGAATTCTTTTATATTTTTAGTTTATAATGAGTTTTTTTTTAATACTCACAACAATTTTGTACTTACTATTTTTTTGCTCCATTTTCTTTCACTTATATCCTACTTTTCATACTCACAACTCTTCGTTCAATAACACTATTTCTTATTCTCTATATCTAATTTAAAGTGTGTTGCTTCATTGGGACGAAAGGAGTATAAAACCAAAATTTGGAAATGAAAAAAATTGAGCTATAAAATTGAAGATTTTTTAATAAAAAATTATTTTTCAGTTTTTTGCTTCAAAGTATGAAAAATAAAATAAATTAATAAAATGAAAAGATGATTTCTAAATTCTTGAGAAGCCTTTAATTAGTGGGGTTAAAAAGCGAAAATAATAGTATGTGCTCCCTTCGTCACATTTGAAGCTTCACCTTTTACCTAAATGGGTGTCCCGTTAAAAGCTTCATCATTTTTTAAAATGGTAAAAAATATAGACCCCACTTGTCATACGCACTCACTTCTTCCTCTCACATACTTAAATTGTGGGGCCCACTTGTCATACCCACTAACTTTCCCCTCTCACATATTTAAATTGTAGGCCCCACTTGTCACTAACTTCATCTCTCTCACAAACTTTCTTACACTCATCACTTTCCTTAATTTTTGTGACATCACCAAAATAGTGAAACTTCAAATGAGACGGGGGGAGTATAAAAAAAGGGGAAAAACTTAATACCAAATCAGGTTTTGATCAATATAAAAATGGAATAGTATTAATAGTCATATCTTATGTACTCAGTAGCATTTTTCATAAGTGCACAAGAGCTATTATGAAACTTTTTGATTGAAAGTGACATCTTATGTCCACTTCTTATGCACCTTATCTCACCGTCCGTTCCTTTCTTTTTTCCAAGTGTTGAGCATCTAACGGAATCCATTTTCTTAACTTTAACGAACAATCCATTTCTGATGCACACCCATTTTGTATACTCCCTCCGTCTCATTTTAAGAGTCAAAAATTTCCTAAAAGAGTGTCCAATTTTAAGAGTCAAAATCCTAAAATGGAAAGTGGATCCTACTTGTAATACTCACAACAATTATCCACCAACTATTTTCTACCCCACTTTCTCTCTCCTACCAACTATCAAACACTCACAACACATCACCCTCCCTCCGTCTCATTTTAAGAAATATTTTTTTTTATTATAAAATATAAAAAGTGAGATAGAGTGTTGTGAGTAAAGTAAGTGGATAGGAGAGAGAAAGTGAGGTAGAGAATAGTTATGGATTAATTGATGTGTGTATGACTTGTAAGGTATACTAAATAAAGAAGTATTAAAACCTTTTCATTTTTTAGGATTTTGACTCTTAAATTAAATTAGGACGCCTATCTCATAAATTTTTGACTCAAAATAGATGAAAGGAGTATATAGAAAATATGTAGAACCAATCCATTGTTGACACATGGCTTGAAGGATAAGATAATTGGGTTGAGAACTTGTTAGCTCGGAATGGCCCAACCAAGCCCGCTATGGCTGTAGTATAAGAGTAGTAATCTGAAGTTGATGAGTGCAACTAGCCGCAAACGCCCGTCTCAACCTAATATTCTTACTTTTCTTTTTTGTCTCGTATTAAAGTTTTTAGTTGCTTTATTAACTAAAATAGAGACCCACTTGTCATTCTCACAAAAAATAGTTGATTTAGTGGTCTTTGTTGATTTAGTGAGATTATTAAAATAGTTGTGGTCTTTGTTGATTTAGTGAGATTATTAAAATAGTTGTACAATTTATGAGATTTAGAGAAACTATAATAGCAATTGTAACACTTTCACTAATGAAAGAACGATATCGGAAAGATTTCATAATATGATAGATATTTAATAAAAAGTAGTAACATTTATACGAAATTATATTATTGCGGACTTTTAATATCTTTTGTGGTCATATGTATAACCATATGTTTATTGAACATTTTATGGCAGATCAAGAAAGACAAGTATATGCCCGTCTTCGGAGACAAGATCGGATATTAACTCTTAGACAAAAGCTACAAAGGACAGGAACTAAGCTAAGACGTTCCGTAATAAATGTTTCAAGTGGCTCTAATGTCAAAAGGCAACGTCGTACTATACGAGCAGAATGTAATTTCACAAAGAAGCACAATTGCAATATTATGTGAAACATAAATCCAACATTTATACTTCAACTGAGGCCTGATCCAAGACACAATATTTAGAAATAAAGTATCTTTAAAACACTGAGCATTAAGGTGTACCTTAAACAAAAGACACTCTACCTCCCTGAATTTGCTCCAAATCCCAATCATCACGCTTTGTCCTTTTCAAATTGTGTAATTATATATATATGCATCCCTTAGCTATAAACACAAACTAGGCATATGTAACAGACAAACATGAGTAAAAGTATGATATTTCATCAATATCAACTATCAATATAATTTGAAATGTCTTTCTCTCAGTTCAATCCTTTCAACAATTAATTTACAAATGTGGCAAATTTTAGCCTACGATAGTTGCAAAGATTCTTGCATTACCTTTCTAGAAGCTTCACGTTATGCTTACTTCGCTATTTCATTCCTGCAAGTTCATTGAAACAAGTTGATTAACAAATTTATTTTGGCAGATAAATACTCAGTTGAAACATCATACTACGGTCCTGCAGAATTTAAATGCAAGTATTGTCAAGCTATGTTATGGGCACAAAAGGGAGATAAGAAGAACTCAAAGAAGCATCATCCTCTTTACCGACTTTGTTGCAAAGATGGTAAAATACAGCTGCCACGAAGAAAAGATCCGCCTGAATCGTTGAATTCACTACTTCAGGGTAATAAAGACCCAGCTTCAACAAAATTTCTCGACAATATTAGAGCTTATAACTCTATGTTCGCAATGACATCCATGGGTGCAAAAGTTGATACATCTATCAATAAAAATGGATCAGTTTACACCTACAGGATAAGTGGGCAGAATTACCATCAAGTTGGATCATTAATGCCTGGAAATGGTCAGAATCCAAATTTTTTTCAGTTGTATGTCCATGATACAGAAAATGAGAGTCACAATCGTCTAAGGGATGTGAATCAAGGTGAACGTAACCAGGATTTGGATATAAGTGTAGTTGAGAAACTAATCCTAATATTAAATGCTCATAATTTCTTACACTCATCACTTTCTTAATTTTTGTGCCATCACCAAAATGGTAAAGCTTCAAATGAGACGGAGGGAGTATAAAAAAAAGGGGGAAAACTTAATACCAAATCAGGTTTTGATCGATATAAAAATGGAATAGTGTTAATAGTCATATCTTATATACTCATTAGCATTTTTCATAAGTGTACAAGAGCTATTATGAAACTTTTTGATTGAAAGTGACATCTTATGTCTACTTCTTCTGCACCTTATCTCACCGTCCGTTCCTTTCTTTTTTCCAAGTGTTGAGCATCTAACGGAATCCGTTTTCTTAACTTTAAGGAAGGACAATCCATTTTTGATGCACACCCAATTTGTATACTCCCTCCGTCTCATTTTAAGAATAAAAAATTTCCTAAAAGGGTGTCCCATTTTAAGAGTCAAAATCCTAAAATGGAAAGTGGGTCCTACTTGTCATACTCATAACAATTATCCACCAACTATTTTCCACCCCACTTTCTCTCTCCTACCAACTATCAAACACTCACAACACATCACCCTCCCTCCGTCCCATTTTAAGAAATAAATTTTTTATTATAAAATATAAAAAGTGAGATAGACTGTTGTGAATAATGTAAGTGGATAGGAGAGAGAAAGTGGGGTAGAGAATAGTTATGGATTAGTTGTTGTGTGTATGACTTGTAAGGTATACTAAATAAAGAAGTATTAAAACATTTTCGTTTTTTAGGATTTTGACTCTTAAATTAGGACGCCTATCTCATAAATTTTTGAGTCAAAAGAGATGAAAGGAGTATATAGAAAATATGTAGAGCCAATCCATTGTTGACACATGGCTTGAAGGATAAGATAATTGGGTTGAGAACTTGTTAGCTCGGAATGGCCCAACCAAGCCCGCTATGGCTGTAGTATAAGAGTAGTAATCTGAAATTGACGAGTGCAACTAGCCGCAAACGCCTGTCTCAACCTAATATTCTTACTTTTCTTTTTTGTCTCGTATTAAAGTTTTTAGTTGCTTTATTAACTAAAATAGAGACCCACTTGTCATTCTCAAAAAAAAAAACTCTCTACCCATTTTCTCTTACTTATTTTTTCATACTCATAACATTTATTTTTTCCACTTTCTCGTACTTATTTTTTCATACTCATAACATTTTTTTTTTTTAATCTCCGTGTCAATTCAAACTAATAACTTAGTTCGGGACGGAAGGAGTATTATTACTGTTGGCTTCATTCCTATTTCCAGTTCCCTGTCCCTACCAGTTGCGTTAGATCAACACATTTTTGTAATCATTTTCTTAGCTCACGTTTACTTTGAGGCGAAAAATTCATTCCTTTAGCTTTCCAATGCCATCATCATCATCATCTTCTTCTTCTTCTAGTGCAGATCCAATGTCTAACCAGGGATGGACTTACGATGTATTCCTGAGCTTCGCTGGAAAAGACACTCGCAAAGGCTTTGTGGGTCATCTCTACACAGCTCTGGTCGATAAAGGTCTGTATACCTTTAGAGATGACCTCCAACTCCACATGGGCGACTCCATCTCCAACGAACTTCTCAGTTCCATTGAAGAATCAAGGTTTGCCATTGTTATCTTTTCTGAAAAGTATGCAGCTTCATCGTGGTGCTTGGATGAATTGGTCAAGATCATGGATTGCCATAAGCTGATGGGTCAAACTGTAATCCCAGTCTTTTATAATGTTGATCCGTCTCATGTAAGGAGACAAAACGGTTGTTTTGAGGAAGCGTTTAAGACACATGAAGCTAAGTACGAGAACGATCTGAAAAAGGTGCAGATGTGGAAGAACGCTTTGTCTGAAGCAGCCAGCATTTCTGGATGCGATGTATCTGTTACTGCAAATGGGTATATTTTCTCTCTCTCTCTCCTCTTTATATATATATATATTCGTCCCTGTTCATTTTGTTGGAAATTTTGTTTGAGAAACTGGGTGAACCAATTTGTGTTGCTTTGCTTTGTCTTTCTTTTGTTGTTCTTGTGTTATTCCTAAATCCTCATCTACACTAAGACGCATGCCAGCGGTCGTGCATAGTTTCTTAATTTCTTGAAGAATTGTCGATCCTATGTTAATTTAGTTCTTCATATCTACAGGAATGAATCAGAGTGCATCGTTAAAATTGTTCACGAGATTTCAAACAAATGTCACAGAAGTTCAAGCGCTGAAAAAAATCTAGTTGGAATAGTACCTCGTGTGAAGGAAGTGAAGTCCCTGTTAGATACAACCTCAAACAATGTTCAAATTTTGGGGATATGGGGAATGGGTGGAGCTGGAAAGACAACTCTAGCTTGGGCTGTTTTTAATGAAATTTTAAATCAATTTCAAGGTAGAAGCTACGTCGCAAATATTAGAGAAGTTTCAAAAACTTCCGGCCTACATTCTTTGCAGGGGAAAGTTCTTTCTGACCTCTTATCTGAACGAGATTTGAAAGTAACGAGTGATCGTGAAGGAAGGCAACTTATGTCCAAGAGACTACGCCGCAAAAAGATTCTTCTTGTTCTTGATGATGTGGATGACGAGGACCAACTTGAAGCATTAGTAGGGAGCAGGGATTGGTTTGGTGTAGGGAGTAGAATTATAATTACGACACGAGATGAACATTGTCTGAGGAGAGCTAAAGTGGATAAGATTTATAAGTCTGTCATGTTAGATGATGCCGAAGCTATTCAGCTCTTTAGCCTTTATGCATTTGAGAGAAGTAGCCCACCAGAAGAGCACATCAAAAACTCCAAATGGATTGTACGTTATGCTGCTGGCCTTCCTTTAGCCCTTAAAGTGTTGGGCTCATTTCTGGATGGCAGAAACATGAAAGAGTGGAAAAGTACCTTGAAAAGACTTGAAGTCGTTCCTGAAAATAAAATTGATGAGATATTGAAAATAAGCTTTGATGGGCTAAGAGAGATGGAGCGGAAAATCTTCTTAGACATTGCATGTTTTTTCAAAGGGAAGAAGAGGGACTCTGTAACTACAATACTCGACAGTTTTGATTTATATGCAGATATAGGAATAAGTGTTCTTATACAAAAGTCTTTAGTATCAGTTTCAAAAGGAAGACTTTGTATGCATGACCGAATTCAAGAAATGGGTTGGCAAATTGTTCGTAAAGTCTCTAGCAAGCCTGGAGAACACAGCAGGCTATGGCATCTTGAGGATGTTTGTCATGTACTAACGACCAAGACGGTAAGCCTCGAAAATAAAAGTGTGGTTAGTGATATCTGCATTCTCACTGTTTTGTTCTCTGCTTGTAGGGGATGAATGCAGTTGAAGGCATATACTTGAATTTGCCTTTCGAAAGAGAAGGCATTAGCTTTAGTGCAGATACTTTCAAAAATATGCTTGAACTTAGGTTTCTATATGTCAGCGATAAGTTTGCGTCAAAAAAGATCTCTATACAAACTTGTCATTCTGAAGATACCCTCTCTCTTCCAAGCAAGTTGCAGTGGCTTATCTGGAAACGGTACAATTTAGGGTTGTTGCCAGAAAGTTTTGAAGGAGAGAAGCTCGTTGGACTTAAAATGCTTTACAGCAACATCATCCAACTTTGGAGAGGAAGAAAGGTAAGAACCTTTGTTAATTACTACCTCCTCTCAAATTATTTTTCTTTCGTACCTTACATCTTATGTTTGGTGTCCTGTTTGGTTCGAGTAGCAAACCACATGATATTTTATAATTGATCTTAGTTGATTCATGTTGAAAGGAGGGCTATTCTCGTAGTTTTTAACATCCGAATAAGGACTTTACTCGTAAGACAGGCAGTCTCTCATGAACTAAATTCATAACTATATAATTTATACATATGGTGGTTAGACTTTATATCCTAACAATGGACACATCTTTAATGTCCTTTTTGTTTTCCGACAGAATATGGACAAGTTGACATACATCAACCTAAGTTATTCAGAAAAGCTCAGATCGACCCCGGATCTCGAGGGGACCCCAAATCTTAAGTCACTAATTCTTCGACAGTGCTTGAATTTGGTAGAGGTTCATCCATCGCTGGCAGCTCTAAAGCAGATTGTTTCCTTAGATTTGATGTCCTGCAAAAAACTTAAGAGTCTACCATCCCCTTTACTGACGGAATCCCTGGAGACTCTTATTCTCTCCAATTGCATTAGTCTGACAGAGTTTCCGGAAATATCTGAGGATGTGGGAACATTATCCAAGCTTCATTTAGATATGACGTCAATTGTAAAATTGCCAGAATCATTTGGAAATCTCACAGGTCTGATTTCATTATATCTCTTTGGATGTAGATATCTAAGGAGCCTTCCAGAGACCATTGGTAGGTTAAAGCGTTTAACAACTCTTGATTTAGCTTCCTGCATAAGCCTTGAGGAATTGCCAGACAACTTAGCACAGGTTCAATCTTTAGAGGAGCTGATTTTAGATGGAAATACAGAAGCACCATCCTCCATTGTGTTCTTAAACAACCTCAAAACCTTATCATTGATTAGGTGTGAGGCACTGACGTCTTCATTGTTATTCACAAGAATTTCAGACTCCTACAAATCTGGTTCAGAGCAGCACCCGTTATTAAGTTATGGCTCTATCAAGAAACTAAATGTCAGCAATTGCAACCTCTCGGAGGGAGAGTTTCTGGATGATCTCAGTACACTGTTCTCTCTGGAAGAGTTGCACCTAGAAAGCAACCTATTCAAGTATTTACCTTGTAGCATCTCTCAACTTTCCCAACTCAAAATCCTTAATGTTTCAGGTTGTATGAATCTTGAAAATTTGCAAAGACTACCATCCAGTATTAATGTACTTCTTGCAAGAGAATGCCCGAGATTGACAGGCTTCTTGGATTTCACAAATTATGAAACACTATGGAAGCTCAGTATGCGTAGCAGGGAGGGGGGTTGGGAAAATTCTGTTGATACAGTGCTGCAATCTCTGCTTCAGGTTAGGTTGCTCATAATTTCTCTAAGTTCACCAATTTAACCCCCCCCCCCCCCCCCCACACACACACACAGCATAAGTATTGACTAAAAAAAGGCATATATAATATTAATGGTACAGGGTCACCTTGTTGCAAACAACCGGTTTAGTATTGTTGTTCCTGGATGCAAGATTCCAAAGTGGTTCAGGCAGCAGAATGAGGGATATCATATGAACCTGCAACTGCCACCGGGTTGGTATAACGGAAACATTTTGGGTTTTGCTATTTGTGCTATTATAGAAAATTATGAGCAAGATATTACCATCCAGTTTGACATGACCGAGGGAAAGATGCATCCCTTGAAGCGGTTGAAGCCCACTCCACCAGAAATACCTTTATGTGCATACACAAGACAAATGTGGCTGGGTTTCCTGTCAGTTGATTTCTTTAAGCTCCTATTTCCACAATTTAAGGAGCAAGATTGGTGCATATTTGAAGGCAGCCTTTGTATGCAGCTGTATCACAATCACTTCCTCTGTGAAAATGATAGTAGTGCAATTCGTATTGTGTACAAGGACGATGTGGAAGGGGAGACCACCATCCAACACTCAGCAGGAGTATTGGACAATTCTAGAGGTCGACCCAGGTTGATGAACGATGATGATGATGATGATGATGATGCAGAACGTGTATATAATCCTTACAGCTTCACCAAAGAGAGAGACTGGTTATTCACAGCGTACATGAAGACAAAAGGGCGGATGGGTGCTGAAGTTAGTTTCGACGTGTGACAGGAAGATGGACTGAGATCCCTATGCTCAAGTAATTACTTGTTAGACCAAGAAGAGGTGATCCATTCCATGAATGCATGCGGTAGAAGATCAAGAATTGCAGAATGAACTAGGAAGTACTTTTTTGCAGTGCTACATCTTAAAAGATTCAGACAGTCAGACCAGCGCAACAAAGTGCCTTTTCCTGTGAGAATGACTTTCTGAGAATGAGATGAGACAATGTACCATAACTAAGGAGCCAAGTCATTATCCGAGGCCTGCTCAATCTAACTGCATGGCAGTCATATCGAGATGTAATTACCGAGCGTATTGTAACACGTAATTCCTATTCTATTTTTTGTTTTTAACAACAATTTCATTTGCATATTAGTATTTAGTTGCACAAGTTACAGAAAAGAACAAAGTTATTACATACAACATTCTAGTCAATAGAATACAGATAGGCATTTACTCAGTTCTTGCAACACGCTCAAGTGCTTCCACTGTCACCACGCTATTTCCTCTTATAACCACGATGCCTATGCCTATTTCATTTTTCTCCTCTCTGTTGACTTCCATTGTGTCGTCAGTAACCAGATTCATGAACTTACCTGCTCCGTCACAAATAGATAGTCTCGTTTGACTTTTCAAACGTTTTAAATATTTGAAAGTTCAGTGATTTTGAAACCTTAATATAGGAGGTGGGACTAACTTTATGGGACCAAAAAGGAAAAATGAGACTACATGACCGAGGGAGTAGTTAATAAGGTAAGTATATGAGTCCATATTTTGAGGATGTTTGTCATGTACTGACGACCAAAACAGTAAGCGTCCAAAAAAAGTTGAAGGTTTACTTGGAATTAGTGATATTTGCATACTCATTGTTTTATTTTATGCTTGTAGGGGTTGGATGCAGTAGAAGAGAAGGCATATACTTGGATTGGGCTGTCGAAAGCGAAGACATTAGCTTTAGTGCAGATACTTTCACAAACATGCTTGAACTTAGGTTTCTATATTTGAGCGAGTATGGGTCTCCATAGGAACTCATTATCTTCCAAACAACTAGTTTTCTAATACCCTCACTCTTCCGAGTAAGTTGCAGTGGCTTACCTGGAATGGGAACAATTTAGGGTCCTTGCCAGAAAGTTTTAAAGGAGACAAGCTTGTTGGACTTGAAATGCGTGACAGCAACATCATCAAACTATGGAGAGGACGAAAGGTAAACGCCACAGTTAATTACTACTTCTTCTCAGATTATATTTCTTTCTTACCTTGCATCTCATGTTCCGAGTCTTGTTTGGTTCAAGTAGCAAATCACATGATATTTCATAATTTATTTTTGAAGTAAGGACTTTACTCGTAAGTCAAGGCAGGCTCTCATGAGCTAACATCTTTGAATGTCCTTTTTGTTTTCATACAGAATTTGGACAAGTTGACACACATCAACCTAAGTCATTCAAAGAAACTCAGATCGACCCCGGACCTCGAGGGGACCCCAAATCTCAAGTCACTAATTCTTGAGGGGTGTGTGAATTTGGTAGAGGTTCATCCATCACTGGCAGATCTAAAGCAGATTGTATTCTTAAATTTGTCATTTTGCATAAAACTTAAGAGTCTGCCATCCCCTATACAGATGGAATCCCTAAAGATTCTTGTTCTCTCCTGCAGCAATCTGACAAAGTTTCCAGAAATTTCTGACAATATGGGAACATTATCAAAGCTTTATTTGGAGCACACCTCACTTGTAAATTGCCAGAATCATTTGGAAATCTCACGGGTCTAATTCCGTTGAATCTCGCTGGATGTAAATATCTAAGGAGCCTTCCAGAGACCATTGGTAGGTTGAAGTGTTTAAGAACTCTTGATGTAGCTTTCTGCATGAAGCTTAAGAAATTGCCAAACAGCTTGGCACAGGTTCAATCTTTAGAGGAGCTGTTTTTAGATAAAAGTGCAATTACAAAACCACCATCCTCCATTGTGTTCTTGAAGAACCTCAAAACATTATCATTGGACGGGTGTGCGGCATTGATATCTTCATTATTATTAAGTTATGGCTTCATCAAGAAACTAAAACTCAGCAGTTGCAATCTCTCAGAGGGAGAGTTTCCAGGTGATTTCAGTAGTTTGTTCTCTCTGGAACAGTTGCACCTAAGTGATAACCGTTTCAAGTATTTACCTCCTAGCATCTGTCAACCTCCTCGACTCAAAATCCTTGATGTTTCAGATTGTAAGAATCTAGAAAATTTGCAAGGACTACCATCCAGTATCGCTGTACTTCGTGCAAGAGAATGCCCAAGTTTGACAGGCTTCTTGGATTTCACAAAGTATAAAACATTATGGAAGCTCAGTATGGATGTCAAATGGAAGCTCAGTAACGGTTGGCCGGTTGATTCGGTGCTGCAATCCCTGCTTCAGGTTAGGTTGCTAGTTTCTTCTATAAATTCATCAATTTAACTACACACACACAGAGCACACGTTTGACTAAAAGGGAATATATATTATTAATGGTACAGGGACACCTTGTTGCAAACCATCGGTTCAGTATTATTCTCCCCGGAGACAACATTCCAAAGTGGTTCAGTCATCAGAGTTCGGGGCGTCATATGTACCTACAACTACCATCTGGTTGGTGTAATGGAATCATTTTGGGTTTCGCTATTTGTACTGATATAGAATATGCTTGTACTCGTACTACCGTCCAATTTGACATGATCGAGAGGAAGATGCAGCACATGAAGCTCCCTCCACCAGTAATACCTTCAAGCCGATATCTTCTTTCCAAGAGACAAATTTGGCTGGGTTTCCTGTCAATTGATTTATTTAAGCTCCTATTTCCACAATTTAAGGACGAAGATTGGTCCAAATTTGAAGGAACCCTTTGTATGAAGCTGGATCCCAGTTACGTGGACTGTGAAAATAAAATGAAAGCAATTCGCCTTGTGTACAAAAACGACCTGAAAGGGGAGACCACCATCCAACACTCAGCAGGAGTACTGGACGATTCTACAGGTCGACCCAGGTTGAAGAATCATCCTGGTGATGATGATGATGATGATTATGTGGATGATAATCATGATAGATTAGTGCATAATCCTTGCAGATTCATGTGGGAGACAGACTGGTCATGCACAACTTACATGAAGCAAACCGGGCGGATGAGTGCTGAAGTTAGTTTCGATGTGTGACACGAAGATGGACAACGATCCCCGATATTCGAGAACAGGTGATCCGTTCCATGAATCCGTGTAGTAGAAATTCAATCTGCAGAATGAATAGTGGATATTACTTCTGTTCATCCTAAAATATACTCCCTCCGTCCCACCACAAGTAGGACTAGAAACACTAATTAAGACAAACTAGTAAATGTGTGGTAGAAAATGAAGAGAGAGAAAGTAAATTTGATGTTTGTAATCCGTCTCCTTTTGGATGAAATGATCCTAAGCTACATAAACATGTTATTTACTAGCTGGTTTTAGTTGCTGGTTAACATCTGCCCTCAGATTTAGGATATCATTACACGTGAACGTAAATTTTACCTATCATTCATTTGGATTCATTAATTGTTTTCATATTTTGTCTTACAAAAAAATAAAAAAGAGAAAGTATTTAGTGTGCTCATAGATTTTGCTTCCTTTCCTCCAGGTCTTAGACTGTTATTTTCCATTAATAGGATCAATAAAAACAACAAAGATGGAGTTTTGGAAAAGGCAGAAAAGGATATAGCAGCTGTGAGAGATCAGTTTGTGTCAAAACTAGTACATGAACTGCATGGGACTGATATCTGGAAGCTAAGACTAGCATTCGCATCTTCATCGTTTCACTTCCTTTTTATTCAGTAAGATTAATTTTGCGTTAGTTCCACTAAGTGATCCATCTTCTGAGCCTTTGCAGATTAATATCTATGACTATATTTCGTGGGGTAATCATCTATATCTCATATATGTTGGAAATTTAGGGTTTATTGATAATCCTGGATAATGATTGAATTGTGTATATTCACTTTCCGAACAAAGTATTTCGACCCTATATGCCTGGGTTACACGAAACCTTTGTATGGGATAAGACAATCAAACGATCTGAATCTAGGCAAAGAAATCAGATCAAAACTTAGAGAAATTGTGTGTGTTTTTCGTAAGTAAAACTGAGATCAATAATCTGTTTATAAACAGATTTTCGGAAAGGGCAGAACTGGTATCAGTCATGACTGTTAGCCCAACAGTCATAAAATCGTTGATGACACTAAAATCACCAACATTTCCCCCCATTTTAGTGTAATCCTCGATTTACTAATCATATAAAATATGTAGCAAACATAACGAAACAAACGAATGCATAAATGAAAATGTCTTGCGATTGAATTTTCATCTTAGTACAATACACATTTCAAATATTCGAGAATCGGGGTGTCCCAACGATTGAACCCGTTAACTCATATGAATACCTGAAGATACTATACACATAAGTTTCTTACAACACTCTAAAGTTTATTCCTGACACTATTACAAGCCATGTGTCCCTATCCATTAATGAACATATAGAAAGCCAAGTCCTAGCTTCTTGAAGCGGCAAAACTTCATGTTCACATAGGTAGTTCCTTTAATCTTGCACCTGCATTTGCAATTTTTCAAAAGAACTATTAAGAAGATATTCTTCAACCTAACTATCACTTGCAGGTCTTGAACACATACCTTGGGAAACATAATAACATGTGCTCCAATCTCCACCTGTGAGCTTTCCACATTGAATTCAGGCTTCTAACGTTGTATTAGAAGGGAATTGGGTATCTCACAACTAGAGGATTAGATGGACTTTAATCCCATCCCTATTGATGACTTATTCACTAAGTCTCTAGCTAACCCCTTCGTCAAGTGGTCAGCTAAATTTTGTTGAGACCGAACAAACTCAACTGAAATCACACCATTCATGATCAATTCACGAATCATACTATGTCTGACACCTAAGTGTCTAGACTTGCCATTATAAATCTGACTATAAGCCCTAGCCAATGTGGCTGCACTATCACAATGGATAGATATTGGCGATATCGGTTTTGGCCATAATGGAATCTCATATACTCCCTCCGTCCCGCCGGAAACTTCAAAAAAAAATTATGGCACAAGAATTAAGGGAAAAAGTGAAAAAGGTGATGTGTTGTGAGTGTTGATAGTTGAGTGGGAGAGAGAAAGTGGGGTAGAGAATAGTTAGTGTGTTAGTGGATGTGAGTATGAGAAGTGGGACCCACTAATTAAAAAGTATTAAAAACTTTCCATTTATGGATTTTGCAATTTCTATGGGACGCCCAAAATGGTAAGTTTTGCAATTTCCGGCGGGACGGAGGGAGTATCAAGTTTCGTAGCCATCTGTTAACACTTGAGTGTATTACATTCGTCCTTTTTCAGTCTAGTTTTTCCAAATATTTTTGTTCGTTTATAATACTAGCAAGTTATTACTGTCTTGCAATGAAGGAATTTACATATATCTTACTTTTGCAATGACAACACTATCGAATTGCTTCTATAACATTCAGTTCTGATGGTATTTGATGCTAAAAATTGATTATATTTTTCTCAAATGATTAGAAAAATATAGTTTGCAGATGTACATTTGAGGTCAGTCCGCTGCTTCTGCTTTACATATGGTTTCTTGTTAAACTAGACACGGCGGTATAAGAGAGAATAATATTTAGGGTTTCGAAGCTTGGTTTATTTCATTGATCTCATCTATATTTATAGTACATAAAGGAGAATCCTTTTTAGGAAAGGATTCTAAGGAGTAGGGAACAAGAAAGCAATCTAGAACAATTCTAACCTAACCAAATCTCTATCAAATCTGAGATTTATCGGATCTCCTAAACCCATTAGGAGATCCCAATATTCCGTAACACCCCCCCCCCTCAAGTTGGAGCATGGGGATTCAAAATGCCCAACTTGCGTAAAAGAAAATCAAACTGCTTCTTGCCAAGAGCTTTGGTAAAGATATCCGCCAACTGTGTAGATGTAGGAACATATGAAGGAGCGATGAGACCCTCCTTCACTGAATCTCGAACAAAATGACAATCAACTTCAATATGCTTCGATCGTTCATGAAAAACTGGATTTTGAGCAAGATGTATAGCCGATTGACTATCACAGAAAAGGGGAATCGCCTTTGGATGATGAACACCAAGCTAAGTAAAAGACCCTTCAACCATTTCAATTCACAAGTAACAGCCGCCATGGATCTATATTTGGCCTCTGTAGAAGATCGGGACACTGTGTCTTGTTTCTTGGTTATCCATGAAATGGGCGAATTTCCAAGAAAAACCAGCCAACCTGTTAGAGATTTGCGAGTGATAGGACATGAAGCCCAATCAGAATCACACCAACCACTTAGACTCAAGTCACTGTCACTTGTTAGGAGAATTCCCTGACCAGGTGTGCCTTTAAGGTACCGCACAACTCGCAAGGCAGCTGCCCAATGTTCTTCCTGAGGAGCATGCATAAATTGTGACAAAACATGTACAGAGTAGGCCAGGTCTGGACGTGTTACTGTAAGATAAATCAGACGACCCACAAGGCGTCTGTACCGTTCTGGATCAGAAAGCTCCTTGCCTATAGCAAGGCCAAGTCTGTGGTTTTGAATAATAGGGAATTCTGCAGGTTTTGCCCCCAATAATCCAGTCTCAGAAATAATGTCAAGAGCATACTTTCTTTGACACAAAAATAATCCCGAAGTGCTTCGTGCAACTTCAATACCAAGAAAATACTTAAGAGGCCCAAGATCCTTCATTTTAAAACAATCACTCAAATAAGCTTTAAACTCTCGTAAGGCAGCGGAATCGTTCCCCGAGATAATGAGATCATCAACATATATGAGCACATTTATCTGAACAACACCTTTTGTGAAGGTGAAAAGAGAATAATCAGAATAAGATTGCAAAAATCCATACCCCTTTAAGGCAGCTACGAGCTTGGCAAACCAACAATGTGGAGCTTGTTTCAACCCATATAATGACTTGCGCAAACGACACACCATATTTGTTTTTGAGGTCTCAAAACCTGGAGGAAGCTTCATGTATACTTCTTCGTCCAGATCCCCATGTAAGAAGGCATTGTGAACGTCCATCTGATGAAGCTCCCAATTTGTAGAAGCAGCAACTGCAAGAAAGACACGAACCGTCACCATTTTTGCAACTGAAGTAAATGTTTCTGCATAATCAATTCCTTCTTTTTGATGATTTCCGAAGACCACCAACCGAGACTTCAATCTTTCAATGCTTCCATCGGAACGTTATTTGATACGATAAACCCACTGATTTCCCAATGCTCGTTTTCCTGGTGGTAGAGGCTCTAATGTCCAAGTGTCGTTATCTTCCAAGGCTTTGATTTCTTCTTGCAATGACTTTTTCCATCCTTCATCCGTCATGGCTTCACGAAATGACTTTGGCTCCCTATCCAATGTTAGTGCAGCAAGAAATTTTCGGTGTTTCACAGAAAAATTGTCACAATTCATATAATGTGCTATGGGGTATAAGGAGTACCTGAGAGAAGTTGTAGAGAGGGTGTAGCAAGAGATGGACTTTTAGCATTGATTGTGTGAACAACATAGTCACGAAAACGAACTGAAGGAACCTTCTCACGCATGCCCTTACCTAGTTCAGTAGCCTGAGGTTGAACCAGAAGATCATCAGTCTCAGTTAGTGTGGCAGACGTGCTGGCAGATGAGGCGGCAGTTGTCTGTACATCTTGCTCCACAACTGGTGGAACAGGAGCTGGGGTTTTCGGAATGTCATAATCAGCAAATTCTAAATCAACCTCCCCATTCAAATCATCAGCAAGATGCTCAGGAACAATGTTTACGGTTTCATGTTCTTTAAAAGGAAAAATATCCTCAAAAAACTTAACATCTCTAGAGACAAAAAACTCTTTAGTGTCTAAATCAAAGAGTTTCCATCCCTTTTTTCCAAATGGATACCCTAAAAACACACACTTTCGACTACGACTAGCAAATTTATCCCCACCCGTTCTTTGATTGTGAGCAAAGCATAAAGAACCAAAAACCCGAATAGTGTTATAAGAAGGGGGTTGCCAAATAGAATCTCATGGGGGGTGCGGTTATGTAACAAGGGAGAGGGGGTTCGATTAATTAAGTGAGCGGAGGCAAGAATGGCTTCTCCCCAAAAATAGATAGGGAGATTGGCTTGAAACCTCAAAGCCCTTGCGACATTTAAAATGTGTTGGTGTTTTCTTTAAACTCTTCCATTTTGTTGAGGAGTACCAATGCAAGATGTTTGAAAAAGAATACCCGTGGAAGTAAAATAATCCAATAAACACCTCAACTCAGTACCATTATCACTTTGGACAATCTTAATCTTTTCATTAAATTGACGATTGACCATAGCAACAAAGGATATAAACACATGAAACACTTCAGTTTTGTTAACCAACAAATAAACCCATACCGCATGAGAATAATCATCAACAATGGTAAAGAAATAACGTGCACCACAAGAAGAAGGGTGTCTATAAGATCCCCACAAATCACAGTGGATCTTTTCAAAAATTCTAGTTGACTTATTGTCACTTAACAAAAATTTGTCTCTATGTTGCTTGGCACGAAAGCATACCTCACAAGCTTTATTAAGACTACATTTAGAGTCACTATCAGGGGGAAGTAACTTAACTATTCCTTCAGAGGGATGTCCCATTCCCTGATGCCAGAGTTCTAAGATTGTTGCTGCTCCATGTACTAAAATTTGATGCATTGTATCCGCTCCTTTGAAGTAGTAAAGTCCATCCCTTCTAACACCCGTTCCAATCAATTCCCTCGACTGGTCCTATATAGCACATATATGAGAGTTAAATTGGACAATACATTTCATATCATCATTCAATTGTGAAACGAAAGTAAATTGCAACTTAAAGTGGGTACAAAAAGGACATTTTGAAGAATTATATTGTCTGTCAACACCACGGACCCTTTTTTCGTAGCAAGAACAGACTCACCATTAGAAAGACCAACTGGATAGTCAGGAATATTACTTGAATGGCACAAAAGAGCTATATTACCAATAACATGATTGGAGGCTCCTGTATCAATTATCCAAACAGAATTATTAAACATACCATTCAAACGATCCTCTGAAAGTCTAGTATTACCAAGAAGTCCAGAAAGAGCCTTCCATTGTTCTGCTGAGAGTGGAAGAAAGGCTGTATTTGCTCCTGCAATAGCTGCTCCTACAGAAGCACTAGTTGTGCTGGCAGTTGTTGAGGCATCTGTGTTAACAGTGGACCGCACATCTGACCTCACATGTCTGCTGTTGGTTGTTGCATTCGCTCAAACGGAACCATTCTGACCTACTCGGCCTCGCCTATCCCCCTGTAATTTTCCTCTTCCGCCTCCAGTATCAGGTCGTCCACCTTCAGGCCACCATTCCGGGTAGCCTATGATTTCAAAACATTGGCCTATCTCATGACCAGTCTTCTTACAATGAGTACAACTCAAGTGAGATTTGTCTTGACGCACCACCTTTCCTCGACCTTGACTACCAGATCGAATAGCAAAGCTAACAACATCATGTGGTTCATCAGGAACTAAGTGTGCTAGCCGAACTCGCTCATCTTGAGCAACCAATTGATACGCCTTGTCCAAGGAAAGTAACGGATCTTGAGACAGAATATTAGTGCGTGTCTGAGCATAATAATCTGAATAAAGACCCATAAGGAATTGATGAAGCATGCTATTGTTGCGTCTTAATTCATGTTTGCTACCCGCCGTACAATTGGTGCAACAATCACAAGTGATGAGAGGCTCATGAAGGTGGAGTTCTTCCCACAAAGCAGTTAGTTTTCCAAAATAGGTAGAGACTGACATAGTCTTCGATTGTTCACATTTAGCAATAGAGGCCTTAAGTTGTTGAATTCTAGGACCATTCACTAAAGCATATCTTGACTTTAATGTGTCCCACAATCGTTTAGCATCTCGATATTTAGAGAGAGAAGCTTTTACCTCAGGATATATTGTATTCATAAGCCATGAGATAATCATAGCATGAATCGTAGTCCAATCTAATTCTGTGCACGGAGGAGAAAAGGTTGTGATGGAGCCATCCAAGAAACCAAACTTACGACGTGCCTCCAACGCCGTTTAAATGTCACCGACCCAATCATCATAGTTATCACCATGCAAACGTGTAGGGGTAATAAATTCTCCTGGACGATCTTGTGGTCCAAGATAGAAGGGAGAGTTGGGTTAAATTTTAGGTGGCAGAATTGGTTGGCCAGTTGTGTGACCAGTTGTTCGGTCGACTGCTGCTCGGGCTCGGTCATGATGATGATCTTGAACTAAAAAATACCAACTGATACCATGTTAAATTAGACACGGCGGCATAAGAGAGAATAATATTTAGGGTTTCAAAGCTTGGTTTATTTCATTGATGACATCTATATTTATAGTACATAAAGGAAAATCCTTTTTAGGAAAGGATTCTAAGGAGTAGGGAACAAGAAATCAATCTAGAACAATTCTAACCTAACCAAATCTCTATCAAATCTGAGATTTATAGCAATCGGATCTCCTAAACCCATTAGGAGATCCCAATATTCCGTAACATTTCTAAATTTACAAGCATTTTTTTTTCTTGTCAGAATTCCAAGTGTATTTTCTTCTGCAACTTCCCGTGGTCTGATTTCTTTGGTTTTGATTAAAGTATTACATCATTATGTCTCCTTGCGTCAGAAAAGGTTTGTGTCGAGTTGAGATGGTGGTCATAGCCACAGAGCTATTTATACTTGGATACAACTATTATGCAGGCCCGGCCCTGATGGGAGGCGAGTGAGGCGGTCGCCTAGGGTCCTGAAAATTACGTCATTATTATGTTCTAAATTTCTGTTTGGGAGAGGCTAATGCCACTACTACATTTGCTTATCCATTACGATTTTTGTAAATAGACATAATTATCCTTCCATATTTTAAGGAGATAATGAAATACTTAAGAGTTATATTGTATACACTACACATTTTGCCTATCCACTACATTTGCAATATAAAAAAGTTATTTAATTATGATAATAACAAAATTGCAATTAAAATACTTACCTTATTTTGTAATGAAAGAAATTTCTAGAATAAGCATAACAATTTTTATTAAATTTTAACATGTCTTTAATTTAAGTTATACTAATATTTTTCATGTTTTGACAGCACATTTTAAAATAACAAATCATACTACGATCCATTACAATGCATTATATTTACATAGTATACCTGAAACTATTTTTTACATAATGCTAAAATTAATTATATAAGTTAGTACTTTCCAACATATAATTTAATATTTTTATATGTTATAAAATCATAGTAAATCCACAACTTAGGTTAATAAAAATGTATATTTTTAAATATTCAACATATTATTATTTAACTATCTTATTATATAGCTAAAGCATTCATTATAAAATTACCAAAACAATGTTATAATTTAATAATTTATAGTCCATATTTTTAACACCGCCTTTTTTAATATGTATATCAAAAAAAAAAAAATAAGATTGAATGTCATTGGTAATTAATAAGAATATATATATATAAAAAAAAAAAAAAAGAAGGGTAACTATGTTGCAGATTTTTTTTACTAATGTTGCTTATTAAGTTTAAGTAACTATATATATTATAAAGGAGAGTAAAATGCGATTCATAGAGAGCGCCACGTAGATTTATGACGTGGAATTCCACGTGGTGCAATATTGAAACATCTTACTCATTTTGGGACGTTAAGATCATTCAAAATTCAAAATTCAAAATTTAAAACTTTAACCATCTATAATCAAATATAATATTATAAATATTTTATAAATGAACATATGTAATAAGATGATGCTTTAGGATTATGCATTATTCAATAATTTATATATTATTTTAGTTATCTTTTTGGTTGAAATTTCACAAAATTTATATTCATTGGTTTGTAGTTAAAGATATGGATGTTCATGTTAAAGCATTTCAATTGTTCATTTGTCCAAAAGAATGTTTATTCTGGGTATTTTTTTTCTAACTTAAATTATTTTTTATCATGAATTTATAGTAATTTTATTATCCTCTCTTTCATCACTACAATTATGAATATGTATCTACTTTTATTACCTAAATAGTTAGGTTTATTTTTCTGAATTATTTGTCTAACATAACAAATACTTAGTTTGAGTTCTACATCATTGACGAATAAAAATAGTTGATAATTTAATATTGAAAGTTAACCAATTGCACAATACTCAAATGTACAAAAGTTCTATGCACCATTTTTAACATTTAAATTTTAGTCAATTGTTTTATTAAATATAAAATACACCTTTTCTCTCAAAAAATTAGTTCAACTCTTTCGTTGTTACTATGAATGAATTTTGAGCAATAATTAAGGCTACTTTTAATTATCCTAATAAAAATTTAAAATTTGTTATAGATACACCATTATAAATATTAAATACTATCAACACCAATTTTAAATTTTCTTTAAGATAATAAAAGTAACCTAAATTATTCTCAAAATTCCATCAACATTATCAATGGAAAAAGAGGGACCAAGTTTTCGGAACATGGGGAGTAAATAAATTCCCTCTTAATTTCAATTATCTCACATTTTTGTCTATTGAAACATATGTTCTTTACAAAAAACATCTATGCCACCACATACCATAAAATAATTTTACTACTTAGAGTGAATTAATTTAGATAAAAGAGCGACAAAAAATATTTGAGGTTTTTTAGTACTGATTAATTGACTTGGAGACTGTTTGGACATGTCATCTGAATTTAATGAGTTAAAATTGATAGAACTAGGTGGAAATTTAGAATAGAAAACCATATTAAGGGATCAAACTAATAAGAAAAATTCAAATAAGTCCAAACTAATGTAAGGATTAAGTTTATATATCAAACTATTAGGTAATCCAGGTATATTTTTGATTTATTAAAACATTACATACCTACAATTGGTAAACTGACAAAGAAGTCCTGGTTTTTACCCTTAAACCCTAAACCTGAAACCCTAAAACCTAAACCTGAAACCCCAAACCCTAAACCTTAGACCCTATAAAAACAAGACTTTTTATAACTTATGGAGGAACTAGTTTCCCCCAAAATTTTCTCAACTAATAATAATAATAATAATAATAATAATAATAATAATAATAATAATAATAATAATAATAATAATAATAATAATAATAATAATAATAATAAAAAGGTTTACGAGCGACCAAATTAATAAAAGATTCAAGGTTATGAGTGAATTAATTTAGATGAAGCGGAGAAATATAACAGAGCTCTTTCGGAGTTTATCAATTGATAGGATTCTCTCGACATTTCATGTGGATGTTATTACTTGAAATCGATTGAAAGTCATAGAAATGACAAATTGGATAAGAAAATCATCATAAGAGACCAAATTAATAAAATATATTCACATAAGACCAATTTAAATGTAAGTGACATGTTTTTAGACTAAACTATTATTTAATCAATAGATATTTTTGATATTTTGAACTTTCTATACTTGGAATGGACAAGCTAACTAAAAAGCCACCGAAAAAGACCAAACTAATAAAATTTATTCATGAGAGATAATATTAATAAAAATTTGCAAGCTTATGGATCAAAGCCTCTCCCCTCACTAAGGGGAGATGGGAGGGAGAGATACTTTGACTGAGATTACCGGAACGAGCTTCGGAGATCAAAGCCTTTCAAGATCATAAATTATTAATTTATTTATTTTTACGTATTTTTGAAACAAATCGCAATCATAGATGTTATTTAACTGATATACTATGTCCGTCAAGTATCGACGGGTCACAAACTAGTTTTTTTAATAAGGAGGTGTTTAGCTAAAAAACTTGGTTTAATATACAAAGAAGGTAAGTAATTAAGGGGGTAATTGTGTCAACACAATTGTTAATTCCCCTAAAATTAAGGACATGTAGTGGATGAGTATAAAATGTAGTGGCAATAGCCACTCCCAAATTAAAAAGTACCCTATTTGTAAAAAATGAAAAAAATGAATGTCTGATTTTATTCGTTTATCAAGGGTAAAACTAGGCATTCATTTTAAACTGAGGTAATAAAAAAATACCCGCTTGCATCACACTTCTATATTTTTCATTACAGTTTTATTATGTCATATTTTTTTTATAATTTCAAAAGACTAAAAAATACATGTGCATCGTTGAATGCAGCTTATTACTATTGCTATTGAGATAATTTATACTCACGAGTTAGGTTTAAAGATAGACTGAGTTGATTCAGTTGAGACGGAAAGAGTACCTGGTCAAATACTCCCTCCGTCCCGTTTCAAATTGCACAAAACCGTTTTTGCACGAAAATTAAAGAAAAAGTGGAGAAGGTGATGTGTTGTGAGTGTAGATAGTTTGGTAAGAGAGGGAAAGTGTGTAAGAAATAGTTAGTGGGTTAGTTGATGGGAGTATGCAAATGGGTAAAACTTTTAATTTTTGGATTTTGCAATTTTTATCAAACTACCAAAATAACAAGTTTTGTAATTTGAAATGGGAAGGAGAGGAGAGGGAGTAATTGAAATACAGGGCTAGTAATATGGACACGAGGTCAACCTACCTGGCTAGTGGCTTACCACAATTTCCATTAATATAAATATATATCCACGCAACTCAGGCCATTGGTTTGTTCAAAACTCAACCTTCAGAAGTCAATGACTAAGTTTTAGATCATTGCATTTGCTGCTGCTGGAAACTTTACTTTCAGTTCTCCTTCTACTCCTCAACAAAGGTATTTTTTCCCCTCTCATATGTTTTCTGTAATCTTTTAAGTCGGATATAATTACTCCTTCCGTCCCAAAGTAAGTGTTCACACTTCTATTTGCACGGAGATTAAGTGACGTGAGTGTTGTGAGTATGAAAAGTGATGTAGGAGAGAGAAGGTGTGGTAGGGAATAGTAAGTTGATTAGTGTTGTGAGTATAAAAGTAAAGTACTAGAGAGATTGAGTGGAAGAAATAGTATACTCCCTATGTCTCATAGTATATGTCCACCTTTCCCTTTTAGTTTGTCTCAGAGTATATGTCTACTTCCTAAAATGACAAAGAATTTTTACTATTTCTCGCACTCATTCTCTCTCCTATTTTACTTTTGTACTCCCACCACCAATCAACTTACTATTCCTCCAACTCATTCTCTCTCCTACTTTACTTTTCCTACTCACAACACTTACATCACTTCCACCATTTTTTATTTTTCGTGCAAATGAGAAGGTGGACATATACTCTGGGGCGGAGAGATTAGATTATTTGTCATTTTAGAAAGAAAAAAAAAAACGTTACTCTAGAACAAACTAAAAAGAAAATGTGGACACTTACCCTGATGACGGAGGGAGTACTAGTTTAAGGTCAATCAGTACTAAGTAGCTACTGATTTCTCAATTTTGTGTTAGTCCCATTTCCAAATTTGATGTAACCTTAAAATGATTGAAAAGTCAAACGGGATTATCAATTTGAGACGGGGCATTAAATTGTACTCTACACTAGGGATGGCCAAACCGGAACCGGACCGGAGAAGCACTGAACTGGAGCAAACCGGCGAATAAACCGGAACCGGAGTAACCGGAACCGCCATTCATCCGGGCCGGTTACGGTTCACATAAATGGCGAACCTGACCGGAACCGGACCGGAAATCCCTTGTTTTTCAATAATTTTTAACTTGTTTATTCATTATTGTATGATAAAAAAAGGGGGGGCGTGGAACCGGACCGGAACCGGATTGTGGTAACCGGAACCGGTGTAACCAAGGGCCGGTTAAGGTTCACGTAAATGGCGAACCGGAACCGGAATTGGCGTTGGCCATCCCTGCTCTACACCAAAGAGCACTATAGCTCAATCAAGCGGTGTCTGATGTTAGCTTCCCATGCGAAAGTCACGAGTTCGAATCACGTTAAAGAGATTTGTATACCTTTATTTGTTGTTAACTACTACATCCTTAATTATTACTCCTTCTGTCCCGCTTTAAGGTTCTTACTTTTCTTATTAGTCTGTCTCAATTTAAGGTTCTTACTTTTCTTTTTAGTCTGTCTCAATTTAAGGTTCTTACTTTTCTTTATTACCTAAAATAGAAAGTTGGACCCACTTGTCATTTTCACAACAAAAACTCCATACCCACTTTCTCTCTCCCACTTTACTTTTCATACTCACAACATTTATTTTTTCTAAGGCACTGTTTGTTTCGCGTAGTTGGATTTACGGAAAATGATTTCCGGAAAATGGTTTCTGGAAAGTAAAATGAATTCATTTTCAGTTGTTTGGTAAAGTTTATGAAAATGCTTCGGAAAACATTTTCCGGTGTTTGATAAATTTCATGAAAATGACTTCCAACACATAAAATCATTACAATTGCTTGACTCACATAAGTGGAAGGCAAGACAGAGACAAATCATATAAAAATGTTTATTCATTGAAAAAGATCAAAATTGTCTCTGCTTTCTCATTCAAAAAAAAAAAAACATACTGTTGAGGTACAACCTAAAGTCCCACATCGGCAATTGAGCAAATCATTTCAAGGTATATAATAGCACCCACCCACTTCATTAGTATGAGGCCTTTTGGGAATTTCCCAAAAACAAATCCGTGCGGGCTGGGCCCAAAGCGGACAATATCATACTAATGTGGGAAAGTGATGGTGGTGGTCGCGGTCCCTACAAGTGGTATCAGAGTCATGGTTCGGTTGTTCCTGACGGGGCATTAAATTGTACCCTACAAGTGGTATATTTTACATTGACCGTAAAATGAATTACGGTTGACCTTCTTTTCCCATGGCTACCAAACAGCGGAAAATGTGGAAAGTGTTTTCCGGAAATCCAACTACGCGAAACAAACGGAGCCTTAATCTCCGTGCAAAGTCAAAACTAGGAACTTTAAATTGGGACGGAGGGAATATTATTTTTATAAAAAGGCATGTAAAATAGTGTCATGTAGGTAGATATCTATCAGTAAATTATACTAATGGAACAGACAGTACTCACCACACAGATGTGTGCATTATGAGATACCCTGAATTAATTTGAGGGTTAATTTCATTTCTCTTAAAGGTTAGCTGAATTTAATGAAAATACATCAAATAGCTAGGTATCAAATAGCTATATCTCAAGCGGTATCTGGTGTCGGTGATTCATTTTATTTCACTATTTTCAGGTACCACATTCAAACTTACTTGTCCAATCCGCTAGTAATTGTTCTTTGTTATGTTCATCCAACTGCGGTACATTCTCTCTATCAGGGAAAAAAAAGGTTTCCACTTTCATAACTCCTATTTTCTGTATATCAGGATGGAGCATAACGCCTGTGTGAAATATTGAATTTTACAGGAAGTGTGGGCTTCATCATTGGTCCTCTTGTGCAAGAACAAACTTGTTCAACAGAATGCCAAACGCATCAATATCTTCCAAACCCCAGATTTCCCTTTTTAAGAAAAACCGAGAGGCCGAATCTTCTGGAGCGGGTCCTACATCACCAGTTCACATTTCTGTAACAAGAAAAAGAATGAGAAATGCAAAAACTGTCAGACCCAAGAATGTTCAGGTTGAACACATTAACCTCTCTACTCTGCCTGATATAGAAGAACTAGCAAATGTAAAAGCCAAGAGCAGTTTACGTGCGCGGAATTCAAGACCAATCTCAACCGTCCATCCAGGTGGAAGCAAATCTATGCCGCCTCCCAACTGGGAAAGAGTTCTTGAAGGAATTCGTAAACAGAGATCACCCGAACACGAACCAGTAGACACTATGGGTTCTGACACCACTCTCCCTCCAAAAGAAAAAAGATTCAGCATTTTGATTTCAATCCTTCTATCAAGCCAAACCAAAGAAAACATTACTAAACAAGCCACTCTCAGTCTCCGTCAGCATAATCTTCTGACAGCAGAAAATATCGAAAACACGGACGAAACAACAATCAAGAACTTGATTTACCCAGTCGGGTTTTACACAACAAAAGCGAAAAACATGAAAAAGATTGCAAAAATCTGTCTTTCAAAGTACAAAGGAGATATCCCAACTACACTGGATGAACTTCTCTTGCTGCCCGGGATTGGTCCAAAGATAGCTCATTTAGTTATGATCATGGCTTGGAATAATGTTCAAGGTATATGTGTTGATACTCATGTTCATCGTATTTGTAATCGGCTCGGATGGGTTTCAAGATCGGGTGGTGGAAAACAGACGACTTCTACGCCCGAGGAGACAAGGATTTCGTTGGAGATGTGGCTGCCGAAGGAAGAATGGGTTCCGATTAATCCTCTTTTGGTTGAATTTGGAAGGTCTGTATGTACGGCTCCTAGGCCTAAATGTGGGATTTGTAGTGTAAGTGAGTTCTGCCCTTCTGCTTTTAAAGAGATTTCTAAGTCCCCATTGAAGAAAGATAGTCTGGAAAACTAGCTTTCATAACAGTAGGTCAGGTGATATTGTTTATTTTAACCTTCATTTCATGCCTTATATATCAACTTATTTACTTACTTAGAACATAACATTTATTTTGAAACTGATAAATATCGTAAGTGTGACATTTATTTGGGGAACAGAGGGAGTATATAATTTAGTATCCCAAAATGAATGTCAATTTTCTACATTATCTTGTCCCCATGATTTTACACATTTAAGAATAGTGTATTCCAATGTAAACTTGCAAGACGAAAAGCATATAAAGTGGATAGTAAGGAATTTTTGTAGTTATTAGGAATATTATTATAGGAAAAATTGCATTAATGATCACTCAACTATTCGCGATTAGTGGATTTGATCACTCAAATTATATTTTTTGCATTTGATAGCCTAAACTAATTCTTTTTTGCCTCAAGTAGCATAAACTAATATTTTGGTGCCCCCGGGATCACTACGCCTAACAACATCCATATTTTGACGTAAAATTGTCATGTACGATGCACATGACTAACTTTTAAAGGGTAAAAGAGGAAAATAATGATATTTTAATAAATACTAATGAAAGTAGAGGTGAGACTGTAAATTAAATAACACATCTTTACAATACTTTTTTAATATTGCATGATTTTTTTTTTCCCAAAGCATTCTCTTATTAAAGGAAGAAAAGTATAAAAATTTATTGAATTATATTTTCAAAATAATATTATTCATAATACTCTGTTATATTTAAAATTAAGATAATAGTAGTGATTAACACCACCAACCCACCCCACCATCACTGACTACCATCGACACTAACCACCACTGTAAGCTACCACCGCCACTTAACACCAACGTCAAGCCATTACCATCGGTCTGTTCTCAACTCAAATCCAACCCAAGAACAGTTCTTCTGATAAAAAAAGAAGTTTAAGATTCAGCTTGTACTCTACCCAAAACCAACTTAAGAACAGCTATTTGGATCATTAAATAAGAAAATGCCCAAGAAAAATCAGTGTGATCCCAAATTGATTTCAAGAAAACAGAACCCACCTCCCCAAATTGGTCCTACTTTCGGTTCGATTGATCACAAAGGGGATGAAATACCATATGACACAACAAAGGCTTCGATCTTGCTGGAGCATCGGTAAATGAAGGGAAGACATTGATTGATGCCATTGCCGGCGACTGAGCTTGTGTGCCAGTCAGTAGCTCAAATCGGCAATGGAGGACCGTGAAAAGATTTGATTCATACAATTTTTTGGTGGAAAGGCGGGTTTGAAACCTAGAAAACACACGCCGTTGTCGGCGGCTGACTTAGAGAGGGGAGGGTTTTTGAAGTGTGAGTTATTTTTATTTACAGCCTCACCCCCTATACTTTCATGAGTGTCTAACTCAGTTAATATAACACTAAATTCCTTTTTTACCCTTTAAAATTTAATCAGGTGCTTGGCACATGACAATTTAACGTCAAAATATGGACGTCGTTAGGCGTAGTGATCTCCAGCACACCAAAAAATTAGTATAGGCTAGTTAATGCAAAATAGAATTAGTTTAGGCTATTCAATGCAAAAAAGATGAGTTGAGTGATCAAATCCACTCATCGTGAATAGTTGGGTGATCATAAATGCAATTTTTCCATTATTATATAAAGAATATGTTTGTATATATTTACTTACCAATAATATTAGAGATTGTGTGTATCAATTAGGAGATTCATATTTTGTAAATCAAGTTAGATTAGAACTCTAGAATAGTCTTTGTAACCCTATAAATATGTATGTCTAGTATCAATAATATTTGAGTCATTCATAGTTAATTATCTCTTTCTATGTATGATTGGTTCCGACTATCTCTTTCTATTATCCTTGACAGTAGTTTCTTCCTTCTGGATTGTTTGAAAATGATCATCCTTCCATGCACTATGCGCTCATTCGTAGAGAGCTTTTGTATTAGAATCGAGTCTTCATCCTCTTAAAACGCCTTATTAATAGGTGAGGTTAGCTAATTTATATAGTTGATCAATTTTATTCTCTAAGTTGATGTCGGATATATGAGACTTCAACGCGCCCCCTCACGTGTAGGCCGCTGTATCGGCTCTACGCGTGAACCATTGATACGCCAGCAAGCATGATTACTAATTCAAACTTAATACAGGTTAACTCAATCCTAACCCAAGTTGATTGGAGGGAATATAATAAAGAAAAGAAGAAAGATGAGACAATTTTAGGATGCTTAAAGTGTAATCTAAGCAAAGCGAAGATCAGAACGGGAGTATTATCAGGTGGGGGTGTGATGGTGCTAGCGACTGACAGTCTGACAACACTGCTTGGAGGGAGATTAGAATACTCCCTCCGTCCTATTTGAAGCTTCACCTTTTACCCAAATGGGTGTCCCGTTAAAAGCTTCATCCTTTCTAAAATAGCAAAAAATGTAGGCCCCACTTGTCATACCCACTCACTTCTTTCTCTCACATACTTAAATTATGGGGCCCACTTGTCATACCCACTAACTTTCCCTTCTCAAATACTCCCTTTGTCCCGTCCTACTTAGGATTCTTGGTCAAGCAATTTATACTTTGACCAACAATTTGAACAAAAATAATTATCTTAATGAAAATATAAAAATAGTTATTTAGTTTATTATTAATCGTGATACAATAACAAGTTTTAAATTTTTATTAGCATCATTACATTTCTTCAAATATTTGGTCAAAGTATAAATTGTATGACCAAGAATCCTAAGTCGGGTGAGACGGAGAGAGTATTTAAATCGTAGGCCCACTTGTCATGCCCAACTAATTTCTTCCCTCTCACGACCCTTTTTACCCGCGTCACTTTCTTTAGTTTGTGTGCCATCAATAAAATTGTGAAGCTTTGAACACATCACATGCCGACACCTTTCTCTCATGTGAGTTGCTGAGACTGGTTTATCTCCCCTGTCTCTTTCCTTCCCTACTCCATGTCTCCTTAGGTTAAATTTTACCCCTTCCGTCCCGCTCAAAATAAAATTGTTGGGAGTAGAATGGAAACTAAAGCAAAAATTATTAGTAAAGTGATATTGTGAGTATGAAAAGTGATGTAAGAAAGAGAAAGTGAGATAAAAAAAAATGATAAGTAGCAAGTTGTTGTAACTATGAGAGTGAGTTTCATTAACTAAAACATTTTTATTTTAAAATTGTCCTATTTAGAGTCGAGACATTCAATATAGCAAAATGTCTTAATACGAGTGATGAAACTCCAATAAGGAATCGTACTAGACTAGACAATAGATCTGTATTAGACTTGAGTTTGTAACACGATGACAATTGCCTAGAATGAATGAAATATAACTAGCTTGTCAAAAAAAAAAATTGCCTACCATTGCCATTTTAAATGAATCTCTACTTAGAAAAAAAAAATCCCCATCCTTCAATAAATGTTTGTTAAAAAAAAAATCCCCATCCTTCAATAAATGATGTGCGAGGAAGAGGGCCATGTATTTTTGTGGTAGGGACTTTAAAGGAATTTCAAAAACAACCTACCTTCATAAAATTTTACTCTTTATTAGTATACCGAAAGGACTTTAAATAAATGGCTCATTTTCTATTTTTTTTTCAAATACTCGAACAAAACAAACAAAACATCATCCCACACTGTTCATCTAGTCCATCGAACGGCATCCAACGGTTAGTTGTAAAACAGGAGGGAAACAACAACAGCCGTACGATCTCACCATTTCTTTATATAAATACCTCTAGGGATCTCGATTTTCCAACCCACACACACACACACTGATACTCTCTCACTCGTTCTCGCGATCGATCGTTTCTCCCGTCAAATCAATTTCATAACAGGTTATCATTTTTTTTCAATTTCATATTCTACATTGTTAATTTATAACCTTGAATCTGATTTCTAGATCTTTGAATTTAGTTGGAGTTTAGATCTACATGTACATAATTTGTTCATTTTTGATGATTTGTATGCTGGTTTTTGAATTCAATTTAATGTTTGCTGAAACAATTAACTTTGATTTTTCTTAAATTGTGTAGATTAATGAAATCATTTTTCTGTGATTTTTTTTTTTTTTTAATATAATTTGTAAAGTCATGAGTTGTGAAGCTTCTGCTTGTTTATATGTTACACTGGAGTCAATAGTCTAGATCTGTTTTGAACTTTTTATCTGGAAGCTATGTAGTGCAAGTTCAGAGCTGATCTGCTTTGGTGGTGTTCGATTGATCCGGCATATGCATTTTTAGCTTTCGTGTTAGCCTAGTTCAATACAGTTCTGAATTTGCCCCAATTCTAACCGTGTTTGTGCGAAAACATAAATGTTAGACAATATATCTCACATCGATAAAATAAGCAAACATGGACCAGTAAATAGACTTGAGGGGCTACTATACTTATCACCAATTGTATTAAAGATGGAACCTCCAATATAGTGTACTATTGATCCAGTCCAATCCCCTCAAGCTATATACTGGTCCAAGTTTTGAGATTCTTCTCGATCCAGTCCAAGCCCCTCAAGTCTATATACTGGTCTAAGTTTTGAGATTCATTTGGGAATTAAAATGGCAAGTCTTTCTTCAAGTCGTTATGTTCCCTTTTATTTTTTGTCATCTTTTTGCACGGTGGCAAATCTTGTTTTGGTATATTGGATGCGCCAAGTTTCTTTGTTCAAGTTGAAATGCTAGATCAGCTATGAATATTTGCAGCAGTGTTGTTTCTTCAAGATAATCTTGTTTGTTCTTACAGTTGTGCAGTTATTTCACGTTAATATCTTGATCATTGTTTATTTTTTTTTATAAAAGTTTTCTTGTTTCTTGTTTCTTCAACTGATATTGTTTTACTGGTTAATATCAGGGAAAATGAGGGAAATCCTTCACGTTCAGGGTGGACAGTGTGGTAACCAAATTGGATCTAAGTTCTGGGAGGTTGTATGTGATGAACATGGCATAGATCCAACTGGAAGATATGTTGGAAATTCAGATTTGCAGCTTGAACGTGTCAATGTGTACTACAATGAAGCTTCTTGTGGTAGGTTTGTTCCACGTGCTGTACTCATGGATCTGGAGCCTGGAACAATGGACAGTGTTCGTACTGGTCCCTATGGGCAGATCTTTCGCCCCGATAACTTTGTTTTTGGGCAGTCTGGTGCTGGAAATAACTGGGCTAAAGGACATTACACTGAGGGTGCGGAGCTTATTGATTCTGTTCTTGATGTTGTGAGAAAGGAGGCTGAAAACTGTGACTGTCTTCAAGGTAAGAATCCTGTGTTTTAGTACCATTTCATTCATAATTTATTCCCTTTTAACTGGTTATGCGCTCCCCCCCCCCCCCACCCCCGACTGAAGTGAAATGTTGAGTGTTTTAGGTCCTACACTTGTATTATATTAGGTACAGAATAATAAACAGTTTCTAAACAAAGCCATTGAAGTATAGCTAGCCTGGATTCATGTGTTCTTGTTTTCCCAAAAAACATTCACAGCATTTTCTTAATATGGTTTAATGAAATAGCTAACACAATTGTGTATTGGTTTTAAGATTTTTTTTAAAAAAAAAAAAATTGATACCGGAAAAAGGAGATCAGTTAGATAATGTTTTATGCCACCCCTAGATATGCAGTCAGATATATCTTATTTGTGTTCTGTGGGTTGATCTCTAACGGGTTTCCATGTACTCTTGAATTGGAAACATCAAAAAGTCCTTTAAAATTTGAATCCTTATACTAATTTGACACCAGAAAGTAGCTTAAACGAAAATCGTTTCCCTGTTGCAGGTTTTCAAGTGTGCCACTCCTTGGGTGGAGGAACTGGTTCTGGTATGGGTACCTTGTTGATCTCGAAGATAAGAGAGGAGTACCCTGATAGAATGATGCTCACATTCTCCGTATTCCCATCACCTAAGGTCTCAGACACCGTGGTCGAACCCTACAATGCCACCCTTTCTGTTCATCAACTCGTTGAGAATGCAGATGAGTGCATGGTTCTTGACAATGAAGCCCTATACGACATCTGCTTCAGGACTCTAAAACTCACCACTCCAAGCTGTGAGTATATCATTTAGGCCTTGTTAATACTATTGTCCTGTCATACTTTGAATACCTGTCTTCCGACATAGAGTTCATGCTAGTTCCTGTTTGTTCCAATTTTCTGTTGAGTACAATGCTAGCTCCTACATATGCTATTTTTCACTTCCCTTGAAGTTGTTTAAGATTTCATCTTTTACTACTACCTCTTGTCCCAAAATGAATTTATTTTTTTATCCCAAAATGTGCCCATAAATGATTTTTTTACCATTTATATTTAAAATTTCATTTTATACTTGAAAACTAACATTTTGAAAGCGGATAACAAGGAGATTTTTGAATTTTGACTATTAAAAGTCAGTTTTTCAGAGTGTCCCTTAAACTGGAATCTTTTGGGACGGAGGGAGTACTAGTTTGTATGTTCTGAAATCTGAAGTATTTACTTGGCTACATTACCAAATGATTCATTGAAGCATTTTTGCTTAGGAATCTTTTCTGCATTTTTGGGCACTTTTTAAATATGCACCATAGGTGGGAGCCTTTGCGGCACTGGGGTAATGTTGTTGTTATTGTTGTTGTATTCTCAAGATATCACTATAACTCAGATATCCTCCGGATTATACTTGCAACCATGTGGTCCCATGTTTATTCATTGTAACTTTTACGCAACAAAGCATGCTGTTAGCAATTGGTCCCAGCTCAACTATTAAGTGCAGTGTAGGCAGTCATATCAATTTTGAATCATTTGATGCACTGTTTTCACGCTATGTGGTCTAGGCTTTTGAGTAGTCATCTGAAAGTTGGGTTTTGGGTTTTTTTTTTTTTTTTTTTTTTTTTTTCATATTTCATACGGAATAATGGCTGATACTCGGGTCAAGATTTTTAACAACAGAGAAAAAATAGATTATCTTTTTGACTGAGATTAGGGTGAGTTTTTGGTATATTTGTTTATGAGATATATTGTTGGTCATTTTCGCTTGACTTGCTATACCTGTCTGTCGCAGTTGGTGATCTGAACCACTTGATTTCCGCTACCATGAGTGGTGTCACATGCTGCCTCCGTTTCCCTGGTCAACTCAACTCTGACCTACGAAAGCTAGCCGTAAACCTTATCCCATTCCCTCGCCTACACTTTTTCATGGTGGGATTCGCTCCTCTAACCTCCCGTGGGTCCCAACACTACCGTGCCCTCACAGTCCCCGAGCTGACCCAACAAATGTGGGATGCCAAGAACATGATGTGTGCAGCTGACCCACGACACGGTCGTTACCTCACAGCATCTGCAATGTTCAGGGGCAAAATGAGCACTAAAGAAGTAGACGAACAAATGATTAATGTTCAAAACAAGAACTCTTCCTACTTTGTTGAATGGATTCCAAACAATGTGAAATCAAGTGTGTGTGATATTCCACCTAGAGGGTTGTCAATGGCCTCCACATTTATCGGAAACTCGACCTCGATTCAAGAAATGTTCAGGAGAGTTAGCGAGCAATTTACTGCTATGTTTAGAAGGAAGGCTTTCTTGCATTGGTATACCGGTGAAGGAATGGACGAGATGGAGTTTACTGAAGCAGAGAGTAACATGAATGATCTTGTGTCAGAGTACCAGCAGTATCAGGATGCAACTGCTGACGAAGATGCTGAGTATGAGGATGAGGAGGAAGAAGAAGAAATGGAACATATGTGACGGAACTCGAAGAAAGTCAATGCCTTAGTCAAGTATGTATCGATTCTTTTTTTTTCTTTTTTTTTTTCGGTGGGTTATTGCTGAATTTTTTAGTGAAATTAGAAAGGCGGGCGGCGGATATGAAGGGAGGGGGACTGAAAGATTGGGGATGTTGAGTTAGATGTCCAGTTTCTGGTTCTGTTAACTTTGTTATTTGTCATCTGTTTGGATTTCCAGATTTGGTGTCAGTTGGAATGCTATGTAGTTAGACCTTTGCTTATGGTAATGTTCCCATTTTTGAGTTTCTTCTTGTTACTTTGTCATCTCTTCGGATTAATGGTGCTTCTTCATCTTACTATATTCTGCAGTAAACAGTAACTTATTTTAGTATTAGAAATAATTCATGTTATATAAAAATAACGAATTGTCTAACGTACCAACAAATTTATATGGGTAAATATAAAGTCACAAAAAAGTGCCACAAAACTTAGTCTACAAAATGATGTAACATATAAAATATCGCCACCTCATTTTGTATTCATCATTTTGTGAACTTCTTTTGTGCCCTAGCATTGCCCAATTTGGATTTTTTTCTCAAATAATTCCCTTTTTCATAAGTATTTACCATAGTATCACCTTTTTCAAAGTATGTACCAGAATGACCAACTTTGAGGTAATTCGCTACTAGGAAAAGCGAATTAACTAATTCGCTAATGCCAAAAGCGAATTACTCTTTGACCAGATTTTTGCATTAGGGCGTTAATTAAGGTTAACCTAATTCGCTTCCTGTACTAGCGATTTATGCCAAGGTAATTCGCTTCTTCAAGAAGCGAAATAAGTTTAAATGATTTCGCTTTTTGCGGAAGCGTATTAGGTTAAAAAAATGGGCTCTCCCTCAGTTCAGTTCACTTCATTACAAACGAACACAGAGAGTTTGAGAGGGCGATATCTGGGCGATTGACCTGGTGTGATTGTCGACTGGTTAGGGGTTTTCTCAATTCGAAGTTGTGTCATTCCCCGTTCCTAATATAAAATGTAAGTATTTCTTTATTTTTAGCAAAATATATATATGAATTGGTTGGGATTTTGCCATTTTTGGTTCAATTTCGTGGGTGATTGTCGACTGGTTATTGAGTTTAAGTAGCATTTATGATTTGGTTTTTGTACAATTATATTGAATGTGTGGTATTTGCATGGTTGATTTCAAAATTTGGTTTGAAATTGGGGCTGTTTTGAGAGGGGATTTTGATGATTTTGAAATGGGATTTTGATGATTTTAATTTGTAGTTTTTCTTTGAAAGTATGAAAATTATTTTTGTACTGAAAAATTAATGCAAAAAATGTGATTGATTTTTATTTGAAGCCTATTATCAGTAAAGCAAACATGGATTCAATTAGGGAAGGACTTTGTGTTGTGTTGCTATCTCGGTTAATCAAGTGATTGATTAACCTGTTTGAAAATTAACACTCCCTTTGTCCCACACTTTCCAACTAATCGTGGGTTTTTTATTGTTACAGATGGATGTAAATGAGCCGTTTGTAGATCCGGGTCCTTTGAACCAGACGGTGCTGACGTTACAGGGTTCCCATAGATCTTCTCAACTATGGGCTGGTGAAGAGGTTTGTAGTATATCGTTTCGACATGGTCCAAAGCCCCCGACAAATATAGATGGAAGGGTTGTGAACAGATTAAGGGTTGCGGGGTTTTACGGAGTTTACAGGATGGGGGAGATGAAGAAATATGACTGTGCTTTATTTGAGGCGTTGGTCGAGCGGTGGCGCCCGGAGACCCACACTTTCCATCTACCTGTTGGTGAGATGACGATTACGCTGCAGGATGTGGGTCTATTGATGGGTTTGCCGATAGATGGATTACCCGTCGCGGGCTATCAGACATATATGACAGACGCCCAGTGGGCTGATTTGTGTTTTGAGTTGTTAGGTGTCAGACCTGGTCCCCCGAACTTGAAGACGGGGATGTTGAATCTCAAGTGGCTTAAGGAGCATATCTTGAATCTTAATTTGGGAGAACATGCCACAGTAGCGGATATTGATAGGTACACACGTGCCTATATCTTGGCATTATTGGGGTCATATATCTTGGCAGATCGCAGTAATTCGAAGGTGAAGCTCATATATTTGCCACTTCTTAGAGACATCGATGTTGTAGGATCTTATAGCTGGGGCAGTGCTGCGTTGGCCATCCTTTATCGAGAGCTTTGCAAGGCGACTTCCCCCCAGACTAGTCAGTGTGGAGGATTCATGCCGATTGTGCAGGTATGACTATTTAAATATAGTATACATGTGCACCATATCATTTTATAGTATAGATTTATATATATTGATATATTTATAAATATTGATGTTGATTTTTGAACAGATTTGGGCATGGGAGAGATTGAGGTGTACCCAGCCGCGGTCGTTAGGCGCTGTATTTGGGGCAGATGTAGATGACCCTTTGGGGGCTAGGTATGATAGGACAACTACTTATCAATGAATTGATATATTTTTTTTACGCTTTTGGAGTATAATTTTCTTTGATTTTCAATTTCAGATGGCGAGGGGCGTTATCGTTTGGTTATGTGACTAGACATAACCTGCGCGGCTATAGGGATGCGTTAGATAGTTTGACTGCGGATCAGGTTGTGTGGGAGCCATATGGAGAGCGTGTTGCTCCAGGGTATTGCTTGCAGGGGGAGGATGTTTGGAGGACGAGGTCGCCTCTTATATGTTTCGAGAGGGTGGAGTTGCACCTGCCTGATCGAGTTATACGCCAGTTTGGCATGCGCCAGTTCATCCCTGGGCCAGTTGACACTGATGTTAGATTGCATCAGATTGATAGACGGAGTAGACCCAGAATAAGTTGGGTGGATGACCATGCCGCCTATATTCAACAATGGGAAGCACGTTTGTTCAATGTGGTTCCTAGGTCAGAGGACGAGGTGGATATGGACTATGCATATACACATGAGTACATGCTTTGGTGAGTGTCTATTGTTTTTTGTATACTCTCTCTATCCCGGAATAAATGTTATAGTTGACATTTATTCCTTTCTTTGCACCACAAATTTTTAATATTTTTAACATTTTTTTCAAAAGGTACAAAAGCATCACACGTTTGTTGATTCACAATCCTGCTCATGTAGAGGATGTACGCTCATCAAATCTCACAATTTGAGTATTTCCACCTTTTTCACCACGACGTCCGGTTGTCACTTGAAACACTCCCCTGTTATTTACGTTGAACGGTCGAACATGGTGTAACCCAGCCTTTTTGGTGTTGTAGTTGTATCGACGATGGATCCTTTGGCTAAATTTGTATAGTGCATTAGGGTTATTAGTAACACCCCCTAATGCATTCATTGCAAACCCCAGTCTGCTGTGAAAGTATTCCACACAACGGTAGAAAGAAGTCTCAACAATAGCTGTTTTTGGCATACCACGTGATCCTTTCATGACCCCATTAAAGACCTCAGATAAGTTCGTAGTCATAATACCATATCTATAACCACCATCATGCGTCAGTGTCCACTTCTTCTTATCTATATGCTCAAACCACTTGATGGCTTCTGGGTCAACTAAACGGATCAACTCTAAAGTATTTTTCAATTTTCTATCTTGGTGAGCACAACCAGCAACCCAGAACAGACGCTTCAAATCACTACCATGATGCTTCTTCAGAAAATTTGCTCTCATATGCCTCAAGCAATATCGATGATGCACATTTGGCCACCAAGTATCTTCTGCAACTGTAGCAAGAATGCCATTATGACGATCAGAAAGTAAGCATACCTCACGACCCTTGATAATATGTTGACAAACAAGGCGTAAAAACCAACTCCAGAGAACATGGTCCTCTTTTTCAACAATAGCAAAAGCAAGAGGAACGATGCTGTCGTTGGCGTCAACACCCATAGCAATGAGTATCACCCCTTTATAACGTCCATGTAAGAACGTTCCATCAACAGACACGACAGGCCTACAATGAGTGAAAGCTTGAATACAAGGCCCGAATGCCCAGAAAACACGATCAAACTTTTTATATACACCAGGTGGAGGAGGATTATAATACTCAACAATAGTTCCAGGATTGTATTTCTGAATAGCACCTAGGACACGAGGTAACCGAGCATAAGATTCCTTCCAGTCTCCAAACACTGAGCCAATGGCCTTTTGTTTCCCACACCATGCCTTCTTGTAAGAAATTGTCCTACCGTATTTCTCATTTATATCTGCAATAATAACTTGAACATTCAAATCAAAATCAGCCTTGACCTTATGGAGAATATGCCGACCAATAAACTTAGCATCCAAGTTGGGGTGATCAAGACTAAGTCCAGAATACAAACAACAATGAGGGCCTTTATACTTGGTCACTTCCCAATATCCTATCTTCTTCTGACTCACACGAGCATAAAAAGGGCATGGATAGTCTTTCAACAAACACTCAATGGCCCACGTTCGGAGTGTGCTCTTTCTTACCTTAAAACGTCGATTGGAATGTATGTGATACTTCTTTATCTCATATTGCACCTCAATCTTCTTAGAAAATCGTATCCCTTTAGCCAATCCACCCTTCTCTCCATCCCATATCGGAAAACTACATTGATTATTAACAGTAATCACATCAACTTCTTCTCCAATATCATGATAAAGAGGATAGTCTGCTCTCTCATGCATTCGATTCTCTCTCCTTTCGTACGCTACTAAATCTGATTCAATCCCATCATTCGGCCCATCGTCACCCTCGCTAATCTCACTACCGGTGCTGTTTTCTTCATCATCATCATCATCATCATCATCAGGAAACAACAAACTATCTATTTGTGCATCATAGTCTTCATCATCTTCATCATCTTCATCTAAAACATCATCATCAGCCGGAACATCCTCACGTGGCACTCGTCTACGACGCGGTCTCTGGTTACTTGGACCCTCGTCAGGCTCTCGGTTGTAACTCTGCGAATTATCATAGAATGTCTCTGTACTTGGACCCTCGTCAGGCTCTCGGTTGTAACTCTGCGAATTCACATAAAGTGTCTCTGCCTCTGCATAACGTTCATTCGTCTCTTGATTATAACCAATATCAGTCCCACCCCCACGGATATCAAACACCTCAATAGCCTTCATGATAATATACAACTGCAAGTTACTCAACCCACCAAATTGAGCATTAACATCAAACATTAACGCCACACCATTATCGTTTTGGATGTGAAATGGAAAGTAATTTGCAATTCCATGGTCAAAGGAATGAGGAAACCTACAAATAACTTCCAGCTGAAATCTTGTTCGATCTACCCCAATATGTTCATACAACTGATCAATCAACTCAGTGTAAGTCCATCTATGTATCGCTCTAAGACCAAATTTTGGTCCTTTTTCAAAAAGAGGACCATTAAATGGATCTTCATCATCCCCTCCCCAGTAGCACATGAAAATAAGCGGTAACCCACTCATCGATACCCTAGAACCCTAGAAAATGATAATAACAGTCAAAATCTTAAATTTATCATTCCTCTCTACAAATTCACTAAAAAACCTAAAATAAATAACATCAAACACAAAAATGACATATAGATAGAGATCTTGGTGTACCTTTTTGCTTGATCTGAGTATTTCAAGAAATGGATTTGCAAAATCCTCTCCTCTTTGCGTCCCTTCTTCTTTCTCTCTCTATTTTCAGATAAGATGGAGATATAATGAGCAGCACATACTGAAACCTTATCTTATTGTGTGGGTTTAATATAATTCGCTACTTGAAAAAGCGAATTAATGTAATTCGCTACTACAGGAAACGAATTATCTTAACCTTAATTAACCCCGTAATGCAAAGCGCGCCTAATCTGGTCAAAGAGTAATTCGCTTTTGGCATTAGCGAATTACTTAATTCGCTTTTTCTAGAAGCGAATTACTTCAAAGTTGGTCATTTTGGTACATACTTTGAAAAAGGTGATACTTTGGTAAATACTTAGAAATAAGGGAATTATTTGAGAAAAAATTCGCCCAATTTGTATACTTTTATATATTTACTTTTCAAATTTCAGAACTAATTTCACATTTTGAGTTTACATACTGAAAATGTCTTAAACAATTTTGGAAGTAAGTTTGAATTTTATTTGGGTTATGCCGAAAAAGAAGTGATTTTTTTTTTTTAAAAAAAAAAAAGAAAGAAAGAAAAGAAAGAGGTGTTTTACACTCGTATTAGTGTAAAACGTGCTTTCAAAATGCGGAGTTGCAGTTTTGTAAATAACCGGAACTTTCTTACAAGCGGCGGTGGCATTTTTGTAAATAACTAGAATTTATAAAAACACACCAGACATTTTTTGACACTGTATGATGCATTTTTCAATACTACTGTAAACACTTTTTGACACTAGAGCAGACACTTGTTTCGGAACTTATAAGACCATGTACAATGCTTTCAACACACATTTCCATTTAACACCCACTTTTAACACTCCACATCATATTCTCTCTCTTCCACCTAATAATTCAACTACCATTCAACTTTTACACCCTATAATGGTTTTGTTTAATAAAATTCAGCACCCTTCCAACTCATCATCCTATACCCCACCACTTTTATTTGATTTTATATTCATTATTTTTATGATTAGTAAAATAATAATAACTATTATTATTATCATCGTTTATAATTAAAAAAATAATTCACACTTAATTAATTTTTTGTAATTGCAATTAAATAAATACGAGAAATGACGATAATTATGGGTGTTGAAATGGTTATTATTGGAATCAATTTCACTAAAAAGAGGGTTCTTTTTTAGTGTCTTATAGATAAAAAAAAAATTACGAATTTTGGTGTAAAAAAATTAATTTACTGTAAAATAATTGAGCTCAAATAATTGGAATGAGAAATTAATCCAGAAATCTCAAGAACCAATCCTTAGCTGCCAAGTGTCCCAATCAGGAAAAAGAAAAAAAAAGGCTGAGATCTGACGCATAACGCGCCTTTGTCGGTGGTGTGAGACACGCGCCATGTCGGCCCAATCCCTTGGCGCCGCGTGTCTCAAAGCCGAGCCCCTTCTCTTGGATTCAACAGGTTGAATTTATTCAACACACCCCACTTTTCAACACCCCATTAAACACCATTGCATCAATTAAACACCCTTCAACATGTTGAAATTGCTTTTCAACACCCTCATACACCATTGTAGATGGTCTAAAAACTCATATGGTACTTGTTGATATTGTAAGAGGCGTATTACAATACTATATGTCTACATCAGATACTTTTTAATACTAGGACAAACAATTCTTAACACTACAGCCGACAATCCTTAACACTACCCATTAAAATTGTCTGTTTGAATGTTATAAGTGTTTGTTTGAGTGTTTTATAAGTGTTATATTAAAACAGACACTTTCAAATATTAAAACTGACAATGGTGAAAAACACGTTTTTTCATCTTTTACGGTAAAATAAGTTTTTGATAACAGAATAAGAAAGTGTGCCAACAATGCATGCATGTTCACCATGTTCATACGTTTCTGAAGTGAAAAGATGGATCATTACACCTCAATGTGCACTTGTCTCCAAAATGTCATTGACAGGAGAGGAACCCCTCAACTTCCAATCATTTCACTTTGCTCCAATTTTTAGGGTTTTGTTTCATACCAAAGCTAGATTGTACTCCCTGTTCAAGAATTTGATTTTTTATGGTCAATAAAAATAAACTTTAATCAAATATTGGTGTCAATTTAATGATTACAATAAGATTCTAAACATTGTTTTTGATAAATCAATTACTGGTTTTTTTAATTATAAATTTTAATATTTTAGTGGAATGATTAGATTGCCATCAATGGTATTTAAGAGTAAGTTTAACTATCAAATACCAAGCATTGGCATTGAATTTGAAAGAATAGTTTTAGTCCTTGAGAGTTCAATTATCTTTTTCAGTTTTTAAGAGAGAAGTCCTTTTTTCAGTTTTAAGGTTAAAGCTTGGAATTGAGGTTGTTTAACTTAACAATAATTATTGGAGTAATGATAGGGGCATAAAATAAATTCACAAAATCTTGCTCACAACATAATGTAACGACACGAAAACCCGTCTCTATTTTTTTAGTAGTAAATATTTATTTATTTATTTATTTATTTATTTAGAAGTCATTTTGGGTAATTTTAGGATAAATTGTTGTTGGGTTCAAATCTTGGTATAAATGGTTTGTTGTTGTTATGGAAAGCTTTTATAAGCTTAGAAGTCATTTTTAGACTTCATTATACAAGTTAGAATTTGTTGTTTTTGATAAGTAGTCGTATGTTATTTAATAATCTTGGGGATTATTTGAGTTTTCTTGTCTTTAAATGTTAGGATGGAAGTATATATAGGTACTCCTAAGATTTAGAATGAAAGGAGTGAAAATCGGACCCCAAAACAGGGAGTTTGATTGTGTGCGGCCGAACACTTTTTAAAATTGTCCGTTTTACGCTCAATCTTCCGGAGTCCATAACTTCTTCGTCCGGACTCCGTTTTGGGCGTGTAAACTATCATTGGAAAGCTCTTTTCGAGTACTATGAAATGGTTCTATTGGCCGCATGGTTCCAGATCAGAATGGTTGTCTTTTTGTTGAGGTTTGAGATCAAGGTGTAGTTTCGGTCTAGGTTCCGTAGTACTATTCTATTTAACTTGTATGAGCATAGTGGAACACTATAGGGTTGTAAAGTGGTTCCGTTGTGAGAAATTGTGTTATGGAATTAGTCTAAGTATTGTTTGGGAATGTTTGGTTATCTTATGAGGTGTTCATGATTGTGCCAATCGAATTGATTTTTGGATAAGACTTGGTCTAGGTTTTAGGTGATATCTTTTAGTATCTAGAGGGTTGTTATGGAACACCAAAGTGTTGGGTTTGGTCCGTATGTGATCATGTATGAATAGGTGTAACCTTTTGGGTTCGTTCGAGTGTTAAGAATTGGTTCGTTGATGAACGGATGTAAGACGTGAATTGGTGATTGGGTACCTACGGTGTTGATTAGTTTTAAGGTGTATTTATTCGGTTTTCCTATTTGGAATTCCAAGTGTAAGAGATGGTTGAGTTCATGGTCATAGTACTCTTTATGAGTAGACGCTTAGGGTCGTTTTGGTAATAGTCATTGTACTATTTGTGAGCGACCGTTTGGGTTGTGATCTTTATGAGTAACTTGTGAGTATCATCATTAGGATGTGTTTGGTATGGTCCCTTATTATGGAATCATCATGTTTTAATGATCAATGTTGTTGGACTCTCTATGAGGAACTTCTTGTGTTCATTGATGTTGATCTCTTCATGAGTAATCGTTTGCATCTTTATGGTGATTATTTGGTATGGTTCCCTACTTTGGAATCATTAATTTTTTACCGAGCTAGTGTTATTTCTTAGCGTTTATTTGAAAGCCCAGCTGGCATTTGTGGTTGTGTCGGGTGATGGGGGAGATTATAATGGCAACGAGCCGAGTCCATTATAATGTGATCCATTGTTTTGCCCTTATTTTCCTCTTCCAGATTGGCCTTGGTTGGGATGAGCTAGCTCCCTTTGGTAAGTATTCTAGCTAGACGTTTTGGGTTTTGACTTTGTGTCATCTCCCCTGTCCTTTGTGACATGTTACATTGTTATGGTTCCGGTACCGGGGTTGTGATCTTCAGCTGTTTATGCTACTACGAAGATTGGTTGGTTGATTGATTAGTCAGTTCTGTCTGAGGTGCTCTTCAGCTGTTATGCTGCTATGGTTGATGAATTGATTGGTTGGTTCTGACCGGGTTCTTATCTTCAGCCATTGTGCTACTACGAAGATTGATTGGTTGGTTCTGCGCAGAGGCTTCCTTGTTATATTCGTTTGGTGAAACCTTGGCTCAGTATCCTTTGTACGTGTTTATTTCAGTCTTATGTGCTGCATGATGAGTTAGTCGTTATTTCCAACTGGTATGGGACAGTTGGCGATAGGGAGCTTTCTCATTTGTTGTTATGTGATTTACTTGTTCAGTTATATCGTTGATTTGCATGATATTATGCCATGTAGCTGCATTAGTAACTTACTGAGATTTTATCTCACCCCGTTTCTTTTATCCTTGTTTTTCCTTATCACCCCCCTCACCCCCCCCCCAGGGAAGCAAGTGGTAGCGTTATGAGGTCCGTTGTAGCGGGAAATCTTCTGAGCAGGTTGACCTTCTTTGGGGTAGTTGATCTTCGGAGTTCTTATGTATCATTGTAGCGGGATTTGTGGTCGTTTAGTGTTATGTAACTATTATTATCTTTTGGGTATTATATTATTATAAGTGTTCTTGCTTCCGCGTTGTATTTAGTCTCCGAGTTATAATCTCGTTGAGGTGTCGTGTGATGGTTTTGGTTTTATAGTCGAATTCACGTGCCCGGTTTGGTATTTAGCATTTGTGGAGATGTTTATTATGTAAATTTTTTATTTATGGGTTTTTGGAATTTTTGGGGCGTGCCAGTTGGTATCAGAGCAATGGTTTTAGATCTTGAAGGAGAATAAGAACTCTGATATTGAATAGGTTTCAATACTTGGGTGTTATGATTTTGAGTGGTTTAGAAACTAAGTTTTCTTGAAAGTATGAGGTTAAGATAGAAGTGGTTGAGTTGTGAGTCGTGATATGAACGTCGAGTGTTTCTCCTCTTGTAGTATATCGAATATAGGATTAGTGTTAATAGTATTGATTCCATTGGGGTTAGTTGGTTTGGGAATCGAGAGCGCGAGTTTTTGAAGGCTGGGGCATATCTATTTCGTAAAGTGGACAACGTTTCGTGCTATGTTCGCATGTTTTTTATCATTCATGGATTCAGGTTGAGGTGTATACTCAAATAGGGAACTACGTGATTTCTGCTGGTATATATAGGGTGATTAAGTTATGTCACATATGCGAGATATTGATGAGTTAAGTGGTATGGTTTAGCTTTCTATGTGTTACGAATTTCTTGTGTGCCATCGATAGGTGGTGAATATTTCTATATTAGTATGTTTGACTTTGTTTAGGAGCATACTAGGTATAAATATAATGTTCAGGTTCTATATTGAAAATCAGAAAATCTTTATTATAAGGTTGTGCTGGGAATTTAGCTTACTCTGTTGGCAATATTAATTTTGAAATCTTGGGTATAATTTATACTGGGTGCGATATGTCGTTCGATCGATAGGGAACTTGGGTTATATGATAAGTTGAAATAAGCTACGATACTGATAGGTGAATCAGTGAACATATAGTATCGGTTGGGTTAAAAGAGTTAAAGATTCAATTTGAGAATTTCTTGATAGGAGATTTTTCTTTACTTTAAGTACATCTACGTGAGTGCATCGGAATTGTTTAGTATGAGGAAATACTTAATTTATTATGGGTTATATTAAGAAGTTGAGTTATGATACTTTTGGGATCATTTTAGTACATGACTGGAGTTGAGTTAAAGCAAAATGAGTTATGAGTATATTGTGGGAGTTATAATCATTAATGATGGTAAGCGCGTTAAGTTTAAAGGACTAAACATACTTTGAGAAGGTAGGAAATTCTCGAGCAAAATAAAAGGCATTTTTGGGTTTTAGTTAAATAGTTGTTCCATGGTTCTGAATGTTTTTCTTGTGGCGTCTCTCGTTTGGATTAAGGATTTATAAAGAAAGTTGGGTATAGATACTTTGGCATATTAAAGGATGCTATGATTTTCCATTTGGTCAGTTGAAATGTTGTTCGCTAATTGGATTATTATGTTGGTAATACTGTTAAGCATAAGTAAAATTGGGTTAATAAATGTATACGTGAACGACTAATTTGAGTTAGCCATTGAAGATTGAGAATTTGTTAAAATTCCTTTGGGGATATAAGCACGGATTATTAATTTAAATGGGAGTTAAAGGAAATCTTTTGAAGATAAAATTTAGATTGTTTTGCGGACTACTGATTACTCGGAACTGTTTTAAACTTTCAAGGATTGGAGTAATGTAATAATAATAATTTCAGTATTAATGTTGTTTCTTGGATTTGGCTGGTATCACTGTTATCTTAAAAGGTATGATCAGTGTTAAGTTTTCTTGGAGATATGTTAAGTTTTCCATTATAGTGAAAATTGATAAATCCATTATTTATAGTGATGCTTCCAAATAGAGATGGAGGTATGTAACGATTTTGGGTGATAAAGTATTTGTATATGTTTCGAGGATTAGCGCTTAATAAATGGAACTATCTATGATTTGGAATTGGTAGTGATTTTATTGATATTGCCTTAGCGGATTATATATTTTATTCTATTTTGGGACCAAGTTGAAACGTTATGATAACGGACTACCAAAAGTTGATGGATATATTTCCTTTGAAAACTAAGTATGAGGTAATACAAGTAGTTCGAGAAATTCAAAGATTATGACTGTATTATGTTTTATTTCATAAGGAAAGTGAGTGTGGTAGTGGAATCGCATTTGATCGGATAGTTGATAATGGTAAATTTTTGAGTATATCATTGAGTCATTGGGTGACAATAATCGTTAGCCCTATTCCTTCTCTTATTTGTTCGGGTAGTAGTATGATTACATGGGATGATGTCTAGATCGTCAATGCGTACGGATGAACCGGAAAAGTAAAACTTATGGATGTTGATGATTTAAGGGTTGATGGAGAGCGTAATGCTAATCAGGATCAAATCAGCTATGTCTCAGAATTGGTGAACAAGTGATAGTCTTGAGAATTTGAAATTCCGGATGAAAGAGGAAGTTAACTTTGGAATGTTTGATACGAGTATACTTGAGATATGTAGGTGTTCAATATGTGTTGGTTTATTTGAGTCATGGAGATGATGTCTGAAATATTTAATAGGTACTTGATTGGGGTTATGAGTGCTATATGAGAATCGATATTTTGTAGCCTCGTTATGACTGCGTGTTATGATTTTTGATAATTGAATTCGCAGGCGAATTCTTTTTAAGGAGGGTAGATTGTAACGATCCGAAAACCCGTCTCTATTTTTTTAGTAGTAAATATTTATTTATTTATTTATTTACTTATCTATTTATTTATTTAAATATTTTTGTGTGCATTTTGTGTTTCAAAATATTTTATGCCTAACATTTTAATTGATCAATTGTGCTAGTGTGAAGTAGGATTTTTTGGTTGAAAGAGGGGATTAGGGGTTTATGTGTCCTATGTTGTTGTAGAGGGGTTTAAGTGAAATTATTTAAAATATCCTAACCACTCCCTCCCTTCTCCCTCACCACTCTCAGTCAACCCCCTCTTCCCCCCTCCTGCGCATACTCCTCCCCCTCACACTCAATCTCTCTCCACCATTGTTGAAGAGGTAAGAATCCTCTCTCTTTCTCTCTTCATTTTGACCATCTTCCTCTCATTATTTCTTAATGCTCATTTTATGAAAAATGTTTAGATCGTCGATAGGATCGTAAAGAGCTAAGAAAATTCGCATTCCGTCATCTTTTATAAATTTCAAGTAAGTTACTTACACCCCCCCCCCTTTTTTTGTATATTAACGCTCATAATTATGATATATGATGCTTGGGTTGTTAATTGTTGGTTTATGGGAAGTTTGGAATTTATTTGTATTTTGGGTAATTTTAGGATAAATTGTTGTTGGGTTCAAATCTTGGTATAAATGGTTTGTTGTTGTTATGGAAAGCTTTTATAAGCTTAGAAGTCATTTTTAGACTTCATTATACAAGTTAGAATTTGTTGTTTTTGATTAGTAGTTGTATGTTATTTAATAATCTTGGGGATTATTTGGGTTTTAAAGGCACGGGAGTTGAGTTTTTTTGTCTTTAAATGTTAGGATGGAAGTATATATAGGTACTCCTAAGATTTAGAACGAAAGGAGTGAAAATCGGACCCCAAAACAGGGAGTTTGATTGTGTGCGGCCGAACACTTTTTAAAATTGTCCGTTTTACGCTCAATCTTCCGGAGTCCATAACTTCTTCGTCCGGACTCCGTTTTGGGCGTGTAAACTATCGTTGGAAAGCTTTTTTCGAGTACTATGAAATGGTTCTATTGGCCGCATGGTTCCAGATCAGAATGGTTGTCTTTTTGTTGAGGTTTGAGATCAAGGTGTAGTTTCGGTCTAGGTTCCGTAGTACTATTCTATTTAACTTGTATGAGCATAGTGGAACACTATAGGGTTGTAAAGTGGTTCCGTTGTGAGAAATTTTGTTATGGAATTAGTCTAAGTATTGTTTGGAAATGTTTGGGAATGTTTGGTCATCTTATGAGGTGTTCATGATTGTGCCAATCGAATTGATTTTTGGATAAGACTTGGTCTAGGTTTTAGGTGATATCATATAGTATCTAGAGGGTTGTTATGGAACACAAAAGTGCTGGGTTTGGTCCGTATGTGATCATGTATGAATAGGTGTAACCTTTTGGGTTCGTTCGAGTGTTAAGAATTGGTTCGTTGATGAACGGATGTAAGACGTGAATTGGTGATTGGGTACCTACGGTGTTGATTAGCTTTAAGGTGTATTTATTCGGTTTTCCTATTTGGAATTCCAAGTGTAAGAGATGGTTGAGTTCATGGTCATAGTACTCTTTATGAGTAGACGTTTAGGGTCGTTTTGGTAATAGTCATTGTACTATTTGTGAGCGACCGTTTGGGTTGTGCTCTTTATGAGTAACTTGTGAGTATCATCTTTAGGATGTGTTTGGTATGGTCCCTTATTATGGAATCATCATGTTTTAATGATCAATGTTGTTGGACTCTCTATGAGGAACTTCTTGTGTTCATTGATGTTGATCTCTTCATGAATAATCGTTTGCATCTTTATGGTGATTATTTGGTATGGTTCCCTACTTTGAAATCATTAATTGTTTACCGAGCTAGTGTAATTTCTTAGCTTTTATTTGAAAACCCAGCTGGCATTTGTGGTTGTGTCGGGTGATGGGGAAGATTATAATGGCAACGAGCCGAGTCCATTATAATGTGATCCATTGTTTTGCCCTTATTTTCCTTTTCCAGATTGGCCTTGGTTGGAATGATCTAGCTCCCTTTGGTGAGTATTCTAGCTAGACGTTTTGGGTTTTGACTTTGTGTCATCTCCCCTGTCCTTTGTGACATGTTACATTGTTATGGTTCCGGTACCGGGGTTGTGATCTTCAGCTGTTTATGCTACTACGAAGATTGGTTGGTTGATTGATTAGTCGGTTCTGTCTGAGGTGCTCTTCAGCTGTTATGCTGCTATGGTTGATGGATTGATTGGTTAGTTCTGACCGGGTTCTTATCTTCAGCCATTGTGCTACTACGAAGATTGATTGGTTGATTGGTTGGTTCTGCGCAGAGGCTTCCTTGTTATATTCGTTTGGTGAAACCTTGGCTCAGTATCCTTTGTACGTGTTTATTTCAGTCTTATGTACTGCATGATGAGTTAGTCGTTATTTCCAACTGGTATGGGACAGTTGGCGATAGGGAGCTTTCTCATTTGTTGTTATGTGATTTACTTGTTCAGTTATATCGTTGATTTGCATGATATTATGCCATGTAGCTGAATTAGTAACTTACTGAGATTTTATCTCACCCAGATTCTTTTATCCTTGTTTTTCCTTATCAACCCCCCCCCCCAGGGAAGCAAGTGGTAGCGTTATGAGGTCCGTTGTAGCGGGAAATCTTCTGAGCAGGTTGACCTTCTTTGGGGTAGTTGATCTTCGGAGTTCTTATGTATCATTGTAGCGGGATTTGTGGTCGTTTAGTGTTATGTAACTATTATTATCTTTTGGGTATTATATTATTATAAGTGTTCTTGCTTCCGCGTTGTATTTAGTCTCCGAGTTATAATCTCGTTGAGGTGTCGTATGATGGTTTTGATTTTATAGTCGAATTTGTAACGACCCCAAAAATCCGTTTTAATTATTTTATAATTATTTTATATTTTTGAGAATTTTAAATTTAAAATTATGTGTGCATTTTATTTGTTGCATCATATTAAATGAATTTGCACATTTTACATGATTAAATGTGCTATTTACTTAGTTAGTAGTAATAATGGTTAAAGGAGTTAAATGAGTTAGTTGAAACTTTAGAGTTAATTGTAAAAATAAATAAGTAGAGGGGTTTATTTGCTTAGAATGAAAGTAGAAGGGCTTTTGGTGGATGAGTATATATACTAATTAAGCATGCTTATCTTCATTCCATCCTCACCTCTTCTCCCTCTCTGCGCATACTTCACCTTCACAAATACTTTCCTAAAATTATCTCTGCACACTCCATGGAAATGAAGGGTAAGGTTCTTCCCATTTTAATTTATTTCTTTTAATTTACTACTCCATTTTCAAATCTAATTATATATAAATGTTCAGGGTGTTGAGTAGGCCACATCTACCGAACAATATAATTTTCTTGACTCGTTTCCGAAAAATAGGTAAGTTACTAATCCCCCTTTTAAATGTTAAAATGGTCATAAGTATGCTATATATGCTTTATATGTTATAAAATAATGTTTTGGGTATATTTTTATATACTTGTAATTTTGGGACAGAGGGAGTAGTAAAAACTTGTACATAGCTTGTTAGTATTAGGAAGGGTATAGAACTTGGTGTTTGTATGGTGTTTGGGCTGAATTTGTAGCCTTTGTAAGGGTTGAAAATGTTGAGGGTTGATAAGGTTAGTGTTTTGGGTTGGTGAGATGAAGGGAGTATTTTGTTTTCAGCCAAAATGGGATTTCTGGGCTGATTACACGACTCGTGTAGGGGTACACGAGTCGTGTAAGGGGAGATTCTGAAGGAGTGTTTTCTTACACGAGTCGTGTACTGTTACACGACTTGTGTAGAAGTTCTTACACGAGTCGTGTAGTGGTACACGAGTCGTGTAAGGGCCCAAAGTCTGAACTTGTGTATTTTTACGTAAAATCTTCCGGAGGTCATAACTTCTTCATCCGGACTCCGTTTTAGTCGTGTAAACTATCGTTGGAAAGCTCTTCTCGAGTACTACACGATGGGTTGGTTATTGAGTGGGGTTTTGATTTTTATAGTACGTAAATCCAGTAGGTGATTAGTACCAAGATGAGTATCCATGGTTCATTATGGTAGAGTTGGTCTTTTGTGATCAAGTTTGGATTAATGTGATGGTTTGGATGGTTTGTGTGATGACTTAATGTCAATATGGTGCATACTATTATGAAAACGTGTTTACTTCTTTAAGATGAGCTTGTGTGGTTCCCTACTTTGGAATCATACCCCGTTTGTTGTTTAAGCAAGTTTTCTTTGCTTCGGTTGTGTCTAAAGTCCAGCTGGTACTTTTGTGTGTGTTGGGCAGTGATAGGGATTATAATGGTCTCCGAGCCAAGTACATTATAAGGCTCCTATCATTGGTTTCCCATTTTTAACCCCCTTCCTTGGGCCAAAGGTTGGGCACTTTGGGTTATGACTTTGTGTCATTTTCCCCCCGTTGTTGTTGTTGTTTGGTTCCGGAACCCGTTTCAGCTCTTCGATGCTGCTCAGTTGATGCCTCTCAGATGGCTATTGTTTGGTTTGAGAACCTTGGCTCAGTATCCACGTATGAGTGTTTATTTCCGTTTTATGTGTTGCATGATGAGTTGGTCGTTATTTCCAACCGGTATGGGACGGTTGGCGATAGGGAGCCTCTCATGTTATGTGCTATGTGTTATACGCTTATTTGTTAATATTGTTTCTTTATGATCATCATATTAGCATGTAATGTAGTTGCATTTTAGTAACTTACTGAGATTTATTCTCACCCCTTATTTGTTTACCGTTTTAGATAAGAAGGAGTCCAGGGAATAGGTCACAGCACAGGGAGGACGTTGGTAAAGAGATCTTGGGTAAGACTTTTGGGAAGTGATGTGTATAAAGGATACATTATGTAAATGTAATACCTTTAGGGTAGTGTAACCGTGACTCAGTTAATTGTATCATCTCTTTTAGTAGGTGTTCGGGTTTGTAAATTTTTAAGTAAAGTTTGTTATAGCCAAGTGGCTAAGTACTCATTTGAGAAAGTTGGTTTTGTGACTTAAAGTCATGTTTTGGTAACGTTTTGGTTGTGTGAACCTTTTTAAGAAAATATATTTCGAAAAATTTTCTTAGAGTTGCTTTACGACGTCTTCCTCGCGTGTCCCGGGCGTTGGGCCAAGTAGGACCACGGGTCGGGGCGCGACAGTTGGTATCAGAGCTAGGTTGTAGATGGTCTAGAATGACTAAATGACCTAGGAGGGTAGTTGTGTATAGGGTAAGTAACGTTGAGAGTTTTATGCAGGTACTTATTGAAAATGGTTGGCACCGAAGGAATCAGTCAGGGCCTTCAGGGTCGGGTAACGCTAGAGAAGAGGTTCGAGCACTGTTCCAAGGTATGTTTGATGCTGTCATGAAAATCATTGACGATACAGAGGAGCATAAAACCAAGATTGAAACCTCAGATGTGACAAAACGAGGAGAACAGGTAAAACTGCAACCCCAGCGTGGAGATAGTAGAGAATATCAAGGAACACCTTCGCAAGCGAGGGCATCTTTTCAAGGGATGCATAATAGAGGAACTCGAAGTAAACGAGTATGTAACTACTGTCAAAGGATGGGCCATTTAGAAGAAAAATGTTGGAAGAAGAAAAATGTTGGAAGAAGCAAGGCAAATGTTTGAGTTGTGGTCAGTTGGGTCACTTTCAGAAAAGTTGCTTTAGATTTAAGAATCAGTTATCGGGAAGTGCAGCTGGGTCATCTCGGGGCCAAAAGAGGGATGCTTCAGGAAAGGTTAAAGTGCAAGATCGTGTTTCTTCCATCAATCAACAACAGATTTCAGATTCTTCTAATGTGACTGGAGGTATAATTTCTATGTCTAGTTTGAGAGCACACACACTTATAGACCCTGGCTCTTCGTATACTTGTGTGTTTGTGCATTGTGCTTCTTGATTGCATGTGTCTTCTGAGTCTTTACCTTATGTGTTAGATGTGTCTTCCTAAGGGGGAGTGTTAGACGACCGATAAAGTGTTGTATACTTGTGATGTGCGTATTCATGGGCGTGTTTTATTTGCCGGTTTAGTGATGTTGTCATCACAAGATCTTGATGTTATGGTGGTGGTGGAATTTTATATGCTAGTGTGTTTTAGTTAAGCATGGTATATATATGTATTTAGCTTTCATGCTATTTAGGCATTAAGAAATTTGTAAATTGTTGTTGCAAGCTTGTGCCTGGTAGTTAGTTTATGGAGTTAGTAGTGAAAAATTTGCATTTAAATTGAAAGATATCTTTTCCTTGTGAGATTTTAAATTTATTTCCCTTGAGTGATACTTGTTCTTGAGGAGAACCTTGGGTGATCTTGAGTGGTTGGGTGCTATGTTTGAGCAACATCAGAGATCAGTAATTGTTTAGTGGTTGATTTGAAGTGATTATCATTTGTTGAGAATTTTAGTTGAGTATATTTCAAAGATGGCTTTTATATCGAGTATGGACATCATGAATGGTGGTTATATAGTTTGAATTCTCATCTGCTTCAGTGGTATTGTTGGATACGTTGAATTGTATAAGTAATCCTAGTCTGAGTTCTTTGAGAGCGGTAGCAGTTTGTAAAATCAGGGTAGAATGTCTTCATGTTAGAGGATATATTATTTTGAGGAAAGTTTCAACTCAGGCATAGGGTTGAGGATTTATTGATGGATTTCTAAGGTAGCTACACTGTTAACTACATAGCACAGAAAGATGCACTATCTCGATGGATTGGTAAGAGTGAACGAGTTTAATTGTTGCGAGTGTTAATTGATGAATCGAGAGTTGATGACAACTTCAGTATTGATATTGCTTAATGGATTTAACTAGTACTACAGTTATCTAGAGGATATGATTAGTGTTACTAATTTCTAGTGGATATGTCAAGCTTACCCTTATAGTGGATTTGATAAATTCATTATTCATAGAGATGCCTTAAAGAGTGATTGAGATGTTCATTGCTTCAGGATGGTACGGTAGCAATGTGTGCTTTGAGAAGATTGATTCCTTATCAACAAAATTATCCTACCCATAAATTGAGATTTATTGCGATTATACATCCATTGCATTAGTGAATGACTTTGATGGAGTTAGATTCGAAGTGTTTACCATATTATATCATCGGGAAATGTATTATGTTAGAGGATTCATTGACTTATATTTCATGGGTGATAAAACTAAATGGGGAATGTTAGAGGAATTAACACTTTGGAGTCTTCGTGAGTTGAGACATGGTGTGACTTTGCGATTGTGAAAGCTTTAAATTTCTACTCTATTGAATAATATCAACTATCAAAAATTACTCGTGGAATGAATAATGACAGACAATAAGATTTTGTTCGTGGCTAGTGATGGAATTTTAACTTCTATAGCAGAGTATGTAGTCAACACTTAGTGGAATTAAACATGTATAACGGAGTTCAACTATAGATACTTGAAGGGATACACAAGACCAATTTAATTATGAATCCAAGTAGAAGTAGAGTATTGAGATAAATTCGAGGAGTTACCTTTAATTGTTTGATGCGAGGAATTCTAAGTATTCAACTAAGTCCTTGAGTTGTGAATAATCTGGAAGTAAATTATCAGTTATCAGTTATTTGTTCAGAAGATAGTTCGATTTCATGGGATGTCTACGAGCATGGTAATAGATATCGGTTCCTTATTTACATCTTGATTTTGGCAAGCATTTCAGAAGGCCTGGGGTTCGGAATTGAGACTTAGTATGACTTTCACCCTCAGTCAGATGGTCAGTTAGAAATAAGCATTCAGATTCTTGAGAACTTGTTTAGTTGATTCTAAGAATTCGAGGGATATACCTTTACTTCTCGTGGAATTGTTTAATATGTCAGTTCTTTTGAGATTTTGGAAAGAGCTAGAGGTTGAGTTTATCGTCTTGTGCTATTTCCTTCTCTCGACGAGGTTGTAATGAGTTCCATGTGTTGATGCCACGCAATTGTGTTTATGATTCTTCTCCGATATGTCTAAAGTTTTAGAGGATATTGAACTCAGTGTGAAGCTTCGGGATTGGAATGAAAAGAAGTATCCTGGGTTGTTTGAGGGTTGAGGTAAGCAATCCTAAAATTCGGGTCGAATTTTCTTTAAGGGGGAGTGAGTGTAACGACCCCAAAAATCCGTTTTAATTATTTTATAATTATTTTATATTTTTGAGAATTTTAAATTTAAAATTATGTGTGCATTTTATTTGTTGCATCATATTAAATGAATTTGCACATTTTACATGATTAAATGTGCTATTTACTTAGTTAGTAGTAATAATGGTTAAAGGAGTTAAATGAGTTAGTTGAAACTTTAGAGTTAATTGTAAAAATAAATAAGTAGAGGGGTTTATTTGCTTAGAATGAAAGTAGAAGGGCTTTTGGTGGATGAGTATATATACTAATTAAGCATGCTTATCTTCATTCCATCCTCACCTCTTCTCCCTCTCTGCGCATACTTCACCTTCACAAATACTTTCCTAAAATTATCTCTGCACACTCCATGGAAATGAAGGGTAAGGTTCTTCCCATTTTAATTTATTTCTTTTAATTTACTACTCCATTTTCAAATCTAATTATATATAAATGTTCAGGGTGTTGAGTAGGCCACATCTACCGAACAATATAATTTTCTTGACTCGTTTCCGAAAAATAGGTAAGTTACTAATCCCCCTTTTAAATGTTAAAATGGTCATAAGTATGCTATATATGCTTTATATGTTATAAAATAATGTTTTGGGTATATTTTTATATACTTGTAATTTTGGGACAGAGGGAGTAGTAAAAACTTGTACATAGCTTGTTAGTATTAGGAAGGGTATAGAACTTGGTGTTTGTATGGTGTTTGGGCTGAATTTGTAGCCTTTGTAAGGGTTGAAAATGTTGAGGGTTGATAAGGTTAGTGTTTTGGGTTGGTGAGATGAAGGGAGTATTTTGTTTTCAGCCAAAATGGGATTTCTGGGCTGATTACACGACTCGTGTAGGGGTACACGAGTCGTGTAAGGGGAGATTCTGAAGGAGTGTTTTCTTACACGAGTCGTGTACTGTTACACGACTTGTGTAGAAGTTCTTACACGAGTCGTGTAGTGGTACACGAGTCGTGTAAGGGCCCAAAGTCTGAACTTGTGTATTTTTACGTAAAATCTTCCGGAGGTCATAACTTCTTCATCCGGACTCCGTTTTAGTCGTGTAAACTATCGTTGGAAAGCTCTTCTCGAGTACTACACGATGGGTTGGTTATTGAGTGGGGTTTTGATTTTTATAGTACGTAAATCCAGTAGGTGATTAGTACCAAGATGAGTATCCATGGTTCATTATGGTAGAGTTGGTCTTTTGTGATCAAGTTTGGATTAATGTGATGGTTTGGATGGTTTGTGTGATGACTTAATGTCAATATGGTGCATACTATTATGAAAACGTGTTTACTTCTTTAAGATGAGCTTGTGTGGTTCCCTACTTTGGAATCATACCCCGTTTGTTGTTTAAGCAAGTTTTCTTTGCTTCGGTTGTGTCTAAAGTCCAGCTGGTACTTTTGTGTGTGTTGGGCAGTGATAGGGATTATAATGGTCTCCGAGCCAAGTACATTATAAGGCTCCTATCATTGGTTTCCCATTTTTAACCCCCTTCCTTGGGCCAAAGGTTGGGCACTTTGGGTTATGACTTTGTGTCATTTTCCCCCCGTTGTTGTTGTTGTTTGGTTCCGGAACCCGTTTCAGCTCTTCGATGCTGCTCAGTTGATGCCTCTCAGATGGCTATTGTTTGGTTTGAGAACCTTGGCTCAGTATCCACGTATGAGTGTTTATTTCCGTTTTATGTGTTGCATGATGAGTTGGTCGTTATTTCCAACCGGTATGGGACGGTTGGCGATAGGGAGCCTCTCATGTTATGTGCTATGTGTTATACGCTTATTTGTTAATATTGTTTCTTTATGATCATCATATTAGCATGTAATGTAGTTGCATTTTAGTAACTTACTGAGATTTATTCTCACCCCTTATTTGTTTACCGTTTTAGATAAGAAGGAGTCCAGGGAATAGGTCACAGCACAGGGAGGACGTTGGTAAAGAGATCTTGGGTAAGACTTTTGGGAAGTGATGTGTATAAAGGATACATTATGTAAATGTAATACCTTTAGGGTAGTGTAACCGTGACTCAGTTAATTGTATCATCTCTTTTAGTAGGTGTTCGGGTTTGTAAATTTTTAAGTAAAGTTTGTTATAGCCAAGTGGCTAAGTACTCATTTGAGAAAGTTGGTTTTGTGACTTAAAGTCATGTTTTGGTAACGTTTTGGTTGTGTGAACCTTTTTAAGAAAATATATTTCGAAAAATTTTCTTAGAGTTGCTTTACGACGTCTTCCTCGCGTGTCCCGGGCGTTGGGCCAAGTAGGACCACGGGTCGGGGCGCGACAGAATTCACGTGCCCGGTTTGGTATTTAGCATTTGTGGAGATGTTTATTATGTAAATTTTTTATTTATGGGTGTTTAGAATTTTTGGGGCGTGATACATAAAGTGGCCATAATTTATTGGTTGCATTGATAATGGACCCGCAACACTCTAATTAAAAACACCAATTAAATCATTACACATAAGATTTTGTGAGCAAGATTTTGTAACTTTTTTGTGCCGCTAGTATTATTCTAATTATTGAGCATAAATTTTTGAGTAGAAAATATGTTGTGAGTATGATAAGTGACTGATATTTATAACCAAAGAGCTCTAGCTCAAGCGGTATCATGGTCATTGACGAGAGGAAGTCGATGGCCATTTGATGTAGCCTAAGGGCAATTTATCTATCATTAATGAAATAAAAAACCCAATTTTTTTTTTTTTAAAAAAAAAAGACTGATATTTATAAATGGAGGATACAATTTAATTATATGAATAGGAGTATACCTTGTGTGATAGGATTAACAATAATAAAGTATTTTATTTTTAGAAGTGAATCTTACCTTATCAATGTTACTATTCAAACGGTGCATATTAACTTGGACAATTCTAACTTTTTTTTCAAATAGTTGGTCTCCTGTAAAACGCGTATTTTTTAGTGGTTAGGAAAAACGTGTTTTTCAAGACTAGAGTTGGCCATTTGTACAAACCAACCAACCGAATACCTACCGAACCAAAGCGAACGTTTGGTACGGTACTACCATACCAATTATACATTCTTGGTTGGTACACGGTACACAAATATGAGTTTGGTTGGTATACCGTGTACCAAGTATATTTTTATAAAAATAATTTTTATTATATATTTAATAGAAAATATATTTTAAAAAAAACTAAAATCTAATCTAATCTATACCCAAATACGTAATTCAGATTTCATGTCCTATTCCGTTTTCAAGTGTTGAAACAGGTAAAAGAATTAAAAATACATTTATCATAGAAATTGAGGCCCATTTCATTAAGTTGTTTTTAATTTTTATGGTGGCAATTGTGTAGTTGCAGCAACTTAAATACTCCCTCCGTCCCAAACTAATGGTTACTAATCCCAAAGAAATGAAATTTCAAGCACTACTTCCGTCTCAAAATGAATTTCAAAAAAAAAAAAAAATCAAATGTACTATTGATAAAAAGCGAATTTGAAATTACTTTGGACATTCATTTGGGGACGGAGTGAGTTATATTTTTTGCACAAATGCTCTCCACTTTCAGACACTTTTCTAATTAACAAAAATCTGAGAGTAAGAAGGAAAATTCTATTAAATCGATGTTGTTCATGTTTGATGAATGAGGAGTCCGTGAAACTACTTTCTTTTACTATTTGATTGTGGGACGGAGGTAGTAACAGTTTCTTTTGTTAGGCTAAGTAATGAAGTGAAATACTCTCTTAAGAAGTAAAAGTTTGAAGTTTCCGCCTTCATTTTGGGACGGAGGTAGTAACTGTATCTTTTGGTACGATCAATTGGTGTCAACATGAGACTCTTGCCTTGTTGACTAGCTTTATGTCAATGTTGAATTAAGTAATCAATATTTTTCTGTTTTTGACTCGTCGTTCATCTTTGTTTTATAGTCGTTTTTGCATTATATTCCACATTTGGTATAAGCTAGTACCAACCGTACCAATTAAGTTGGTATACCGACTTAGTTGGTTGGTAATGGTACATATTTTTATGTACCAAGTTAAACTTGGTTGGTACTGGTATAAGCAAAATATAACTGGTATACCTACCAATCCAACCCTATTCAAAACCTTCTGGGCTTTTGGCTATCAATCTCATATCCAGAAGACTTTATATTGATATCCAGAAGGCTTTATACTGATATCCAGGACCCTTCTGGCTATCACTTTCAAAGGTTCTGGCTATCAATCTCATATCCAGAAAGCTTTATATTGATATCCAGAACCCTTCTGGCTATCACTTTCAAAGGTTCTGGCTATCAATCTCATATCCAGAAAATTTTTATATTGATATCCAGAACCGTTGAGAAGTTCCGATTATTTACAAAAATGCCACCGCGCGTTTTTTTAAAGAAGTTCCACATATTTACAAAAATGCCACCGCGTTTTTTTAAAACACGTTTTTTCCTAGGAGTTGGGAAAAACGCTTTTTCCCAAAATTTTGTGTTTTTCAAATAAAACTGTCACCCAAAAAAAATGGGGTTCATATATTTACAAGGCATGCTATATACAAGGCACCTGCAAATTACTAAACTACCCTTATATATATACTAAAAAAAAACTCAATTCCTTCTGATCCCGTGATTGTCTGTATTCTTTGGGAGGTCAAGTGAGGTTTCTCTGATGAAAATTGTTATGAGAAACTGGAGAGTAAGGAGAAGGCCGTAAAAGGGCTTGGCGACCATGGAGAGATTGGAGGAGTTCTGAAGGATCTGGAGAGAGGATGGATCCATGTGAAGGCAGTCTTTAAGGAAGAAGATGACAGCCATCCATGGGTAGCATCTCATTCCCTGCACCAAAAACCCTAACCCTAAAACAAACTTGCGAATCCCATCATTTTCCATCGAACAAAACTCCTTTGAGATCACAAACCAATCAATCGAAAAAAGAAGATTCAAAATAGCAAATGAATCATAACTGATAAAGGATGAGAATTCAATTCAATTCAATTGTAGTGTAATGTAGGGGTTCATATATTGTTAAAAACTGTTTATTTCGTGTTTATTTAGGTGAAATGCATGATTTCGTGTATAAGTTGGTGAAATGCACTATTATATTTCGTGTACAATTGGGTGAAACTCAACGCATGATTTCGTGTATAAACAGGCGAAACAAACAACTTCAACCTTTTCCATATTTCGTGTAAACCTGTGCGAAAAAACCCTATTATTTCGTAAAAGACTACACGAAACACGCGTATCCGGGTAAGGGCATTTTTGGCATTACTGTGCCTTGTACACAATGGTGCCTTGTATTTAGAATTCACCAAAAAATGCAAACTCTGCTTAAGCGATTAAATGTTTTTTTCTAACTTTTTCCAAGAATGAATGAGTAGTTTACTTTATTTTATCTAATCTTCCTATTAAGAGCTCGTTTGGTAGAAAGGCATGGATAAACATGATTATTTATTGGTGTACTAATAATCGGTGTATATGTCGCGCCCCGACCCGTGGTCCTACTTGGCCCCACGTCCGAGACACGCACGGAAGACGTCACAAATATTTTAGGAAAAAATTTCGAAATATACTTTCATAAAAAGTCTTATATAACCAAACAACATTTACTAGACTTGACTACAAGTCACAAAACAAACTTTCACAAACAAGTACTTAGCCACTTGGCCACACACTTTACTTACTATTTACAAATCACCAACATAAACCAAAAAGAGGTGATACAACGATCAAGTCACGGGTACACTACCCAAAAGGTATTACATTTACATAATGTATCCTTTACATACACAACACTTCCCAAAATGTCTTGCCCCAAAGATCTCCTTCTCGACGTCCTCCCTGTGTGTGAACTATCCCCTGGGCTCCTTATTATCTAAAACGGTAAACAAATAAAGGGTGAGAATAAATCTCAGTAAGTTACTAAAATGCAACTACATTACATGCTAATATGATAAACATAAAGGAACAATGCCACAAATGATCATATATCATATAGCACATAATATGAGAGGCTCCCTATCGCCAACCGTCCCATACCGGTTGGAAATAACGACCAACTCATCATACAACACATAAAGCGGAAATAAACACTCATACGTGGATACTGAGCCAAGGTTCTCGAACCAAAACAATAGCCATCTGATAGGCTTCAACTGAGCAGCATCGAAGAGCTGAAACGGGTTTCGGAACCAAACAATCACAACAACAACAACGGGGAAAATGACACAGAGTCATAACCCAAAGTGCCCAACCTTTGGCCTAAGGAAGGGGGTTAAAAATGGGAAACCAATGATAGAAGCCTTATAATGAACTTGGCTCGTGTGCCATTATAATTCCTATCATTGCCCGAACACACACAAAAGTACCAGCTGGACTTTACACAAAACGAAGCAAAGAATACTTGCTTAAACAACAAACGGGGTATGATTCCAAAGTAGGGAACCACACAAGCTCATCATAGAGAAGTAAACACGTTTTCATAATAGTGTACACAATATTGACATTAAGTCATCACCCAATCAATCCAAACGATCACATCAATTCAAACTTGATCACAAAAGACCAACTCTACCATAATGAACCATTAATACTCTTTTTTGGTACTAAACACCTACTGGATTTCCGTACTATAAAAATCATAACCCAACTGAAAAAACCAACCCATCGTGTAGTACTCGAGAAGAGCTTTCCAACGATAGTTTACACGACCAAAACGGAGTCCGGATGACGAAGTTATGGCCAAAACCAAAATAAATTATACTCCCTTCGTTTCACCGACCCAAAAGTACTAACATTTATACTATACCACAATTGCAACTTCACAAAAGCTACAAAATCAGCCTCAAAACTATTCCAACACCCAACTAGAACCAATTCTATTTTACTCCCTTTGTCCCAAATTTACAAGTATATAAAAACATTCAAAACATTATTCTTTCAACATATATAGCATATAGAACATACTCATGACCATTTTAACAATTAAAGGGGGGATTAGTAACTTACCTATTTTCCGGAAAAGTATCAAGAAAATAATATTTGATCCGGTAGAAATGGCCTACTCAACACCCTGAACATTTATATATTTTTAGTTTTTAAAATAGAGTAGTAAATTAAAAGAAGGAAAATTAACAAAACAAAAACCTTACCTTTTCTTCTTTCATCAACAATGGAGGAATTCTCAGGGAAATTGATTTGGGAAAGTGGTGGTGTGCAAACGCAGGGGAGGGAGGGAGATGAGATAAATGTAAGATTTTACTCAATTCTTCATATAAATCACTCAAATTCCATTTCCAACATTTAAACTCCTCAATTCTAACTTTCACTAAGGCCCCTATAATTCCACTATAACCAATTAACTCCTTAACAATTATCACTTACTCCCCTTAAGAACCATTTTCATAAAGCCCATAAAATTCCACTATTAATACTTAACTCCCAAAACAACATTACTACCAACTCTTTAACTAACTCAAATAATCAAATAAGATGTATAATTCATATAATGTGATGCAACACATAAAATGCGCACATAATTTTAAATTAAAATTCTCAGGAATATAAAATAAATATAAAATAAATAAAGAGGGATTTTGGGGTCGTTACAGTATAAATAACACCACCCCTTTTTAAGGGACAAATAACAAGGAGATAAGCCTCTTATCGGCTCCAACCCTCTAATTAGTCCAATATTTAAATCCTACCAAACAACTCTATCTGGTATTATTTATCTTATCCCGCCTTTTATCAGGTTACCAAACGACCCCTAAGTGTATTAAATATGGGAGTGAATCTATTTAATTATAGTATTATTTTTTTTATAATATGTTTAGATTGTTAAGTAAAATTGTTATAATTAAATAGATTCACTTCCATATTTAATTCTTATCACGTGCCTTAAGGGCAGATGTTAGGAAAACCGATAATTATTTTCATAAATAATTTTACCACTCGAATAAGCAAGATGAATCAACAAGAGCAATCGTTCCTGGATCACACCACCAATCGTACACCTTTAAACACTTCTGCTCGGAGATTTGGCAGCGCTCTTTGTGGTTCTGCATGGGTACATACCCTCTTTAGGGAGGGCAATCTGTCCGAAGCCGCTCCGTATCCGGGACAGTCCGCACCGCAACGGGGCGGGTTTCGTAGTGTTTTTTTTTTCCAAAAACCGGCGGGTTGCGGGTCGGGTTTGGTTGCACACCCCAACCCGCGGGGCCCCGCCCCGCCCCGTATATTAATATCTGCAGTAAATTACTATAAATGTGTTGTAATTGTATACTTTGGGTGTGAATGGGATGGTTGAAATTATTGGATTGGGCTTAAATTTGATACAATGTTGTAATTGTATATTGTTAGGTTGTTGGACTCTTTAAAGGCTGGGCTAAAGCCCAAAAAATTTTTGATTATGAACCATACGGGGCGGGGTGGGGGGATACGGGTTTACTAGTTGGCGGGGCGGGTTCAGCATAAGGTGAGTTCCTTGAGGGGCGGGTACGGTTTTTATCAAACCCGCCCCTTATCCGCCCAGTTGCCATCCCTACCCTTGTTATTGCTGGATAGCAAGACTTACTTTTATATGGGTTAATGTTTAAAGAAGAAGAAGAAATGTATGTCAAAGTCGGACTAGAGTCAAGCTCGACAGGATCATTTTCCCCTCTAATTCTGCTAAGTCTGTTCCCTTAATTGTGATTTCGTTGGATAGTAGACAGAGACACTGGAAATCTCATTAATACACTCATGCACGCCACTAATTAGATGAAGAGGCATTTTAAGAGTCATAGTTATTTTAGTTGTTTATCCACAGTTGTTTAAATCTCTTCATTGACATTTAGAGGACATGCCAGATATTTTACATCGCGTGAGCGTCCGCAGGGACCATCACATCACAATGCTTTATTTCAATTAAACAATCGGATTCTCTTGTCCGTACCCTTTCTGAGATGTCTGTTCGACGCCCGAGGAAGGCCCCGTGAAGGGACCGTTTCCGATCCGTCCCACGGAGGGAGGGCAAACGGCGACCCACTCCGGACTTCTTAATATTGCCGTCAACCGCCACGTCCCAGTTCAAAATTTTTACTCTGATTCCCTTACGAAGTTCGCACGTAATAAGCTATCTGACGGACCTCCCCCATCTCTTAGGATCGATTAGCCCATGTGCGAGTGCCGTTCACATGGAAGCTTTCTCTTCTTTGAACTTCAAATTTCTCATTTGAATATTTCCTACTACCACCAAGATCTGCTCGAGCTCATGCCCAAGGTTTTGTAATGACCGCTGCTCCCTCCAACTCATCGGACCAAGATAGTTGGCCCGATAACTGAGTATAGGTGGCATGCTTAAGCGTCATTTATCTTTGAGGCTAGTTAATTTGACATGCGAGATATTTAGATACTCTCATCTAAAATAATTAAATAACCATCACGTTTATACTTTTCACATTAAAAAACAAAAAATAGGGACAATTATTACTAATGAATACACCAAAGTGTCCCATATTTATAGTATTTGTTTATTTATTGAGGATAAAATATAAATTTAAATCCTTTTGTCTGTCTTTATACCTTTAAAACCTTATGACTAATTATCACCCTCCAAAACTTGCACGTGATTCACATCCTATAATCAATTTTCTACCCCACATATATCATTCATTACCAATATTATGTCAAATATTATGTCTTTGTATATATACCTTCATAATCCAATTTTCTACCCCACATATATCATTCATTGCCAATATTGTCTTTGTCTATAGTATACCTTCATAATCCTTTTGGCTAAGATCAAAAGTGTAAGTGTGTGTGTGTGTGTGAGAGAGAGAGAGAGAGATCATGTATCTAACCAACTCTATAAAAAAAGATTAAATGTCTTTACAAGATATCATATCTAAATAAAGAAGATGCCAACTTATTATGCTCAATTGAGTCCAGATCTCCTGTGCCCTTCCATGTGCTCCTCCAATCTGAACCGTTTACATGCTTAGATAATATCAACATAAACGGTTGAGATTAGAGGGGCACATGGAGGGGCACAGGAGATCTGGACTCTGTTCAATTGGTCTGTATCCAATGGCAACTCAACTGTTTATAGAAAAAAGGAGTCAAAGAAATATATTAAAAAAAAAAAAAAAAAAAACCAAAAAAGCCCATCCACAGATTATAGTCACCAAAGATGGCCTGTACTGTAGTTTAAAATTAGTCTTCCCCTCTCTCTCTGTCTCTGAAATTCAAGAAACCAGACTTTGCATAAACTATACTTTACCAGCCTTTCTTACTTGAACTAGTAAAAAGTTTGACCAAGACATTCTCTGGTTTTAAAAAAGTTTGACCAAAAGTCAACTTCAAACTAACCCTCTCTAATTTCATCCGAATAAGCGAAATGAAAGAACTAGCGACGCCCGTTTCCCCTTTGCCTTTTCTGGAGATTATTGCTGCTGGGCTTCATATGTGGATTTCTATGGCCAAGGCCCTGTTTCGGAAGATCGTGCAGCTCCATAACCTGAATTGTCCTCTGCCTCTTGGCTGTTCAGAAATAAATGGATTTTGTCTTTAGACCAAAAACGGACGTAAATATCACGGAATAATTTAATGGGAAAATGTGAATATATAACGAAAAGTAGGAAGGAGGGGGACAAACCGTTCTCAGCTTGTTGATAGCGTTCTTGTAGCTTCCTCTTTGTGACTTCGAGTTTCATCTGGTTTTCAGCATCATCTGAACACTTAAACTTCTGTTTTGATCAAATAAACAACCTTTGGTTAGATGAAGGAAATACACTCCTTCCGTCCCAATATTAATGTGCACACTTTTGGGTGTGCACGCGGGAATTAAGGCCATTATAGTAGTAGATAGTTGTTATGAGCATGGAAAGTGAGGTAGGAGTGAGAAACTGGGGGTAAGGAAATAATAGTTGAAAGTTGTTTTGTTGTGAGTATGACAATTGAATCCCATTGAACAGAGAAATATATAAAATTCATTTTGAAGAAGTGAGACTTATCCATTGGATGCCCTAAAGGGAAGTTTATGCATATTGTTATGGGACGGAAGGAGTATACGTAAACAAATAGCAATAAAGTTCAATAACGCATATTGTAATAAGTTGACTCACATCTGGTTTTTGCTGGATCTTGGTCAAATTATGTGCCCTTTGTTCCATACTTGGTTTCACGGGTCTTCCTGGACCAGATTCAGTAACCGGGGGCTTATTTGGTCTTACGACACTTGATTGTTTCTTGATTAAAGCTTCATGTTTCTTTGTCTGCTCGACCTTCTTCTCCTTTGGAGGGGTCATTACTGGTTCATTTTGAACCTTCTGTGGCTTTCTTTGAGGGATATTACGATTGTTCTCCAATTGTGGATTTCTGCCATTGTCACGGTTCTTTTTGAGCTCCCCACTGTTTCTAGGATCTGAAACAATATTTCTCAATAAAAATCACAAATCTCCAAAAACAGGGGAACTCGTTTGTAGAACCGTATAGCAAAAAGCTGTATATGGAAGGAATAAAGAACAAAATATTTCACTCACTTCCGAAATCATCCATGCCATCAAAGAACTTTTGAGTATCGCAGTTGAGAAAAAACAAGGACAAACAAAGTCAGAATGTAGCCAGAAAAATCGTAATAAATCACCATTACATATAACAAAGAGAAAATCGCATACCTGAGAGAGCTCCATTGTAGTCGATAAAAATGCCAAATCATCCAATGGTGGAGAAGGGAGCCCTTCCTCTTCATCAAGAACGGAAGGGTTGATAGACTCAGGGGTCGCCTCAGAAGGTACTAACATACGATAAACAGATTTGTCTCAAGTATAGTTCAATTCAGGATGTGAAGACAGAAAGTAATTAAATACGGAGTATATTATATCATCCCCCCTCCCACCCCCAAAGAGACAAAAAAAAAAGAGCTACCTTCGACCGGGGGCTTAACATTCGCCCACTCATCAACCACAGCAATCCACTCTCTGGAATGAACAAATATACCACTATTAGAAGTAAAATGATAGCTTTCCTAATTTGTAGCAAATCAATAAGAGCCTATGTTATTTCTTCTGCAATGAAAACCATAAAAAGCTTCATTGAAGATTTAGCTTTTCGTGAAATGAAATGAGATGAATGTAAATATTAACATTTCATCAAACAAGTAGAAGGAAATAAACAAAGAAACTCCATATCTGAATGAAGGATAAACAATCTCTTACGTAATAATGCATCCATCTCCAAAGAGGTTAAAATACATGCATATATCTGCTATGGAAACGAATGAAAACTCCAAGACTATCCCAAACAAGAACAATCACAACTAGAAGGTAGAAATACTTCCATCTAAGGAAAAGAAAAACAGCAACCCAATGAAGCTATTCAAAGATAAGACCAATCACAGCGTAAAGAAGAAAACTTTTACTTCAACACTTATCCAATATCAACGCCGATCCTAAAATACCTAAGGTAACTAGATATGACGTGGTTAACAGTGCAAATATGCTTCCATAACAAAATATAAATAAAAAACCCAAATAAACCACAAGAAATTTATTGCCAAAAGGGTCCAACAGATATTTGAGTTGGAAGATTCGTAACGCATCCAAAAACAAGCTAACTGATATAATTAATTGGATTTGTATTCATTAGGTCAACTTGTGAGCAATCATTTGAAGAAGCAAACTGACTGAAGAATCCTCTCACGCGAGTGCTTGTATATACTTTAAACGCGTGTTATCACGCGCGATCAAATGTTTGCAAGGTAAAACTTCATAGAAATGACGCTGTTTTAGAAAGTCCGTTGGGCAATAAAGTTAGAACATAAACAATGTGCCTTATACCACCAAATCATGATCCGATCAACGCAATCTTTTCATTAGTGGTCCACTTCTTTATATTAGGGCGACTTGAGCTTGAAATGTCTTACTTGCCTAAAACGTGTACAACGTGAACCGACAATTATACTCCAATAACCTAATGCCTAACATATATATATGCATGTAATTCACTAAGTTGCAACCAATATTCATTCGTTTGTTTATCAAGTAAACACAAAAGAGAGTAACACATACTCGATGAGCGTCCTTGCAAGATGGCGTATCTCCTTAGATGAATGCTTTCGAAGAGTATTCACAGCTTTCCCAATCTCCGTTGCCTGAAACAAAAAAGATTGTATTAACCCTAATACTCCATCAAAACCAAGTGTAACCCTACAGAGTTGCAGATACAGGAATGGTGGAAAGCGGAAAGTCTAATGAATAGCAAAGATATTTTCCAAACCTTCAATGTTTCCAGAGATAAAGCCATAAGTTGAAGCTTCCTCAATGACTCAAATAACACAGAATCAGTCTGTCACGGAAAAGACCACGATCAAAACAATATCCAAGTAAACTAAGCAAATCAAATACTTCATGATATTTAAAACCCGCCCAAGAATAAACAAAAAAGCTACATTCTCAAATAGGATCAGCTAGAAGGATCCTTAACCAGCCAGATAAATTTTACACAAAACCCTACTAATGAAAAGGTTAATCAAACACTATAATAGCAACAAAACATCTGAAAGGCTCCAATAAATACAGAATTCACTAATCAGATAAGCATAAACACGAGTTATGACGAATAAAGGTATAAACAAGTGAAATCAGCATAATTCGAATAAAATGGCAATTAAAATAAACCTCATTTTGACAGTTCTCAACAATCTCTTTGATCCTCATGACCTCCCCGTAAATCTGAGCCTCTTCTTCAATCTCATCAGTCAAAGCCTCAGCTGCATCATAGCTGTAATTGCTCACATTTCTCTCCCCTTGATCATCACCCTCATCCTCATCCTCATCTCCTCCACCTCCATTACTATTCACCTTGCTCCCTTTACTTCCGCCCGCAACTTCGAATCTGTACCCATCTCTCTCAAACCCACCCTTGCAACATTCATCCCCACCAACGCCTACTTCCCCACCTACTCCAGGTACAGCCAACGCCACACGATCGCACCCCAAACACTTGGTCAATTTACAAGAAAACAAAGTCTCAGCTATTCCATCTCTCCGAGTTCTAAACTCTTTAGGACAATCAGAAGCAGCAACAATGATTGCGTACTCAATTATATTAAATATATCAGAATTCGCCGTCCTAAAGTAATCCCTCCACTTATCTAAGCTATTCGATTTCAAGGCCGCCATGGCGCCTCCCTTTCACCGACCTCAATCCAAATTCAGACCAAACCCCAGATCACAAAATCAGCTTCAAAACAATACCCAGATAATCAAAAAACTTGATTTTTACAACAATTCCATCATCCCCAGAAATCAAAAAACAAGTTAGGTAAAGTCTAACAACAAGATTTTTTTTTTTTTTTCTTTGGGTTTTGACTTTGATCGGTTTTCTTTGATTATAACATAGATAGATGAACGAAACAGTAAAATCCAAGTTTTTTTACAATCAAAAATAAAAAAGAGAAAAATGAAAAAGTAGGTGTATCTTTAACCCAATACTTTTTCCCGGAAAATCTCAAAGAATAATCTATAAAGCTTAGAAAGGAGGCAGAAGAATCTGAGGAAATCAGATATCAAAAATCTGGGCTAAAACCTAAAAGAAAGAAGGGGGTTTATCAGATTTCGGAAGAAAATCATCAGAAATGGATGTAAAAAATGGGAAGAGAAAGGGTTGGTGATGGGGAAAGAATAATACTGTATTGTTGTTGATGGAATAATTAAATTAAATTAAATTTATTGTGGGTGAGGAAAAAAGGCCAAACAATCGCAGGGGAAAAGGGTTCAATGTTGAAAGTTGAAACCTTTTCTTGTTATCAAGCGGTTTCTCTTTTTTAACCCCCGATCCTGGTTTTCCCACTTTATTCTCGTGTGCGAGAGAGAGAGAGAGAGAGACAAATAAACAATAAACGTGATAGCTAAATATGAGTCAGTTATATATAAAAAAAAAAAAAAAAAAACACTTGTTTTACCTTAAGAGAGGTGTGTAATATTTATTTAATAATATTAAGAGACTATGTTTTACGTTATTAAAGTTTTTTTCGAGATTTTCACGAAAAATATAATTACCCGTATCCGAACACAACTTTTTTAAAAAATTAGTTTGATTTAATAAACTTTATTTAATGAGTTATTTTTGTGAAAAAATTAGTTGATTCTTTTATAAATGTAAAATATTGGCTATTGGTTTTAATAATATTATTTTATATGTTATAAAAAGGGATTAATTTTTAGTTTGTATCTCAAAAACAAAATCACATTTTTTTTCTTCATAATACAGTACTACTTTAATCTTGACAAGATGACCTCCCACTAATGGTCAACTTAATTAATTTTGACCAAATTTACTTAAATTCAATGACCTTTGTAAAATTCTTAAAATTAACATCAACACTGTTTCTCAACACAATAATTACAATAGTTAAATTTCCAAATAAAAATTGGATAAACATTAGTTGCTTTGACCGTGAAAGTGAAAATAGTACTATCTTTTTGAAATGAAGATGTTACTCCCTCTGTCTCAGTTTAAAGTTATTAGTTTGATTATGCACGCTTATTAAGAAACTAAGGCAAAAACAATGGGAATGATTCAACCAAAAATAGAGATTGAAAGATATAAATATCCAAAACACTATTTATAAAGCAAGTGAGTGAAAGTAAGTTACGTAAGTAATGGTTTTTTTTTCAATTAAATAAACTTTTTGAGGGCAAGATCTTCCAAAGCACTATTAATTCTTTTCCATTTATGGAATAAAACAACTAAGAACCTTAAATTGGGACGGACCAAAAAGTAAAGTAAAAACCGTAAACTGGGACATGTACAAGCAACAAAGATAATATCATGTAACAATATTTGGCTGGTTTAATATTACTACCACTGTCCCTAAATGAGTGTCCAAATTTCATTTTAAGGGACATAACTTTTTGTACAATTTAGTGGCGAAATTCATATACAATCTTGTAATCCTCTTTACAAATATTTAGTTTTTGCAAGTATAAAGAGACCTGTGAAAAAAATCGAAAAAAAAAACATTTAGGGACAAAGTTATGATCAAAATGGACACTCATTATGGGGAAAAAAATCCTGAAAATAGACACTCATTTAGGGTCAGAGGGAGTACTACTTATTGAAGTGAAAATCTCGAAAGAAAAAAAACGTGTTTTATAGTCGCTTTAGTATAAAACATGTTTTCATCCCTTAATGTAAAACACAATCTGTTAATGTAAAATAGATTTTACACATCTCTTAGTACGTAAAACAGTTTTTTCATAAAATTGATTCTATATTGAAAATTGAAAGAGAGAAATATTTGACTATTAAGATTTTTTACTAATGTGTACAACATTGTTTTAATAGTTTATAGTACATCTTTTCCTAAAGAAAAGTGTTCTTTATTGATTTTGTGTAAGCCTTAAAATAATTTTTTTCTTTCAAGATTTCTTGTAGAATCTGTAAATATTATGTAGGTTTGTCAAGTTTATTTTGTACTTTGCATTTTTAAAATATAAAATAAGAAACTTAGAGTCTGTCTTCTGAAAAACTTATTCTACATTAAGAAATTTTGTTTTACTTTAAAGAAATAAAACATGCTTTACACTAAAACGAGTGTAAAAGAATTTTTCTCCGAGATTTTCAATGAAAAATATCACAGGACGTACCAAATAAATTTGGTAAGATATTATTGAGAATTGAAGAGAATGATAACAATTAAGTTTTCCCATAATGGATGTATAAATGTTACTATCAGTATTTAGAACTCAAATTTCTTAAAAATTAGGATCACAACTTGAATAATCAAAAGAAAATTAAAATGTGTTTTTGAATAACTTAATAGATTATTATGTATAAAATATATTTTTAAAATAAGTATGAAGAAATATTTTTTGAAATAACTTTAAACTATATAAAATATAAAATTTTAATTAATTTAAAATAGTTAAAAAAATAAAAAAATATTTCTAAAATAATTTATAATAATTAAAAATTTATTATACATTTCATATTAAAATAAATTTTATAAATAAGTTAAAAAATAAATAATTTTATCATTTAAATATTTATTTTATTAAAATTTTAAATTGATTTAAATAACATACATGTTTTTATCAAACAATTAAGCAATTAAGAAAACTATGTGCTAATATTTTTGGATAAAAAGTATAATAAATACTTATTTAAAAAAAAAAATTGAAAATATTTTAAGAATAAATATATTGAAATTCGAGTAATTTCAAATGAGTAGTTTTACTATAAAAAGTAGTTTTACCAATTGTTATAGCTTACACGTCACAATGAATTGATTACACAGTCCGCTATGTAAACACCACACGTACGTAAGCCGACTGGGCACAATCACTTGGGTCCATTGAGCTTACACAAAATCAATAAATGATATTCCATCTGTCCCAAAAAGATAGTCTCTTTTTGATTTTTTATAGTTAACAAAAATAAACTTTGACCAAACATTACTATCAATTTAATGAATACAATGAAATTCTAAATTTTTTTTTGGTCAAAGTTCATTTTTGCTGACCATGAAAAGTCAAAATGGGACTATCTTTCTGAGACAGAGGGAGTATTAGAAACCCTCACCAACAAAGTCCGATTGTCGTGGCTAACTCACAACATATATGCAGAAAGATGATAATGTTGGTGATTTTAGTATCATCAACGATTTTATGTAATTGGATTTACTAGAGACCAATGCGATATCATATTAGGCTCGGATATGAGTAAGGGAAAGTGTGGAGTACACACTCATTTTGAGTCAATATGTTTTCGACCTCGATAAAGAAGCAGGGGTCAAGGGGGTTGCGCCCCCTTGCGGGGTCAAGGGGCAGCGCCCCATTGTTGGTACTGCAATTAATCTCCCGCCAGTTTCCCCACCAAAACCCGCCAAAAACCAAGAGACATGATCAGTTAAATATTATGACTGTTGGGCCAACAGTCATGACTGTAAACAGTGCAACTGATTCTGCTCTTTTACTGCAATCTCTTTATAACCTGATTTTGTATCTCAGTTTCATTAACGAAAAATCATAACTAATCTCTGAGTTTCTGATCTGTTTTCTCTGCCTAAGATACAGATTGTTTTTTATTGTCTTATCCCAATAAGGATTTCGTGAAACCCATGCAAAAGGGTCGAAATACTTTATTCGGAGAGTGAATTATACACGATTCAATCAATCATCCAGGATTATCAATTACCCTAAACCCCAAGTTTTCTAACAGATAGAGAGGTAGAGATATAAGCAAGAAGAAAGAAAAAGGAGGAATGTGGCTTGCAACACAAATAATTTGGTACCTTCCATAAATAAAATCATAACTATGACATTAATATAAAGTATGGTCAAAATAGTCAATGTGTAGAATCCCTGAAATGTTATTTATCTATCTTTGATGGGCAAGATGGTAAATCAACATTGCTTTGGAAATGAATAGGTATGATCCCTATTTGAAGTGTCACCATGTTTACTATATAAAGGCCCCTCCATCAAGCCTTAAACATACTTGATTCTTACTTTCTCTCATCTAAATTATCTCTTCATTATTTAAAGAACTTTTGAGAGACTAAGAGACACTTTCATTTAGAAGATCATCTCCCTACATTATCTTCTACTTCATTCTTATTCTCCCTTCAAGACATCAAGATGGATTCAACAGGTATACATTTATTACATGCTTCCGCTTCATCTCTTCCTCTTTCTCTTACTTAAATATGAGTGTGACATTCAGGGATTAAAATTGTTCTATCAGGATGGGGCGGAAAACGGGTAAAGATGAAAAGGGGGAGTGTGTGTAAATTAAGGTTTTATTTGATGAAGAGTTGAACTAGGTAAGAAGAATGAAGGAAGAAGATTGTCTAGGATTGTAGGAGAAGACGGGGGCAGTGGGGGTGGAAGAATAGTACTCGTACTATAGCAGTGGTGGAGTAGATAAAGAAGGGGATGTGGATTTGAAATTGGGGAAAATTGCAATTTGGTTCTTGACATTTACAAACTTTTGTAATGTTTCTCCTAACAGTTTTTTATCGCCAATTGGTTCCCAACATTTATATTTTTTTGCAATGTGGCTATAAACGTAACTGAGCATTAGTTTTCTAACAGATTTTATGTCATGTGACTAGCATAACGTTTTAAAGGACGTTTTAAAATATTCGTAAAGCTACACATATCCGATTGATATGATTTTTTTTTTTATATTGAAACTAATATTTAAATCTACAACATAATTTTTTTTCAGAAATTTGTTGGGTACCTAAATTATTTTTACATTTAATCTTAATTTTAAATATTAAAAAATAAAAAACACGTGAAATATACTCTAAAAAGATATTAGCCCAGGTATGTTTCATATGAAGTAATTTCTGTATGTATCTTTCCTACAGTTTATATTTCTCCACCCCTCTGCCACTTTCCCGCAACACCCATTCCACATACTCTTCCCTCGATTCATCGTCCTCTTCTTCTCCATTTTTTTTCTATCAAACATTTTTACGAACAGATAATCTACATATAGAATTTACTTCATATGGAACATATTTGTGCTAATATCTTTTTTAGATTATATTTTACGTGTTTTCTATTTTTTTTAATATTTAAAATTAAGATTAAATGTAAAAATAATCCAACTACCCAATAAATTTCCAAAAAAAATATATGTTGTAGATTTAAATATTAGGTTCAGTTCAAAAGAAGAATCATATTAATCGGATATGTGTAGCTTTAAGAATATCTTAAAACGTCATGTGCTAGTCACATGACATAAAATCTGTTAGAAAATTTACGCTCAATTACTTTTATAGCCACATTGTAAAAAAATGTAAATGTTGGGAACCAATTGGCGAAAAAAAACTGTTGGGAGCAACATTGCAAAAGTTTGTAAATGTCAGGAACCAAATTGCAATTTGCCCTTGAAATGGTGATGTTTAGGGTTTTCTGATTCACACTTCACATATTGTGATCTTGATTTGCATATATGAAAATGAAGGGTGTAACGACCCCGAAATCCGTTTATTTATTTTAATATTTATTTTATATTTTTGGTAATTTTTATTTAAAATTATGTGTGCATTTTATGTGTTGCATCATCTTATATGAATTTCACATTTTATTTGACTATTTGTGTTAGTTAAAATGTTAGTAGTAAAGTTTATTTTGGGAGTTAATTGAGTTAGTGGGAATTTATGGGGCTTTATAGAAAATGAGAGTTTAGGGGTTTAAAGGTTTAAAATAAAAGTTGAGGGGCTAGTGTGAATCTTGAAAAGGATAGTTATCCCCTCCCCTCTCCATATGCAGCACTCACACACCAATTTTCCTAAGTTTGAAAACCTCCATTGTTGTTGTTGAAGAAAAAGAATAGGTAATGTTCTTGTTCTTGTTAATTTTTCCTATTTTAATTTACTACTCCATTTCCAAATCTAAAAATATATAAATGTTCAGGGTGTTGATTAGATCATATCTACCGATCCATCTTATTTTTCTTGACATCTTTTCCGGAATATAGGTAAGTTACTATTCCCCCTTTAAATGTTAAAATGGTCATAAACATGTTTATATGCTTTATATGTTATAAAATGATGTTTTGGTATACTTTTAATATACTTGTAAATTTGGGACAGAGGGAGTAGTAAGAGCTTGTACATAGCTTGTTATTAGTGGGAAAGTTATAGGAATTGGTGTTAGTATTGTGCTTGGGTTGAGTTTGTAGCTGTTGTGAGGGTTGAAATTGTATGAGGGTTGCTAATGTTGGTATTTTGGGTTGGTGAGATGAAGGGAGTATTTTGTTTCCAGCCAAAATGAGATTTCTGGGCTGATTACACGACTCGTGTAGGGGTACACGAGTCGTGTAAGGGGAGATTCTGAAGGGGTGTTTTTCTACACGAGTCGTGTACTGCTACACGACTTGTGTAAAAGTTCTTACACGAGTCGTGTAGTGGTACACGAGTCGTGTAAGGGGCCAAAGTCTGAACTTGTGTATTTTTACGTAAAATCTTCCGGAGGTCATAACTTCTTCGTCCGGACTCCGTTTTAGTCGTGTAAACTATCGTTGGAAAGCTCTTCTCGAGTACTACACGATGGGTTGGTTATTGAGTGGGGTTTTGATTTTTATAGCACGTAAATCCAGTAGGTGATTAGTACCAAAATGAGTATCCATGGTTCACTATAGTAGAGTTGGTCTTTTGTGATCAAGTTTGGATTAATGTGATGGTTTGGATGGTTTGTGTGATGACTTAATGTCAATATGGTGCATACTATTATGAAAACGTGTTTACTTCTCTAATATGAGCTTGTGTGGTTCCCTACTTTGGAATCATACCCCGTTTGTTGTTTAAGCAAGTTTTCTTTGCTTCGGTTGTGTCTAAAGTCCAGCTGGTACTTTTGTGTGTGTTGGGCAGTGATAGGGATTATAATGGTCTCCGAGCCAAGTACATTATAAGGCTCCTATCATTGGTTTCCCATTTTTAACCCCCTTCCTTAGGCCAAAGGTTGGGCACTTTGGGTTATGACTTTGTGTCATTTTCCCCCCGTTGTTGTTGTTGTTGTTTGGTTCCGGAACCCGTTTCAGCTCTTCGATGCTGCTCAGTTGATGCCTCTCAGATGGCTATCGTTTGGTTTGAGAACCTTGGCTCAGTATCCACGTATGAGTGTTTATTTCCGCTTTATGTGTTGTATGATGAGTTGGTCGTTATTTCCAACCGGTATGGGACGGTTGGCGATAGGGAGCCTCTCATGTTATGTGCTATGTGCTATATGATCATTTGTGGCATTATTCCTTTATGTTTATCATATGAGCATGTAATGTAGTTGCACTTTAGTAACTTACTGAGATTTATTCTCACCCTTTATTTGTTTACTGTTTTAGATAAGAAGGAGCCCAGGGGATAGTTCACACACACAGGGAGGACGTCGAGGAGATCTTTGGGTAAGATATTTTGGGAAAGTTTGTGTAAGTAAAGGATACATTATGTAAATGTAATACCTTTTTGGGTAGTGTACCCGTGACTTGGTTTGTATCAACTCTTTTGGTAGATGTTCGTGTTGTAAATAAGTAAGCAAGTGAAGTGTGTAGCCAAGTGGCTTAGAACTTGTTTGTGAAAGTTGTTTTGTGACTAGTAGTCACGTTTAGTAAATGTTGTTTGGTTATGTAAGACCTTTTTATGAAAGTATATTTCGAAAAATTTTCTTAAAAATGTTTTATGACGTCTTCCGTGCGTGTCCCGGACGTGGGGCCAAGTAGGACCACGGGTCGGGGCGCGACAAAGGGGTTGAATCGGCCAAAAACATGCTCCGGCTTTGACTTGTTTGAAAAACTGCCAACTGTCAAAGATTATAGAAAGAGATAGTCGGAGCCAATCATACATAAAGAGAGATAATTGGTATTAGAGACTCAAATATTATTGATGCTAGTGATACATATTTATAGGGTTACAAAGAGTATTCTAGAATCCTAATCTAATTAGGAAAACTAATACAAAAAGAAAACTAATGTTCTAGAATAATCTAGCTTGGTTTACAAGATACAATCTTTATGTTTGGTAACATGATATTTACAATATATGCTAGGAATATATAATATTCCTTAATACCAACCTTATAAAAACTTACGGGCTCGAGCCAAACAAATCGTGGGACCGTTGTGTGCGCACGGAGTTGGGCTTGTTTTGGCCATCATCCATAACAGTCTTTTTAAAACATAGAAAAATGCAATAATGTATAAATATTTACACAAATATTTGTGGGTTAATTTTTAGTGTTTTTTTTTATAAGTCTTAGTTTTAGTTTCCATCTTTTTAATTATAATTGAAAAAAAAATATATAGGGCTCCAAAAGTTGATGAAATTTCAAGGATGAACAATAAAATTACCTACATATCATGTAAAATTAATTATTAATTTTATTCCTTAAGTTTCCTATGGGTATCAAATTCCCATAATTCAAGGTTATCTAAATCCCACGGTGATTAGTGGGTTTCTGATACCCATTCCTATGTCAGCTTTTTTTTTTTTTTAAATGCTAATTTTTTTAAAATTGACTAGATAAAAAATCCTAATCCACACTAATGCCTATCCGTATCTCTTGCCTCTCAACTAACTCAAATTTTCAAATATGTAACTGATAAAAAAGAAAGAACAATTATACTACAAATCTATTATCATGGTCAAATTTTGAGCTTTCCAAAAAAAGTTCCATTACAACATGATGCTTTTTAATTTTTCCTTCAAATATTCACCTTGAATATGTGTTCTGCTCTTTGTTTTTCTTTTTATATGAAACCCATTTGTTTTCATTTTTTTTTGTACTCAATGAACATTACTAATTAGTAAAGGATAGTTTTGCTAATTTATTATTATTTTTTTAATTAGATTGGAACCTTGAACAAATTTAAGTTACTAAGAACAAGATTTTTTTCTTCATAAAACTGACTTTATATTGAAACTTGAAAGAGAGAAATATGAGATTATTAAGATTTTTTACTAATATCTACAACATTGTTTTAATGATTTTTTACTAATATCTACAACATTGTTTTAATGATTTAAGAGAGAAATAAATCATTTCAAAAAAATACATAAATGATTTGCATGAGAGGAGATCTCATGTGCCTCTCTATGTGCCCCTCTAATCTGGACCGTTTACATTATTAACATAAACGGTTGAGATTAGAGGGGCACAGGGAGGGGCACATGGTGGGGCACAGGAGATCTGGACTCGTCGTATCTACTATGTCTTTTCAGTTTTTGACTTCTATATACCTACTCAACTTAAGCACACCCAACCAGCCAGCCCATAAGACATTTTAATGTTTGACTAGCACGTTTAATTTGTGAGACTTTTGACTTGAATTAAAAGAAAAAAATAAATACTATGTCCCATAAAAACGCGTACACAATTTACTTTGGGCGCCCTATTTATAAGTTATATTTTTCAAAAAAGCAACGCTAGGGGGACAAAAAAAAGTCACAAAATCATGCCCACACACAGCGGCGGATCCAGCGTGTCGCCAGGAAGTGCAGCTGCATACCCTGGGTTTTTCCAAAATTTTTACCGAGTATTTATAAAAAAAAAAAAAAAAAAAAAAAACCCGTAAGGGTGCAAAGTGTTATTTTTGAAAGAATAGAGGTGCAAAGTGTTAATATGAGTTAAGTTAAATTTTGTAAAATCATGAATTTCAAAAGAGACCTTCCGTTTTCCCTTTAGTTTGCCGCTGGAGGGATAGTTTTCTTTTTCATTTCAGCGATCGATTGGGATAGTTGAGAGAGCGACGGCGAGACACCAGTCTTGCGTCTCACACAGAGACGCAAGACATCAAGAGCAATTCCATGGCCGTTGGTCACTACAGCGTTGTGAATCCAAACGAAGGCACTCCTTTGCCTGATTCTCATAACATCACTGTCCGGGTAATCCCACAACTTCTGTAATTTTGTTGTTTTGTAAGAAAATTATACATTGTTTTTTGTTGCTTTTTTGTATCAGAAATCTGAAATTCTATTTGGGATTAGGGTTTTTGTTTGAATTTTGATTGAGTAGATGTATTTCTTGCCCCTTTTCAGCTGCCAAAGTACTGGGTTGTTGGATTGGGGGTTTGTTTTTGGTTTTGAATATGTTTGAATGATTGAATCCTTTTATTGGGATATGAGTTTTGTTACAAATTTTGTTTGAGATGTGGCTGCGATTTTATTTTTTTCTTTTTTCTTTATTGTGAAGGGGTTTTGTTAAAAATTGATTTTTTGAGAAATGAGGTTGGATTGAATTCTGGTTGCAGGTACATGGGCAAGGAGGGAAAGGAACTTGTAGTGGATTTTTTTGATAGGTGAATTCCGATTTTGATTGATTTTGCGGTAATTTTGTTTGAACTATTTTAGGGTTTTGTTTGTTTGATTGAATGCATTGATATTTTGATTGGTACTTCTGTTCAAATCTAACACGTTCTTTTTTGTTCAATTTGTGACTCTAAAGCAAATGAGGCTTCTCGCTCTTATCAACCTTGCTGTTAAAGACGAATTGTAAGTCTCCCGTACACATTCTTTATTGTTACTGTTTGTTTATATGAATTGCAGTTTTTGCTCAATTTTGAGGGGTAGTTGTTGAAGTTTGATATGAGCCATCGGCTTCGGTTGTAGACCGCATTGTTTGTAGTGGAAATTTTGCACACCCTGAGTCCGAATCCTAGATACGCCACTGCTCACACAATGAGGTGGTGATATTTTATTGGTTATAGCGATAGTGGACCCGCCACACTCTATTTAAAAACACCAATAAAATCACTACACTTAGGATTTTGTGAGTGAGATTTTGTGCCCCTAGTATTATTCTTTTCTAAAATGGCAAAAAAACTTTACGATCCATCTCACTCATTTTCTCTCTTACTTTACTTTTATACTCACAACACCAATCAACCTAATATTCTCAACCCCACTTTCTTTTTCTTTTTCACTTTTCATACTCACAACAACTGCTCACTATTATTCTTCTCTTAATCCCCGTGCACAACGAGTCGAGATCTCCTGTGTCACTCCATGTATCATTTGTAAAACAACCGTTCACATGTTTGGATAATATTAATATAATGCCAATCTCAATAAATGTGAACAATTAGATGACTTGTGGTACATGGAGTGATACACAAAGTGGCACAGAGGATTTGAGCTCGTGAACGACCCATTTTATCTACATTGTTATGGGACGGAGAGAGTATTACGTGAGGACAAAGGTGGAAAAAGAAAAAAAATAAAATAAGTAAAGGTGGGACATGCGTCATATATCGAGAGAGAGGGAGGATAATGAAATGGATTTGGGGAAGGGGAATGTAGTTGAATGGAAAGCGTTTGCTAGTGGAAGTGGAACTACTCAAACCCGAATCACGTGTATGTATACGTCATCTCCCTACTCTACCGTGGCTGGCTGCTGTTCCCGCCTTTTTAGTTTTTTGCTTTTTTCTTCCTTAAGTGATAAGGGTTTGTCCGGATTTTTTTTTTGGGTAAATGATACTCCAAGGATGACCAACGACGGTTTCGGTTCTGGTTCCGAACAGCCAGTTTTGGTTTTCGAAAAGATTGAACCATAACCGAACCGTTTCTCTTCCGGTTTCGGTTCGGAATCGCCGGTTCACGGTTTGGAACCGCTGGTCCACAGTTTCCTTTTTTTTTAAAAAAAAATAATCTTTTTAACAGAAAACGCAATTATAATAATATTTTATTGCTGATTTTTTTTTTTATAAAAAGGTATAAAAAATGTTTAAAAAATTAAAGAAGTCCGTCTCTCTTTTCTTTTATATACTCAACAAATTTTTATTATTTTGATTCACTGAATTTGGTTAAAAATTCAGTCAAAACTCAACTTTTCTTGTCAACTCTCCGTTAGTAACGGTTAATTCTGATGAAACCGTTATAAATCTATCGATTTTGGCGGTTTTAACGGTTCCGGTTTCGGTTCGGTCTAGGCGGTTCATGGCGGTTCGGAACCGCCGGTTCACGGGTTTCAGAGGGAATGAACCGGAACCGGCCCGTGTTACAAACGGTCCCAGTTCACACGGTTTCGGTTTTTGTCAAGGTTTAAGGCGGTTTCGTGCTTTTCGGTTCCGGTCCGGTTTGACGGTTCCGGTTCAGTTTGACCATCCCTACTCCATCTATTACAAAATTGAATGTTTTTCTTTTAAAAAAATCACTATTGAGCCAAAGTAAATATAAAATATTTTTAAATATTTATCTGAGAAAGAAGTAGTACTAATGTTTTAAAATTTCATTTTGAGTCAAATTGAAATTTTATTTTTTAAGTAAATTTGTTTGTAAATAATTATCCGTACATTTATTACATTGCTATCTTAAATGTGGAGAGATATTTAAAACGACTAAACGTAGTCAAGTTTTGTCGTTTGGGAATAAACTGTGCGCTCGTTATCTGACTATCAATTAGTTTTTCATCCCGATTGTGGCGTCATTCACTAGGCGAAAGTTTTTGTTACAATAGATAGCGAATGTACTGATTCCACCATCCCTCTCAATTCAAAAAAGTCCTTGGTTTGCATCACTTGGGGCGTCAGATCAAGTTATACATCATAGAAAAACTTATTTGAAACAATCTGAGTGCCTTGTAGATATCAGATCAAGTCACACTCGTTTAGGTTCAAATCAATTGGGAGCATCACAAGTCATTGTTCACAAGGGTAACTTTTGTTCAATGTTGGGCATCACTATTTGAGATAAGTTGTGTTTTTCATTGCGGCATACAGTTTGTCGACGATTGCATGTCTTCATAAAAATCTTTTTTCTTGAAATTTAGTAATAAAGTCTGTGTTATTTGCATCTAGAAAAATATATTAATAATATTTTTAATATAATCTATGTATAATACTACCTCTCTCCTGGAATAAATGTCGTAATCTTTTATACGTTAGTAGAAGAAACTTTGAGCAGTAAATTTAAATTGATTTAATTATCTTAATAAATTTATAAAATTTGTTACTGATACACTATTATAAATACTCACAAAACTTGCATTATTTTACTATTTTTAATTTGAGTTGGTTTTGGGGGAAACTAGTTCCTCCATAAGTTATAAAAAGTCCACTTTTAACCCTCAACTTTAAACCCTAAACTCTAAACACCACACCCTAAACCTTAACCCCTATAAAAACAGGATTTTTTATAACTTATGGAGAAACTAGTTTCCCCCAAAATTTTCTCTTTTAGTTTTTCTTTATAAATAATTAGGTGCACATATAATTTAGGACGGAGGAAGTATAGATAGGGAGTAGTGTAAGACAATGTGTAGGGAGGGGTAGGGATGGCCAAAACCGGTTCCGGGTCCGGTTCCGGTTCGGCAAAAGGGTGACCCTGAACCGGCCCGCGTTTACCCCGGTTCCGGTTTGGCACAATCCGGTTCCGGTTCGGTCCGGTTCTGGTACGGATCCCCCCCCCCTTTAAAATTATTGAAAAACAAGGGATTTTCGTTCCGGTTCCGGTTCGGCATATATGTGACCCTGAACCGGCCCGGATGCCTTGCGGTTCCGGTTCGTCCGGTTCCGGTTTCCTCCCCGGTTCGGACTTTTCCGATCCGGTTCGGGCTTTTCCGATCCGGTTCTGGTCCAGTTTTCCGGTTCCGGTCCGATTCCGGTTCGGTTTGGCCATCCCTAGGGAGGGGGCACTTGTTTAGCCTTACTCGGCGACTCGAGTTCACGATTCAATGTGCAGATCCACGCGGTTCCAGACTGAGTCCGTAGATACGTGTCATTGTTTTTTGTCATTTGACCTTACTTTTTTCTTTGAACCCTTATGCTGATTTTCAGTGGACGAGAATGAATACGGTTAGAGGGGTTATCGGTTCATTTGAACTCTAAGTTTGTTTTTTTTCTTTTGAGACAATTTCTGTAGGACACCTGACCTAAAATTAATGTTTCATGAGTACAAATATTTTTTCAATATCTTTCTAAAGCCCCTCAAAGAAAAATATACCCACCTACTTCAGTATATGAGTCCGTGACCTAAAATTAATGCTTCATATGTAGATGGAGATCTATATATACTCCCTCCCATAGTAATCGTTATTGTTATTTTTAGTTGTGCTAGAAAGTTCTTCTCGTCATTATTTAGGTTTAAAAGTGCATAATCATACTCCCTCTGTCCCCGAATATATTTCGCCGTTTTCGGCTGTTAGTACAAAAGAACTTTGAGCGATAAATTTAGGTTGATTTAATTATTCTAATAAAATTGTAAAACTTGTTATTGATACACCAGTATAAATACTATCAATAACAATTCCTAAATTTTCATTCAAACGATTACGTTAACTTCAAATTATTACTCAAAGTTTCTTCGTGCAAACGTCCGAAAACCGGCGATATTTATTCCGGGAACTGAGGGAGTAGTATATTAAACAGGGGCGGATTTACTATTGTGCCTTGGTAAAAAAAAAATAAATCAAAACGATGTCGTTTTGAGTGTTTAAGATTTTTTTTTCTTTTCAAAACGACGTCGTTTCGAGTGTTTAAGATTAATAATAATAAAAAAGAACAGATTGCATTTACATTACGCATAAAGGGGGAAAAACTCAATTCTCGCCTCTCTCGCTCTCGCTCTGCGTCTCTGCAATCTCTCGTAGTCCCCAATCTCCAATCCACCGCCGCCCACAGCCACCATCCCCGGAATGGACTAAAATACTCCCCCTCCACAGCCCCCTCAAGAAAACAAGAAGAGATTGTCCAATCAAAGGTAAACCCTAAAATCTAAAATTGATTTCACTTTTTTCCTAATTTTGTTCTTATTTCGGTCCCAAATTCTTTATTGTTAATCTTCTCATTTGATAACATTGGTAATAGGTTGTTGGATCGGTTCATTATAAACGTATTGAATTTTAGTTTCGCGTCCTTTTTTTTTGGAAAGAATAGGCAACACCAAACTTTTTGGTGTAGATCCGCCACTGAGTATATAGTATGGCTCGTGTGGCAAGTGTTCATATCTTTTAGAAAGTTTGAATAGTCAAATGCAAAGATCATTTTGGGACGGAAGGAGTATTTAAGATTAACCTAATTAATCCTTGATATGGAATAATTAGTTCAAAACTTGTTAAATAACCAACTCCTCTAAAACCTTAAGGTGTTAGAGAGGGTACCTACAATGTATATCAAGCTTCAACACTCCCCCTCACGTGTGACCCGGCGACACACGTGGAGAGATTAACAAACATGCCACTTATCGGGCATCAACATAGTGCAATTTTTAGCACTCAATAATCCGGGTAATAACATGCAAGCGGAAGGATTCGAACCCCTAACCTTGCGATTACCAGAGCTCTGATACCATGTTAAATAACCAACTTCTCTAAAACTTTAAGGTGTTAGAGAGGGTACATACAATGTATATCAAGCTTCAACAAAACTTGAGCCAATGACCACACCTTTTTTTTATGGTTCAGAAAGGGGATTTTGGAGACGTTGGGCAAAATTGTGCTTAAAATAAGGCAGGCCCAATGCGTTTGCAGTTTACCTGATCTGTGGGCTGAATTGACACCCGGTTTGGGCCCTGATTACTTTCATTAGGACTGTCTAACTGACTTTAACAAACTTTTTCTTATACTTTTCTTTTTTTCCTTTTTGGTATATTTCAGTTTAAGACTTAATTGCTTTATTCCTTAAATGGCAAAGGATAAATAATGTTTTGGACATTCTTGTCCTCATAAAGTTCATATATTACAAAAAAAAATCATTACTTACCCATCTACTTTTCACCCACTTGCTTTATGAATGGACAATTAAACCCTCCACACACTACTTTCTTGACTCAAATTTGCCTTGGTTTCTTAATAACCGTGTAAAGTCAAACTAAGAACTTTAAACCGGGACGGATGGAGTATTTAATAAAACTAATTGATTATAAATATAGTTGGATAAACATTTAAAACACTATAAATTAATTAAAAAGTTTAATTTTATACTCTCAACCTTGGTTGCTCGAAATTTTTCCTTAACTGACTCGTATAATCACCACAATTTTATTTTGAAGTTATATGTATGCGTCTGTCCCACATCCCGAAGAACCTTATTTATGGGGGTATATGCCTCATTTGAAAATATTATAGAGGGTGATACAATAACATATTTTTTTTAGGATCATTATATTATATTTAAATTAATTGTCAAAATTTGATCACGTTGATAACTAATCTCACTTCTGCTGGGACAGAGGGAGTATTACTGTATACTCCCTCCGTCACTCTTTAATCTACAAAAAGAATAATACTAGGGGCACAAAAAAGTCACAAAATTTTGCTCACAAAATCTTAGGTGTAATGATTTTATTGGTGTATTTAATTAGAGTGTGGCGGGTCCATTATCGATGCAACCAATAAAATATCGCCACCTAATGTTGTGAGCAAGATTTTGTGAGCTTATTTTGTGCCCCTAGCATTGCTCCTACAAAAAGTATCATTTCAGTTATCCTACTTTAATTTGCAAAGTCTTAAAATAAAAACATTTTAGCACATTTTAAATAATGAGACTCACTTGTCATACTCACCTGGCCACAACAACTACTTACTATTTCTTGCTCCATTTTTCTCTACTACCCAACTATCTACACTTATCACACGTCACTTTTACAACTTTTTCCTTAATTCTTATGTTCAAGTCTATTTTTGTAAATTACAAAGGGATGGAGGGAGTACAATATGTTGCAAAAAGAAAATTGAGGATGTTAGCGCAATAAATACCATTTTCCCCATTTGTATGTAGAAAAAAAAAATACACTTTAATTTTATTTCCCCCCACCCCCTTTTAAATAGTGAAATTATTTTAACCCCTCGAGATAATTTCCTAATCCTGCCACTGTCCTATACAATCGAAAAAATAAAATAAAATTCTAATACAAAAACAGAAAAAATAAAAAATAAAATATGTCACTGTTGTGAGGAAATCGTTGAACTTGATCTTCAATTATGTTTTAGGCTACAAAATTAGTCCCGAAAATCACAATGATTGTCTGAAGTGGATTTGAGTACAAATTTTCTTATAGCCTTGTTTCCACGACCTATAAAGAGTAAGGTACTCCAAGCGTTATTCTTAACACGTGAAAACCCCAAAAAAATTCAGCCGGTGCGCCTCCACATGTGCATATAGGTTGCGCGCATAGCATCCTATGCGAGGATCTTACGCGTGCTACCCTAAAAGCCTTCACCAGTTACTCGATTTATTGCCCTTTGATGCGTGCAATTGGTTTGGGCGCATGCCCTGCTATGCGCTCACATAATTTGAGTTGGGCGCATAGCCCCAGCATGAAAAATTCCACCCATAACTGATTCAACGCATTTTGATATATCCCCAACATAACGCGAGTCATATTTAATACTAAATACGTTACATCTAATACTAACATGAATGATTAAATTTATACCATTAACATTAACATTAACTATTGTGTATATTAATTAGGAGATTTATATCTTGTTAACCAAGTTAGATTAGTCTAGAATATTGCATGCAACTCTATAAATATGTAACCTATTGTTCATTAATAAATTGAGTCTTTCATATTCAAACTTTCTCGACCATGTATGATTGGCTCCGACTATCTCTCTCTAATCCTTGACATGGTATCAGAGCATGGAAACTTCGATGGGTTGATGGAGCGGTTGGGGTATTCAGCGTATTGCAAGATATGGTTCAGATGTTCCCTCAGCAATTCCCGAAGTATCGGCTCCTCTTGTTTAACAATTCCAGCAGCTACCCCATAAGAATCTATCCTATTGTTAATACTATAATAATTAAAGTCAATCTTACGCCATTTTTTAGCAATCTCTCTAACTGCCGCCTCCTCAGGTGGGATGAGGTATACGTAAGTTCTTGACGCTGCCTGAGCATTGGCTTGGAGACAAGCAACAAAAGCCGGCTGAGCGTTGTGCACATTTTCGATTCTTCCAGACCATGCCTTAAGTGTTCTCGACTGCACCGAACGCCCGAAACCGAAGGAAAGGTTCCATGGCTTCTGACCCTGGTAATTGTTTATGGCATTAAGGTTGACACTTGCATCCATTTCAGTCTGCCCACCTGACAGGAACACCACACCAGGAACAGCAACAGGCACCGATCTTTACAAGGCACGAACAGTGTATTCAGCCACAAATTCTGGTGCTACCATCTTATGAAATTCTGATCCAGGTGTAACCATGTTGGGATTCAACAAGGTTCCCTAGAGAAGGACACCATGCCCATTCAGAGAATTATAGCATGCAGTAAGTACACGCTCAGTAACAACAGAACACCTTTTAATGTCATGAGATCCATTCCTAAGAATATCCGGTTCAACAATGGGTACCAAACCGTTTTCTTGACATATGTAAGCAAAACGCGCCAATACATCAGCATTTTCATTGATGGCCTGCTGGGAGGGCATGTCAGGGCCAATAATGAGGACCGCTCGCCACTTGGCAAACCTTTCACCATCAGCATAGTATCGTGCACAATGAGCACCAAGGTCAGCAACGCCTTCCGTGATGGTCTCACCATTGGTACCAGCAAAAACAGCAGTGACCCTGTCAACCTTGATCCCTAGGAGTACACCATTCACATTCAGGATTTCAACCACGGGTCTCCCTGCTTCAGTCGTCTGGTACAAAGTTTCCTCAACCAGACTTACCCCACTAAGGTATTGTAGAGCACCAGGTGCGTTGAAAAGAAGCTCACGAAGATCTTTCATGTTTGCCTCATCGTTTTCAACTCTGATGCTGGAGAGACGTTCTCCAATTGTGATAATGGACTCGTAAACTGTGAGAATACCCCTCCCAGGGGTGGCAAGGCGAGCAGCATTGGCAATGAGTTCATCAGCGTATTCGCCCTCGTAGGAGGGCATGGTGATTTAGGAAGAGGTAACAGAGAAACTTGTGTCAATGACCTCACAGGTGTAGCGGCGGCTTTTTGACGAGAAGCCTTGACTTGACGAAGAATAAGAGTAACTGAGAAATAGAAGTTGTATATATTTACGTTTCCTTATTGTAATCCTTTCCTATTGTAAATTACTTGTTCTCCAAGATTACTTGTACTCCAAGATAGTCTAGGACTCCTCATGTTTATATATATATATATATATATATATATATATATATATATATATATATATATATATATATATATATATATACATTGTAACATCAATAATACAGTTAATGTTCTTCCAATTATTATTCTCTCTACATTAAAATCACTCATGTACTAACAAGTGTTTTAATCATGGCATGGCAATAAAAGACTTAAAACTTTCTTTGAAGGTTCATCACATATAGCATATAACACATTTATGAGCACATAATATAAACATGTTACACATCAAGTTTAGCCACTAAATTAATCTTCATTAATTTAAGCATGATATTTATGTGTCATTAGTTTCTCTATAATTATGAGGATGAGACTATTTCAACTTCGGTTATTATTTCCAAATCAAGACAACAAGAAGTGCGGTCGAACTAAGCCATTAGGCAACCACAATCCCGCACTAATTCAAGAGACCAAGAAAGTAGTCCATGTGGCCGAAACTAAGCAATAGATGGTCTCGATGAACGTAGGCCAATTGCATTCACAATTCCACATGGATCTCCAAACTTTGAATCAAGAACTTTGTTTCTCAATTTTAGCAATTATGAACTCTTCATAATTCTAACTTCGTTTCATCTTTGAAACTTTGATTGCGATCAAGTTTGGGAAACACAATCTCGATGAACGCAGATTAGCCATCCAAACCTTGAACCAATCTTAGAATCACAAGACTGAAACAAATAGGAAAATCAAACCCCAAGATCCACACACAAACCAACTACCCAAAACCCATTCCAGATCAGCAAGTCTGGACTGGTTCTGTTACTGGTTTTGTTGAACCTCTCGAAAATTCCAAATTCTGATTTTTAACCAAAAATCAGACAATCTGATCCTTATGTGCGGCCGCCCAAAAATCACTGTGCGGTCGCCCAAGTGATTTTGTGCGGTCGCCCAAGATGATCAGAATGTACAGAATTTTGAAGTTCGAAAATTTTGTCTCAAAATCGTTTTTCCCCGATTATTAAAACTTTGATCCAATCAAAAAATTAATAATCAACAATTCTGAATCCACCATAATTTATTTATTGCGATTGAATCGTGCGATTAAAGTTGCAAAACAATAAACCACATAAAATCACATAACACATAAACATCACATATTCCAATATTCATATCATGCAAGGCACATAAACAATTTATATACACATAACATGATCTAGGTATTGAAATAATCAACATGAACGGGGCTCTGATACCACTGTTGGGTTTCGATCAAACATGCGCAGCGGAATTTAGCATTTAAAATTTTGAAACCCAAAGCCATGGATCCGTTCATATGATTAAATCAAATACAACATAAGAATAAAGGAATAAACTAACCCTTGATGGCTATCAAATTCTCTTGGTCTTTGGTGGAGGTTTGAAGACTTGATCACGATCACAAAGCTTGAACACGAACTTTGAAGATGATGATTTTCACCCTCTAGCGGTATCCACACTTCGAACGAATATCAAAGGAGCTTCTTTGATCTTGGTTGCTAGACCAAATTGTGAAACACTTTTTCGCAATCAAAAGAACTATATGGAATTTATTTTGTGTATTATTTTGTTCCTCAACCAAGAATGTCTTGGAACAAAATAAACCCTCTCTCAAACTCTTTGAGACTCACAAAATCATTGGCCTTGAGTGCTGGCCGAATTTGGTCTTTTATACACAAGTATGACCTATTCCAAATAGGAAACTTGTGTCAAAATCCGTCCAAAATTCGTTTCCTAATCAAATTAGGAATCTGCCACCCGACAGCACTGTGCGGCCGCCCAAAACCATCTGTGCGGTCGCACAACATTCTGAAACAAAACTGGTACAAAACTGAAATAAGTGTGCGGCCGCCCAATCCATTATGTGCGGTCGCCCACTTCTCAGAAAGTCCAGAATTTCCAATGTAGTCCTTTTTAAAGATTCGTTCTATTGTGTGTGACCCTCTAGGATTATACTAAGTTGGCAATGAGCTCAAACGTGATCCCATAAGATATGATTAGGTTCTAGCAAACCGTCATATCTACCCAAATAGTATAACTAGATACAAGTTCGCATTCCTTTAGAATATGTCACAATCCCTTTGTCCACGATGTCATTGAACACAAGTTATGGTCAAACAGTCAACTTGTTTTGTTCAATACTTTCTCGATTCCGAATATGTTGATAATCCAAATGACATTGATCCAATCAATTCATTTGAGTCCGGCCGAACATTTCATCAACATCATTCCTACGAGAGGCCCAAGCTTGACATCTCTCCGAGGAGGGACAAATCCATTTAGCTTATTATTCTTCCCTACGTGAATCCGATTATGCCAATCATACCTTTTATAACTTCCCGGTTAAAGGTAGCGTTTGAATATGTCAAACATAATGTTCATCAAGTGGAAGACTATAATAACTTCATGTCTAAGGATTCAAATGACATAACTAATATGAGATATATGTTTGACATAGACCATGACATAAATCTCATACAGCGGGTCATGTCCAGTACCTTGTTCCAAACAAGTACCCATAAATCTAACATGATCATCCCATGATCATTTAGCCTTTATACTAGTGCTTAACAAGTACTAGGGACGGAGATTATTATAAGTAAACATGAACAACAATAATAATCAAAACATCTCTTTATTGATATGAAATAAATGATAACAATTACAACGTTTATTAAACGTGCCTAGGGCACCACAACCAACAGGAGGGCATGGTGATTTAGGAAGAGGTAACAGAGAAACTTGTGTCAATGACCTCACAGGTGTAGCGGCAGCTTTTTGACAAGAAGCCTTGACTTGACGAAGAATAAGAGTAACTGAGAAATAGAAGTTGTATATATTTACGTTTCCTTATTGTAATCCTTTCCTATTGTAAATTACTTGTTCTCCAAGATTACTTGTACTCCAAGATAGTTTAGGACTCCTCATGTATATATATATATATATATATATATATATATATATATATATACATTGTTACATCAATAATACAGTTAATGTTCTTCCAATTATTATTCTCTCTATTCTTTAATATGGTATACAGAGCGTAAAAGATCAAACTTTTGGTTGCGCGCATAGCATCCTATACGAGCATCTTACGCGTGCTACCCTAAAAGCCTTCACCAGTTATTCGATTTATTGCCCTTTGATGCGTGCAATTGGTTTGGGCGCATGCCCTGCTATGCGCTCACATAATTTGAGTTGGGCGCATAGCCCCAGCATGAAAAATTCCACCCATAACTGATTCAACGCATTTTGATCTATCCCCAACATAACGCGAGTCATATTTAATACTAAATATGTTACATCTAATACTAACATGAATTATTAAATTTATAGCATTAACATTAACATTAACTATTGTGTATATTAATTAGGAGATTTATATCTTGTTAACCAAGTTAGATTAGTCTAGAATGTTGCATGTAACTCTATAAATATGTAACCTATTGTTCATTAATAAATTAAGTCTTTCATATTCAAACTTTCTCTACCATGTATGATTGGCTCCGACTATCTCTCTCTAATCCTTGACATGGTATCAGAGCATGGAAACTTCGATGGGTTGATGGAGCGGTTGGGGTATTCAGCATATTGCAAAATATGGTTCAGATATTCCCTCAGCAATTCCCGAAGTATCGGCTCCTCTTGTTTAACAATTCCAGCAGCTACCCCATAGGAATCTATCCTATTGTTAATCCTATAATAATTAAAGTCAATCTTACGCCATTTTTTAGCAATCTCTCTAACCGCCGCCTCCTCGGGTGGGATGAGGTATACGTAAGTTCCTGACGCTGCCTGAGCATTGGCTTGGAGACAAGCAACAAAAGCCGGCTGAGCGTTGTGCACATTTTCGATTCTTCCAGACCATGCCTTAAGTGTTCTCGACTGCAGCGAACGCCCGAAACCGAAGGAAAGGTTCCATGGCTTTTGACCCTGGTAATTGTTTATGGCATTAAGGTTGACACTTGCATCCATTTCAGTCTGCGCACCTGACAGGAACACCACACCAGGAACATCAACAGGCACCGATCTTTGCAAGGCACGAACAGTGTATTCAGCCACAAATTCTGGTGCTACCATCTTATGAAATTCTGATCCAGGTGTAACCATGTTGGGATTCAACAAGGTTCCCTAGAAAAGGACACCATGCTCATTCAGAGAATTATAGCATGCAGCAAGTACACGTTCAGTAACAGCAGCACACCTTTTAATGTCATGAGATCCATTCCTAAGAATATCCGGTTCAACAATGGGTACCAAACCGTTTTTTTGACATATGTAAGCAAAACGCGCCAACACATCAGCATTTTCATTGATGGCCTGCTGGGAGGGCATGTCAGGGCCAATAATGAGGACCGCTCGCCACTTGGCAAACCTTGCACCATCAGCATAGTATCGTGCACAATGAGCACCAAGGTTAGCAAAGCCTTCCGTGATGGTCTCACCATTGGTACCAGCAAGTACAGCAGTGACCCTGTCAACCTTGATCCCTAAGAGTACACCATTCTCATTCAGGATTTCAACCATGGGTCTCCCTGCTTCAGTCGTCTGGTACAAAGTTTCCTCAACCAGACTTACCCCACTAAGGTATTGTACAGCACCAAGTGCGTTGAAAAGAAGCTTATGAAGATCCTTCCTGATTGCCTCATCGTTTTCAACTCCGATGCTGGAGAGACGTTCCCCAATTGTGATAATGGATTCGTCAACTGCGAGAATACCCCTCCCAGGGGTGGCAAGGCGAGCAGCATTTGCAATGAGTTCATCAGCGTATTCGCCCTCGTAGGAGGGCATGGTGATTTAGGAAGAGGTAACAGAGAAACTTGTGTCAATGACCTCACAGGTGTAGCGGTGGCTTTTTGACGAGAAGCCTTGACTTGACGAAGAATAAGAGTAACTGAGAAATAGAAGTTGTATATATTTACGTTTCCTTATTGAAATCCCTTCCTATTGTAAATTACTTGTTCTCCAAGATTACTTGTACTCCAAGATAGTCTAGGAGTCCTCATGTATATATATATATATATATATATATATATATATATATATATACACATTGTTACATCAATAAGACAGTTAATGTTCTTCCAATTATTATTCTCTCTATTCTTTAATATGGTATACAGAGCTTAAAAGATCAAACTTTTGGTTGCGCGCATAGCATCTTATGCGAGCATCTTACGCGTGCTACCCTAAAAGCCTTCACCAGTTACTCGATATATTGCCCTTTGATGCGTGCAATTGGTTTGGACGCATGCCCTGCTATGCGCTCACATAATTTGAGTTGGGCGCATAGCCCCAGCATGAAAAATTCCACCCATAACTAATTCAACGCATTTTGATCTATCCCCAACATAACGCGAGTCATATTTAATACTAAATACGTTACATCTAATACTAACATGAATTATTAAATTTATACCATTAACATTAACATTAACTATTGTGTATATTAATTAGGAGATTTATATCTTGTTAACCAAGTTAGATTAGTCTAGAATGTTGTATGTAACTCTATAAATATGTAACCTATTGTTCATTAATAAATTAAGTCTTTCATATTCAAACTTTATCTACCATGTATGATTGGCTCCTACTATCTCTCTCTAATCCTTGACATGGTATCAGAGCATGGAAACTTCGATGGGTTGATGGAGGGGTTGGGGTATTCAGCGTATTGAAGATATGGTTCAGATGTTCCCTCAGCAATTCCCGAAGTATCGGATCCTCTTGTTTAACAATTCCAGCAGCTACCCCATCAGAATCTATCCTATTGTTAATCCTATAATAATTAAAGTCAATCTTACGCCATTTTTTTAGCAATCTCTCTAACCGCCGCCTCCTCAGGTGGGATGAGGTATACGTAAGTTCCTGACGCTGCCTGAGCATTGGCTTGGAGACAAGCAACAAAAGCCGGCTGAGCGTTGTGCACATTTTCGATTCTTCCAGACCATGCCTTAAGTGTTCTCGACTGCAGCGAACGCCCGAAACCGAAGGAAAGGTTCCATGGCTTCTGACCCTGGTAATTGTTTATGGCATTAAGGTTGACACTTGCATCCATTTCAGTCTGCCTACCTGACAAGAACACCACACCAGGAACAGCAACAGGCACCGATCTTTGCAAGGCACGAACAGTGTATTCAGCCACAAATTCTGGTGCTACCATCTTATGAAATTCTGATCCAGGTGTAACCATGTTGGGCTTCAACAAGGTTCCCTCGAGAAGGACACCATGCTCATTCAGTGAATTATAGCATGCAGCAAGTACACGCTCAGTAACAGCAGCACACCTTTTAATGTCATGAGATCCATTCCTAAGAATATCCGGTTCAACAATGGGTACCAAACCGTTTTCTTGACATATGTAAGCAAAACGTGCGAACATATCAGCATTTTCATTGATGGCCTGCTGGGAGGGCATGTCAGGGCCAATAATGAGGACCGCTCGCCACTTGGCAAACCTTGCACCATCAATATAGTATCGTGCACAACGAGCACCAAGGTCAGCAAGGCCTTCCGTGATGGTCTCACCATTGGTACCAGCAAGTGCAGCAGTGACCCTGTCAACCTTGATCTCTAGGAGTACACCATTCTCATTCAGGATTTTAACCACGGGTCTCCCTGCTTCAGTCGTCTGGTACAAGGTTTCCTCAACCAGACTTACCCCAGTAAGGTATTGTAGAGCACCAGGTGCGTTGAAAAGAAGCTCACGAAGATCCTTCCTGTTTGCCTCATCGTTTTCAACTCCGATGCTGGAGAGACGTTCCCCAATTGTGATAATGGACTCATCAACTGCGAGAATACCCCTCCCAGGGGTGGCAAGGCGAGCAGCATTTGCAATGAGTTCATCAGCGTATTCGACCTCGTAGGAGGCCATGGTGATTTAGGAAGAGGTAACAGAGAAACTTGTGTCAATGACCTCACAGGTGTAGCGGCGGCATTTTGACGAGAAGCCTTGACTTGACGAAGAATAAGAGTAACTGAGAAATAGAAGTTGTATATATTTACGTTTCCTTATTGTAATCCCTTCCTATTGTAAATTACTTGTTTTCCAAGATTACTTGTACTCCAAGATAGTCTATGACTCCTCATGTATATATATATATATATATATATATATATATATATATATATATATATATATATTTCTATACATTGTTACATCAATAATACAGTTAATGTTCTTCCAATTATTATTCTCTCTATTCTTTAATATGGTATACAGAGCGTAAAAGATCAAACTATTGGTTGCGCGCATAGCATCCAATGCGAGCATCTTACGCGTGCTACCCTAAAAGCCTTCACCAATTACTCGATTTATTGCCCTTTGATGCGTGCAATTGGTTTGGGCGCATGCCCTGCTACGCGCTCACATAATTTGAGTTGGGCGCATAGCCCCAGGATGAAAAATTCCACCCATAACTAATTCAACGCATTTTGATCTATCCCCAACATAACGAGAGTAATATTTAATACTAAATACGTTACATCTAATACTAACATGAATTATTAAATTTATACCATTAACATTAACATTAACTATTGTGTATATTAATTAGGAGATTTATATCTTGTTAACCAAGTTAGATTAGTCTAGAATGTTGCATGTAACTCTATAAATATGTAACCTATTGTTCATTAATAAATTGAGTCTTTCATATTCAAACTTTCTCTACCATGTATGAGTGGCTCCTACTGTCTCTCTCTAATCCTTGACATGGTATCAGAGCATAGAAACTTCGATGGGTTGATGGAGCGGTTGGGGTATTCAGCGTATTGCAAGATATGGTTCAGATGTTCCTTCAGCAATTCCCGTAGTATCGGCTCCTCTTGTTTAACAATTCCAGCAGCTACCCCATAAGAATCTATCCTATTGTTAATCCTATAATAATTAAAGTCAATCTTACGCCATTTTTTAGCAATCTCTCTAACCGCCGCCTCCTCAGGTGGGATGAGGTATACGTAAGTTCCCGACGCTGCCTGAGCATTGGCTTGGAGACAAGCAACAAAAGCCGGCTGAGCGTTGTGCACATTTTCGATTCTTCCAGACCATGCCTTAAGTGTTCTCGACTGCAGCGCACGCCCGAAACCGAAGGAAAGGTTCCATGGCTTCTGACCCTGGTAATTGTTTATGGCATTAAGGTTGACACTTGCATCCATTTCAGACTGCCCACCTAACAGGAACACCACACCAAGAACAACAACAGGCACCGTTCTTTGCAAGGCACGAACAGTGTATTCAGCCACCAATTCCTGTGCTACCATCTTATGAAATTCTGATCCAGGTGTAACCATGTTGGGCTTCAACAAGGTTCCCTCGAGAAGGACACCATGCTCATTCAGAGAATTATAGCATGCAGCAAGTACACGCTCAGTAACAGCAGCACCTTTTAATGTCATGAGATCCATTCCTAAGAATATCTGGTTCAACAATGGGTACCAAACCGTTTTCTTGACATATGTAAGCAAAACGCGCCAACACATCAGCATTTTCATTGATGGCCTGCTGGGAGGGCATGTCAGGGCTAATAATGAGGACCGCCCGCCAATTGGCAAACCTTGCACCATCAACATAGTATCGTGCACAACGAGCACTAAGGTCAGCAACGCCTTCCGTGATGGTCTCACCATTGGTACCAGCAAGTACAGCAGTGACCCTGTCAACCTTGATCCCTAGGAGTAAACCATTCTCATTCAGGATTTCAACCACGGGTCTCCCTGCTTCAGTCGTCTGGTACAAAGTTTCCTTAACCAGACTTACCCCACTAAGGTATTGTAGAGCACCAGGTGCGTTGAAATGAAGCTCACGAAGAGCCTTCCTGTTTGCCCCATCGTTTTCAACTCCGATGCTGTAGAGACGTTCCCCAATTGTGATATTGGACTCGTCAACTACGAGAATACCCCTCCCAGGGGTGGCAAGGCGAGCAGCATTAGCAATGAGTTCATCAGCGTATTCGCCCTCGTAGGAAGGCATGGTGATTTAGGAAGAGGTAACAGAGAAACTTATGTCAATGACCTCACAGGTGTAGCGGTGGCTTTTTGATGAGAATCCTTGACTTGACGAAGAATAAGAGTAACTGAGAAATAGAAATTGTATATATTTACGTTTCCTTATTGTAATCCTTTCCTATTGTAAATTACTTGTTCTCCAAGATTACTTGTACTCCAAGATAGTCTAGGACTCCTCATGTATATATATATATATATATATATATATATATATATATATATATATATATATATATATATATATATATATATATATATATATATATATATAGATACATTGTTACATCAATAATACAGTTAATGTTCTTCCAATTATTATTCTCTCTATTCTTTAATATGGTATACAAAGCGTAAAAGATCAAACTTTTGGGCCCTCTCCTCCCTAGCTGATCTCTGCCTTAACCCTACCTTACATCCGCCGCCGCCGCCCTACCTCTCTTTCTTTCCACCGTCTTCCTCCTTCGTCTCTATCTCTCTCTCCCTTCTTCTTTCGTCCATGGCTTCTGCTGATCTCCAAATTCTTCCTAACACCGCTGAACCCGACGTCCCTCTTATCGTCGTTTCCCTCTCTCACATTCTCAAACTTACCTCCACTAATTACATCTCATGGAAAACTCAAATCGAGGCCACCCTTCTTGGTCTTGACCTTCATAAATTCATTTATGGATCCCATCTTGCCCCACCCCAAACCATCACCACCACCAAAACTGCTACCCCTACCGAACCCTCTAACCCATCTAAATCACCAGTTGTCTCCACCACCACCACCACATATAATCCTGCCTACACCACCTGGTTTCGCCAAGATAAACTCATTCTTAGTGCTCTAGCTGGTACTCTCCCTGCTCCTATTGTCCCTCTCATCTCTCTCTGTCCTACTACTCTTGAAGCCTGGAAAACTCTTGTCAAAACCTTTGCCAATCCCTCCAAAGGTCATCTCAAACAACTTAAGGATTGTCTCAAAAATATCACCAAAGGTTCTCGTTCTATCTTTGAATTCATGCAATAAATGAACACTTTCACTGATCAACTTGCCTCTCTCGGTCGTCCACTAGATCCTGACGACATTTGACAAAATTCTTGACCAACTCAATGACCCTAATTATGACAGTGTCATCTCTGCCGTTCAGAACCGTGAAACTCCCATCACTTTTGATGAACTTCATGAAAATCTCATCTCCAAAGAACTCTCCCTCAAAATCAAATCCCAACCCACCTCCTCCTTTCCCTCATCTGTCAACTACATGTCCAAAAACAACAACAACCGTTCCTTTAACCCTAAGAAAATCAACTCGGCCGGCATCCTTCCCACTCCCAACACTAATTTCTCCCCTCGCTCTACTACCCCTTACAAAGGCACTTGCCAATGGTGTCGCACTGTTGGCCACTTCCTCTCTCAATGTCCCATGTTCCGTCACCAATACCCAAATATACCCATACCCACCCCACCTCCAAACCCTAATTCCCAGTCTACTTTCTCCCGGCCTCCTCCTTTCCGCGGTTCCACAAACTTTCGCCCAAACCCTATTGTTCATTAATAAATTGAGTCTTTCATATCTTGTTAACCAAGTTAGATTAGTTTAGAATGTTGCGTATATTAATATACACAATATATTAGTATTAGGAATATTAATATATTATTCAAGTTAATATTTTGTATTTATTAACTTACCAAACTTAGGGATATTGGGTATATTAATTAGGAGATTTATATCTTGTTAACCAAGTTAGATTAGTCTAGAATGTTGCATGTAACTCTATAAATATGTAACCTATTGTTCATTAATAAATTGAGTCTTTCATATTCAAACTTTCTCTACCATGTATGATTGGCTCCGACTATCTCTCTCTCTAATCCTTGACATGGTATCAAAGCTATGATCCATAATGGGACTTCTCCGCCAAAACCTTTTGCGGCAAAACCTTTAAGCCGCCCCACCCTAAACTCACCACCTACTCCCGCCATTACAGCACTCACAAAACTTTTTTTTTTCTCAATCTCCTTTTGGCCGGCAACCATATAAACCTAAAACCAATTGTAAACAACCTTCCACTCCTACTTTCTCACCACTCAAATCCAATACCTTCTCTCTTGTTTCAGCCTTACACCCAAATCATCATCTTTCATGAAAAAAATAAATCAAATATCCAATTTCAAATAACCCACTGCCCTAAAAAAAATCAGCACCTTAGACCATATCCCAATTACCCGATCTACCCCCTCCTACAATTCTTATTATTCTTCTTCATCAAATCTTTCTTCTTCATAGGCCTTTATAATTTTCTTTCTTTTAATTTTTTTTTTCTCTTTCTTGAAATAAGTAAATTATATTAATATTTCAAATCTTTTCCTTCTTCTTACAATCAATTTTTATTTCTTCTTAAAATCAATGTTTTTTTTCTTCGTCATTGCGGCGTAAAATAAAACCCTTCTCCTCCGTCATTGCGACGTAAAGTCAACGTAAAATCGTCGTGCGCCATGGTTGTGACCTAAAATAAAAGTTTTTTTTTCAACAAATTTTTTCTCAATATACCTCTCAAAATATTTTTCTCCTTAATTCTTCTTCTCTCTAAATTTTTACCAATCTCAATGTCACGTTGAGTATTATTTTTTCCCTTCATAAATTCTTCTCGTTCTTCAATTTTCTATCTCAATCTTAAAACAAAGTTGGGTCTTCTAAATTCTTCTCATATTATATTCTTATTCTTATTCTTATCCCCCTTCAACCTCAATTTTCTTCATTTCTTTCTTCTAAAATATAATGTATTCTCCTCCCAAATACAAGTTCTTCTTCAGAAACCACATGCACTTCCGGGAACAAATCTGACTCCACTCGCTTCATCAACACGCGACTCGTCTCATGAATATTCAAGTTGGACTTATCCAAGGATCGTCCATCTTGCGAGGGCATATTAGGAATATTAATATATTATTCAAGTTAATATTTTGTATTTATTAACTTACCAAACTTAGGGATATTGTGTATATTAATTAGGATATTTATATCTTGTTAACCAAGTTAGATTACTCTAGAATGTTGCATGTAACTCTATAAATATGTAACCTATTGTTCATTAATAAATTGAGTCTTTCATATTCAAACTTTCTCTACCATGTATGATTGGCTCCGACTATCTCTCTCTAATCCTTGACATTAACATCAACAAAATTCTGCATCCAAGAACAAAATCCAAACAAGATATAAGAAAGAATACGATACAAAAGGACAAGACAAGACCCAAAGAAAATACAAATGAAAAACAAACCGAAACAAGAATAAACCTAAGATAAGAAACACTGACAACTAGAAATAAGATAGAGCAAAACAAGAAAGATTAAAACCTAGGTGAAAACGAAGACAGCGACAAACATAGACCAACAGTATTAGTATTAAAGGGTAAATATAAAATCACAAAAGATCATAAAATGTGGCTTACAAAATGATGTGTCAAAATTCTATTGGTGTTTTTTATTAGAGTGTTCCGGGTCCACAATTGATGTAACCAATAAAATATCGTCACCTCTCTTTCTATCCACCATTTTGTAAACTTCTTTTGTCCCCATAGCATTGCTCCAGTATTAAATTGGTACCCTTTGCTGCCCCTATGTTGAAATAAAACTAACAAGTTTGACTTTTTGGTAGATTTGGTTTAACATTGACCAAAAATTAATGATTAGTTTTTTACATGAAATTCTAAAAAATGTATTTGATAATACATCTTTCGTATTCATTCTAAAATAATGACTAACTTTACCTTTATTGAAAACTATTTTTAGCATTTATTTTCTAACGGTGAACAACGGTGGGAGTAGTATACTATTATCTTTGAGCAATGTTAAGAGTACAAAATAAAGTTATGAAATCTTGCTCACAAAATAAATTGATGATATTATTAGTTGCATCGATAATTAATCCACCATATTTTAATTAAAAACACTAACAAAATCATTACACTTAAAATTTTATGAGCAAACTTTTGTGTTTTTTTCCCTTACTTATTACTCCCTCCGTCCCAGAGTAAGAGTCCTACTTTCCATGTTGGTACGTCCCAGAGTAAGAGTCTTATTCTTAAAATGGCAAAGAATCTTTACTATTCACCCCACTCATTCTCTCTCATATTTTACTTTTATACTCACAACACCAATCAATTCACTATTCTCTCCCACTCATTCTCTCTCATACTTTATTTTTACTCTCACAACATTTACATCACTTCCAATATTTATTAATGAGAAAATTTTGGGGGAAACTAGTTTCTCGGTAAGTTATAAAAAGTCTTATTTTTATAGGGTTTAAGGTTTAGGGTTTGAGGTTTAAGATTAGGGTTTAGGGTTTTAGGTTTGAGATTTAAGGGTTAAAAACAAGACTTTTTATAACTTATGGGGGAACTAGTTTCTTTCAAAACACACTCTTTATTAATAAGCGTGCAAGTGAGCGGTAAGAATCTTACTCCGGGACAGAGGGAGTATCATATTATCTCAAATTACATGAAAATTGTGCTTATTTTTTGAATCTTTTGAACGGAGGGTGACCTTTTATGTCGGGTAAAATGTTATGCGTCACTGTTACGATAGCATGACACTTCTGCTGTACCTGTGTTTCTATTAGCATTGCCATTAGCTCGTTTGTGAAATACTCCATACTCCCGCTCGAAATAAGATTTTGGTAACTTTTTTTATACTTTAATCATGTAATCTAAATAAGAAATAATTAGCTTAATATAAATTTAAAATTTGTTATTGAGAGTATTATTAATTGTGATACAATAACAATTTTTAAATCTTTATTTGGATTATTATATTTTCTTCAAACGACTTGGTCAAATTAAATTCAAGTTTACCAAAATCCTATTTCGGGTGGGACGGAAGGAGTACTATACTCTTATGGGCTACACCTGCGAAATTAGGAAATACTACGTACTAGTTTTTACGTTATTTTATCACTGTATTGCAATGTATAAATGGGGTAAATTATATTTCTTCAAAAAATTCAATTTCTATATTTAATTTTGGACAATGTTTGTTGATTCCTATATAAACTCAGCCAAGAAGGCTCCATAACACTCGAGAGTTTCCTAAAAGCCATCAATAAAATCACAGTTATAAACCAAACCAATTTTTCACTTACCCCCATCCCCCAATGATGCTCTCCTTATTACTACCATTTTTATTCACTTTCATCTTATTATTTTTTCTAATCAAACAGCTTAAACAATTCAGATGGTCATCTACGAAACCAAAACTACCACCCGGGCCAAAAAGATCGCCCTTATTCGGAAACTTGCACCAACTTCTTAACTCGTTACAAATGCCCCATCTCTCCTTAACAAATCTAGCCAATAAACACGGACCGATTATGCATTTACAGCTCGGTGAAGTTCCTTTAGTAGTTCTTTCATCGCCACAACTAGCAGAAAAGGCGTTAAAAATCCGCGATTTCCATTTCGCGCAAAGGCCTCTAAATGATAGTATTAACACAGTATCTTTTGGAGGTTTGGGCATTGTTTTTGCCCCGTATGGAAATCATTGGAAAGAAATGAAAAAGCTTTTTTCGGTCATGCTCTTGAGCCCAAAACGCGTACAGTCGTTTAGATCAATGCGAGTTGATGAGGTGTGGGGCCTTGTTGAATCAATCAAATTTTCTTGCTCGGAGCCAAACCCGATAATAAATTTCTCTCAAGAAATATTGAAGGTTGATGCTCGAGTAACGTGCAATGCCGCTTTTGGCTTCACTTGCAAGGGAATAGATGATGCCATGGATTTACTGCAGGAGGCGGCGGGGTGTGTGTTTAGTATATCTGATATATATCCGTCTTTGAAGGTTCCGCTCGAGCTTGTCACGGGGAAGAAGATGAAATTTAATCAGTTGCATCGTCGGTTGGATAAAATTCTCGATGATATCATCGGTGAGAAGAAAACTAGAAAAGAAAAAAATAATATGAATGATAATAGTTGTTCTGGAGAAGTGAATATTGAGGAAGATTTACTAGATGTGCTTCTTAAACAAGAGAAGTCATCTGAACATCCCATCTCAATGACCCATGTCAAAGCTATTATTTGGGTGAGTATATTACTTTCACAATGCATGGAGTTCTTAAGAACCAGCCCTCTTATATGCTTCTTCCGTCTTTTTTATCTGTTCACTTTTTGCTATTTTGGTATCCCATTTATTTGTTCACACCCCCAAATTTTAAAGGATAATTTTATACTCCAATATACTTTATTTAATAGAGTCTACTTATCTTATTCACAACAATCATCTTACTCACGATTCTTACCTCCCTCACAAATCCCATCACATTGTTCATACTGTTATACTCCCTCCGTCCCATTTTAAGAGTCAAAAAATAGGTGGGTTCAAGAATTAAGGAAAATGTGATGTGTTGTGAGTGTTGATAGTCGGGTAGGAGAGAGAAAGTGGGGTAGAGAAGAGTTAGTGGATAATTGTTGTGAGTATGACATGTAGGACCCACTTTCCATTTTAGGATTTTGACTCTTAAAATTGGGACGCCCTTTTAGGAAATTTTTGACTCTTAAAAATTGACAAGTCCTTAACATATTTCTTTGTTCGATTCTTCAGGAGATCATTGGTGCAGGGACGGAAACTTTAGCCGCAACAATGGAGTGGGCAATGGCGGAAATGATGAAAAACCCTAAAATAATGAAGAAAGCCCAAGAAGAAGCTCGTCGTTCCCTTCTAGGGAAGAACAAAACAAACGTCGAAGAACACATCCAAGATCTCGGGTACATAAGGCTAGTTATTAAAGAAACTCTAAGGTTACATCCACCAACTCCCTTAGCACCAAGAGAGGCGATAGAAAAGTGTGAGATCAACGGCTATGATATTGCCAAAAAAACGCAAGTCCTTCTTAACATTTACGCGATCAATAGGGATCAAGAATGGTGGGGAGACGATGCACATTGCTTTAAACCGGAGAGGTTTGATGGTTCTCGAATTAATTATAATGGTACTTTCTTCGAGTACCTTCCTTTTGGTACGGGTAGGAGAATGTGTCCGGGGATATCATTTGCGAATGCGGTTATGGAGCTTGTTCTTGGTTTAATGCTTTGTCATTTTGATTGGAAACTTCCTAATGGAATGAAGCCGGAAGAGCTAGACATGGAGGAGTTTTTTCTTATTACCGTAAAGCGAAAGAACAATCTCTATCTTATCCCTACCCCGTTCCCTTCTTCCTTAGCTTGATCGGAATGTGGTCAAGCAATGCCAATATATATACTCGCTCTGTGCTAAAGAAATAATCTCATTTTAAATTTTATGGTTGACTTGATTGAACTTTGAACAACGCGACTTATGAGATTTTAAGTATCATAATAAAACTTAAATGAGATTTTTTTTTTTTTGGGCCCGTGGGTCATGGATCCGGGTCATGAGTTAAAAATGATCAATCTCTACTATGAGACGGGTCATGGTGTTCTCATACAAGTTTTTATCTTCAAAGATTGTGTTCATGGTTCTAAGTTCTAACTCATATTATTTGTCTCTAGTTCATGTTCCTTAGTTTTACTCGAAAATATAGAAATATTTGTATCAACAATATTAATAATCATAATTATACAGAATTATTATAAATTGTTTGAAATTTGGTAGAATATGGAATTTATGGCTTATGCAGTCCAACTAAACAATAACAATAGTCAGATTGTGATGTAATTCATTTTGTTATAAAGCATAACTCACGTTACTATAATGTTACTATAAGATGTACCCTATATTGTAATAATAAGATCAACTCATTTTTACTTTTCCGTGGTAAATTATTTATTATAAAATGAAACTCATGTTACTATAAACTACAACTCTTTAGTATAAAATTCAGATTTTTGTGTAGTCAAATTGCAAACGCACAAAATTAGAGAAACAAATGTATCATGTTATGACTTGCTATGCTATTAAATTATTTGTACAAAACTGTTCAATTGAAAAAAAAATGGTGCTCAAAAGCCTACTCTATACATGTCACGAATCACGTAGCCCTCTAGCCTTATCGGCTTAATTCAACCCACAAACAAGAAGATAGAAATTAAGTAAAAATTTCACCAAAATCGCCATGGATCTTTGAATGGTGGAACATAGTTTTCAGTGGGAGGGAGAAGTCGAAACGAAGCTATCGTCTTTTCCAAGTATGGTCCCATCTGTAAAACACACCACAAAGCTTAGTTAGTACTACTCCCTCCATCTTAAAATGAATTAAAAAAAATGGATATTCATATAGGGACGGAGGGAATATTCAATAACAGAAAAGAGAATGAATATGTGCTGCCTGATAAAATTGCTAGCATATGCTTCATATGTACAGTCGTTACTGCCAATAGCGAGTTCTCAAAACTAGCACATTTTGATATATTGTTTCAAATTCACGGTTGGCAATGGCAAATTTAGTTTTCACCCAAATTCTCTCACTTTCGGAGACTATGAAGTCGTAATTGCCAATAGTTACTTCCCAGGTCTCAAAACTAAGCACATTTTGATATATTATTTCAACATACTTTCTTTTCTTTCTTTTTTCCCCCAAAGTGACATTTGAAACCACACCCAACTCTCCCTGATGTGACGTTTTGAGAAAAAATAACACTCTCTCCCCAATCCCTCCAACACATAATGCAACACGGATTTTATTTTTACTGTAGTTTTTATTAGTTCCCTTGGTTCAAAAGCATTAATGAAGAGGGATTATGTTTGTAAGTGCAGAATGTGGTGATACCACAAGTGCTGACCACACTATCCAAGTGATACCGTCAGACAGTCTGCATATATTTGTATATTTGCTTCATAAATAATTGTTGTACTAATGTCTAATATTTATGCAAGTTTAGTGTTTATGTTGGTCCATTTTCAGGTATAACATATGCTAGAATAATGCAAGGAAGTTAAAAAAGGAGTTATGGATAAAATGAGATTTTATCCATTCAAGCATGTGAGATTTGTGCATAACTAACACATGGGTAATTGACCCATTCAAACGGCTGAGATGATGGAGTAAAATGTACAAGGCGCTGATGCAAGGTGGTACAACAAGGCGGAGCTATGACTTGGGCACAAAGAAGTTGTTCCTATTTTATAGGAAATGTGGAAATAAACATCCCCAAGGCTCGGCACTCTCTCCCTCCACTACACCACGTTTTTGCATCCTCTCTAAGCCATTATTGGAGTGTTCCCCAAGCCCAAGAAGCACTATAAATAGCAAGAGGAGGTGAAGATGAAAGTACGGCAAACACATCTCTTGAATTAAGAACACACTCTCCTCACAAGAAAGTCTTACACATTCCTTAGTTCCTTATAAATTCCCATACACATTTATATTCTTGTATCGAGTGTTATAAGTGTCTTGGCTAGGTTAGGATTCTGTGTATTAGACTTAGTCGTTCCACGAAGCTTTCATTGTAATAGCATTAGGGAACTCTCGGCCTTGTACTTCACTTCATATTATTTAGTAAAGGTCTCGCCTTTTGAGGCATCCCTCAAGATATATAATTTATATATCTTGAGAAAAATAATTCTTGTGTTGATTTTCCGCTGCAAACTCTTTTCAGAAACTGTTTTCTGTTCGTGTGTGTTAAGTGTTGTCAGAAGTGATATCGTTGCAGTGACAACACTTTTGATATCACTTCCTTTCTGACTTAAGCCTTGACCCTGCTTTTTCAATTGGCACCAGAGCTGGTTACTTGATATACTAAGTACCTCGGTCCAGTGTGTCATGGCTTATGATCCTGCAAATCCTAATAAAAAAAGACTCCCTGTTCTTGATGGTTCGAATTACGCCTATTGGAAGATCCGCCTTCGTTCGTATATCAAATCAATTGATATCCGGGCATGGCGATCTATTGTGAATGGTTATTCTGTTCCATTGTTGCCGCCGGATGAGGATGGTGACGTTCAAGTCAAGCCTGAATCCGAGTGGACAAATGAGGAAAACGCCCTAGCTGGTTTTAATGAAAAGGCACTTAATGCCATTTATGAGTGGGTTGATATGCATATTTTTAAACTCATTCAAAATACTCCCACTGCTAAGGAAGCATGGGATACTTTACAAAGATATTGTCAAGGGGATGATAGTGTGCGTGAAACTAAGCTTAGGAGGCTCACTAGTCAATTTGAAAGATTGAGGATGAGTGAAAATGATGATATCTCTTCATATTTTGAAAAACTTTTTGATATTGCTAATGAATGTCAAGTTTTGGGTGAACCTTTTACAAATAAACAACTTGTTTCAAAAGCAATTAGAACTTTTCCTGAGCGCTTCAATATTAAAGTGTCATCTATTGAAGAGGCTCACAATCTTGCAACCATGGATATTAATACTTTGATGAGCATTTTGCAAAATTTTGAACTAAATCTCGCTGATCAAAGTGATGCTATTAAAGGCAAAAATGTTGCTTTAAAAACTCTTCCTTCGTCTTGTGTAAAAGATGAGGAAGATGAGGTTTTTGATGAAATTGATGAAAATACTAGTGTTGCTTTACTTGCTAGGAAATATAACTCTATGTTAAGAAAATTCAACAAAGAAAATGTGCAGGTAAAAGCAAAGGAACAACAAACCAAGGTGTATGATTCGATGCCAAGGAGGACACTCCCAACCACTCAGAAGGCGAATCCAATCCGAAGGGCGTCCTCGGATCAGTCGAGCTCCAATCCCAATTACCTCGACTCCATTCAATGTCATACTTGTTCAGGATGAGGTCACTATGCCAATGAATGCGCAAATAATCTGAGGAAGAAGGGTAAGAGCTTGTGGGTGTCTCTCAGTGATAATGAAGAAGAAGGAGTGGACCATGCTCAAGAACCAGACGAGACAACCATGTTTGTCACTGTGTGTGACTCGAACACAGAAAGTGCTATCCCAAGTGATAACCCAAGTGGGATAACACCTGTGATAACACCCAGCAGGTATAATGATTTTAATTCTGATAATGTTGTTTGTTTTGTGGGTTCTATTAACATGGATGCAGGAAGTTCTCAAGAGGATGCTGAGATGAGTAAGGATGAACTCATAAGAGAATTGAGGAACCTTTATGAGGACATCCTTGAAGAATACAAGAAGGAGCATAGTATGGTGCAATTCTTGACCAAAGAAACTCAGCAACTAAGACTTGGCGTGGCTACTCTAGAAATCGAGCTCACAAAGAAGGATGCTGAGCTTGCAAAAGTCACGGCCAAATTGTCCCTCGCCGAAACCACACTTAAGAAACTCAACACGGGGTCTACCAAACTGGATGAGATCCTCATGTTAAGTAAACATCTCAGGGCAGGTATTGGTTTTCAAGATTCTTTAGATAATATTATCTCTTCTTTGTCTTTGGAAGATAATCAAACATGTTTTGTAAATGAACGTGGAAATGATAATGATTTTTCTTTCAAAATCTCGGATAAGAGGAAGGTGTGTACCTGTTGTCACACTACTGGACATTTTAAAAACAAAAGTCATACCTTTATGAAAAGAAATCAGTCCAGTTCCTCAGTGTTACCTGAAGTGTTACCCATCACTTCCGATATCACTGCTTATCAGAGAAACAAAAATCAAAGTAAGAAAGAATGGAGACCTAAAAACATTCAAAGATGTGATGTTGTTTTTACTGCTTTAAGAACTAATGTTGAAGGTTCATGGTATTTTGATAGTGGGTGTTCACGTCACATGACGGGAACAAAATTGTTTTTGAAAGACTATGAATCTGTTCTTGGAGGTAATGTTACTTATAGTGGTGGTAGTAAGAGTAAGATAATCGGGAAAGGAACTTTAAATGTGTCCGGTTTCCCCGCTTTAAAAAATGTCTTACATGTAGATGGTCTTGTAGCTAATTTAATTAGTATAAGCCAACTTTGTGATGACAATTTAGAGGTAAAATTCAACAAAAATACTTGTGAGGTATTTGATCGTACTAACAAGTGTGTGATGTCAGGTACTAGATCAACCGACAATTGTTATTGTGTGGAAGACAAACAGGTATGCAACTCCGTGAGAGTTGATGTCACAACCTTATGGCACCAAAAGTTAGGACATGCCAATTTTCGAAACATTGAAAAGATTATTAAACTTGGTGCTATTCAAGGTGTTCCTAATTTGGATTTCAAAAATAAAATCATTTGTGAAAGTTGTCTTAAAGGCAAACAAACTCGTGTTGGCCACAGTGCTACCCAATACCATGAGCAGTACTCTGGAACAACACATTGTTTTCAACTTTTACATATGGATTTAATGGGTCCTGTTGAAGTCGATAGTTTGGGTGGTAAGAAATATTCTTTAGTAGTTGTTGATGATTTTTCTAGATTCTCTTGGATCTTTTTCTTAAAAGAAAAATCTGAGGCATTTGAAAAGTTCAGAATCTTACACTCAAAAATCAAAAACATGTTTTGTGCTTCTGTTTCTCGTATAAGATCCGATCATGGTAAAGAATTTGAAAATGCTTCTTTTTCTTCCTTCTGTGAGAAAATGGGAATCCACCATGAATTCTCGGCACCCAAAACGCCTCAACAAAATGGGATTGCCGAAAGGAAAAATCGAACTTTACTTGAAATGGCCCGTGTAATGTTGTTCTCTAAACAAATTTCTAAAAGATTTTGGGCCGAAGCACTAAATACCGCTTGTCACACCGCTAATAGAGTTTTCTTAAGACCCGGTACCACTATGACACCTTACGAGATTTTGAAAGGCAAGAAGCCTAAAGTTCACTATTTTCATGTTTTTGGGTGCATGTGTTACATTTTAAATGACCAGGATCAATTGACTAAGTTTGACTCTAAAAGTGATAATGCAATTTTTCTTGGATACACTCAAGATAGTCGAGCATATAGGGTATATAACCTAAGGTCAAAAACTATCCAAGAGTCGGTTAACATTGTTTTTGATGACTTGTTGAGCAATACAGGTGAAGGACCACAAGAATCTCCCTTGATTCTGTCAGACGAGCTGACTGAAAACAGAGGGAATCCTGATTCTGTTGATGAAGCAGGTGCTGACCGAAGTGATAACACTGTTGAGACAACACTTCCGGTATCACCAGATTCCAGTACCGCTGCTGAAACAGAACAAGAAAATCCAGAAGGTGCAGAGGTTCATGAAGTTATAAGGAGGGATCACCCAGCCAGAATAAGAAGGAATCATCCTTCTACACAAGTAATAGGGGAAGTAAATGAAGGAATTCAAACGAGGAACAAAGAACCTGTCAATTATCGAGAATTGGTAAGGTATGTGTGTATGTCTACCACATATGCTCAGGTAAAACACTCTTGTTTTATTTCCTTCGTTGAACCTAAGAATGTGATTGAGGCCTTAAAAGATAATTTTTGGATTCAAGCTATGCAAGAGGAGCTTGAACAATTTACCCGAAACAATGTTTGGACTTTAGTTCCCCGTCCCACTAACACTAATATTATTGGGACTAAATGGATTTTTAAAAACAAAACTGATGAAACGGGTAACATTGTTCGTAATAAAGCTCATCTTGTGGCTCAAGGATACACACAAGTCGAAGGTATCGATTATGATGAAACCTTCGCACCTGTGGCTAGAATTGAGTCCATAAGACTCCTCTCGGCTATTGCTTGCTACCTTAAAATCACATGGCACCAAATGGATGTGAAAGGAGCATTTTTGAATGGATATATTGATAAAGAAATATATGTTGAACAACCAAAAGGTTTTGAAGATCCATTCAAACCACACCATGTTTATAAACTTATAAAAGCCTTATATGGCTTGAAACAAGCTCCTCGAGCATGGTATGGTAGATTAACTCAATTTCTGTTAGAATATGGCTTTGTTAGAGGAGAAGCCGATAGAACTTTGTTTATCTTGAGAAATGGTAAATCCCTTGTCATAGCTCAAATATATGTTGATGACATTGTTTTTGGCTCCACATCTGAAACTTATTTGAAAAAAATTTGTGGATGCCATGTCATCAACTTTCGAAATGAGTATGATAGGGGAACTAAACTTTTTCCTTGGACTGCAGGTGAAACAGTCGAATGAAGGGATCTTCATATCTCAGAGCAAGTATGCGAAAAGTTTAGTAATGAAGTTCGGGTTAGAGCATGCCAAGGAGTCTAAAGTACCAATGGGTTCGACACTGAAGTTGGGAAAGGACCAAGTTAGGGAGGATGTGGATCCAACCTTATATCACTCTATGATAGGTAGTCTCCTCTATCTTACTGCAAGTCGTTCCGATTTAATGTTCAGTGTGTGTGTATGTGCACGATATCAAGCCAGTCCTAAACTTTCTCACCTAAATTCTGTCAAAAAGATTATCAAATATGTGTCGGGGACGAGTGATTTAGGAATATGGTTTTCTAAGGATACTAGTACCAACCTTGTTGGTTTTAGTGATTCTGACTGGGCGGGTGACATGGATGATAGGAAAAGTACTAGTGGGGGGTGTTTTTTTTTGGGTAATAACTTAGTGTCATGGTATAGTCGTAAACAGAACTGTGTCTCTCTTTCGACTGCCGAGTCCGAATATGTCGCGGCCGGCAGCTGTTGTTCCCAACTTATTTGGTTAAAACACATGTTAGACGACTATGGTCTTGAGAGTAATATTTTGACCATGTATTGTGATAATCTGAGTGCAATAAACATTTCAAAAAACCCGGTTCAACATTCCCGTACTAAACACATTGATATCCGTCACCATTTTCTAAGAGACTTGGTTGAAAAAGATTTGATAAACATAGCGCATATTTGTAACATCCGAAAATTTTATCCCCAATTATTATTTTATTTGGACTCCTTTATTTTATTAAGTGGACCGTTATGTTCAAAATAGGATTATTAGGTTAAGAGTTTTAAATTGATTGGGCTTTAGTTAATTAAGCTCAATAGGGAAACGGAAGCCCATTAAGAAAGGGATTTGAAAACCCTAATATATATATACACTCTAATACCTCTAGCCTCTTTATTGTTTATCAAAATAAAAGAAAGAACGGAAGAAAGAAGGAGAGAGGCTGTGCGCAGAGAGAGAAACAGCGCGGAGAGAGGGAGACGCAAAGAGAGGAAGCTCGGGTGGAGAGAGAGAGAGGAGGAGGCGGTGTTCATGGAAGGTACTCCCCAATCCCCTCATCTTTTCTCTTCTTTTGAATCATTAAGGTTATGAGTTAGAAACCCTAAAGAATGGTAATTAATCACCTAGGGTTTAATTAAGAAGGAAGAAGAATGGTGTGAGGTGTGTGTGTGTGTGCGTGCTACTATGTGTGAGTGTGTATTGTGCAGCCAGTATGTACGTGTGTTTAGGTGTGTGGTGATAACAGTATGAGTAGTGTGTGTTTGTGCGCATGTGTGTTGATGTTGTTGTTGGAATGTGTGTGTGTGTGTGAGTGTGTAAACAGTGTGTGTGTTTGAATGTGTTGATAAAGGGAATTTAGGGTGTGCTGTGAACAGTGACGTGAATAGTAATCTTACGCTGTGAATAGTGTTTTGTGAACAGTGATTTTACGCTGTGAATAGTGATTTTATAAGCTGGGAATAGTGTTTAAATAGGATGAATACAATCCTAAAGCATATTAATCGGGAATGGAATTAATATAACCCTAGGGGTGTTTTAGAAATCCAAAAGGGACAATATTGGGAAAGTTATGAAGGGTAGTACAAATCCTAGATTAAAGAACGACCTTAAGAAGGAGTTTGAGAAATAAAACTCGTAAGGTTAAAACTAAGAAAAGAAATTGGGGACGGAAGTAAATATTGTACTCGTCCTAAACAATAGTGTTTTGCGTGATTGTAGATTGGTGCGCAAGAAGTCGCTAAGAAGACAACGCTAGCTAAGGTAAGGGATTACGATCCTTAGTTCTTGATGTCTCTATCCTTTAATGTAGGATTCCTATATATTCTTTCATGAGTAGTTACCTAGTGGCGGTAACATTTGAATTCTTAAAAGTTGTGAACGCCTTTTGAATGTTCCTACCCCTTGACATGTTTAAATCAATGGGTACCAAAAACATATCTTTGAAATTGTATGGTGTTCTCGTACCTTGAACACTAAGTTGAAACTTTGCTATATCTTAATGTCGCTTACTTTGCTATATCTTAATGTGGTATAGACATTCGCTTACTTTGCTATATCTTAATGTGGTATAGACACTCGCTTACTTCGCTATATCTCAATGTGGTATAGACGTTCGCTTAGTCTGATATGAAAAGGACTAAGTAGGTTAATCTAGTTTGAAATGAAAAAGAACTAGACTTATGTACTGCTTAAATGAAGTAGTTGATTATCATGATAAATCTTACTTAAATGCCCTGATCAGGCATTGCACCTGAAATGGTGACGTTATCTTGGAATTGACGGACTTGAAAGTAAATGCCACATTCATTTTTGAAAAGTTTATTAGTTAACTGCTTTTGAATCTTAACGGTTAACTTATTATTTTATGAAACCTATCCTTGAAAGTATTATTATTGTTTCGTTCTTCCGGTCATCTCTCCTTAGTACCCGGAGAGATCCCGTATGAACTTACTGAGCATTGTTCGCTCACCCCTTCCATAATTATTGTCCTCCAGGTTTTAAGTAGGAGAAGGACTCTAAGGAAGGAGAAGGACGCCATTAAGGAGCACTGAAGGTTCTTTGAGGAATTGAGTTTAGGTGGACGATGTTCACTAGCCGTTAGTTCTGAAAGACAATTAATTCGCTTCCGTTATTTATTTTGAATTGTGGTTAGAGATACTAGCCGTGGAGATTTGAATTGTAGTTTTTTACCGTTATTCCTTTATTTTGGGGACGGATTTATATTATTTAAAGGATGTTATAATACTCTGAAATTAGGGGTGTTACAATATTGATACTAAGTATCAACTTGCTGACATTTTTACCAAGGCCCTTGACCATGAGAGATTTTCAAGTTTGAAAAGATCTCTTGGTCTTTGTATTTTTTAATCTGCTCTTTTTTTTTTTTTTTAGTGTTACCCTGAGTGTTGTCAACACTTCTGGTAACACTGTAATAAAAACAAAAAAAAAAAAAAAATCAGTTTTTCGTTTTAAGCCTTCGCGGCGGCACATGCTGACCTTTTTGTTTTGGTAGGTTTATACTTGGTTAACATGTTTGTCAAATCCCCTTTGTACTCAAAAGTGACAAAGTCACTAATTTTGTGATAAAATTAAAAGGCAAAAAAGCACTTATAGTATTTCCTAAGTAACTCGGGGCACGGCGTTCGCTGCGACGATGCACTCTTGCGAAAGGGAGATACTATCTAGTGATTTCGTACTAAGTATTAGGAACATGGAGTTCGCTACTACAGTGTATCCTACTTGAAATGTGCAAATCACTAAAGTATTTTTTACACTTTATAAGGACTCGGAGCACGGAGCTCGTTACTACGATGCTATCTTGTAGATATTAAAGTGTAAATTATACTTATTTTAAAAGTGCTTGAAGATGAAGAACAAGCTTATCTAACTTGTTAGATTTATTTTACCTCAAACACTCATAATTAAGGCTTGCTATGCCTCAAGTGTTTGAATTTGGGAAGCTTGTTTTTGCCTCAAATTGCTTATTTAAAAAGAAGCCTAACAATTTGCCTCAAGTGTTAATGAGGATTGTTTTGCCTTAAGTTTCTTAAAGTAAAGTTTTATCAAGGGGATATTTGACTTATGTGTTTTCTAAAGTGATACCATCATTACCAATAACACATTAGTATGTGCCACATTATTTTTTTTATTTATTATTTTCGGAATTAATAATTAAATTTGGGAAGTCCGAAAGTCCCTTAAATTTGTGGAGTTTTTGATTTCAAAAAGGTTTTTATTAAATCCTTTTATATTTTATTTTTGGTAAATCAAATTAGGTAAATACATTCCTAAAATTTTGGAGTCATAATTGAATTTGAATTTCAAAATTTTTTAATCTCTGTTACCTATGCCGATTTATTCTAGATTTTTTATTTTCTTAATTTTTATTTTCTAAAAAAAAAAAAAAAAGGCTTTTTGGGATAATGGCCGGTTGATTTTCAAAAATGTGGGAGTTGAGTTTGAGTTTACCTATCTAGCTAGAAAATAGGGAGAGCTAAAAATTAGGGGGAGTTGAGTGTTTTTAGGATTAGGAAAGGTTATCTCAAAATTAATGTTGAGTATTTAACTTCAAATTGAATACTTCCTAAAAAAAATATCCTAAACCCTTCCTCCCTCCTCTCTCACCCTCCTCACCGATCGCCCTATCTCTCCCTCATCAGTCTCGCTTTCAATCTCTCAAACCCTAGAAAATCCCTCTCCTAAAATTCTTCTTTCTTCTTCTCAAATCATCAATGGCTTCACCATCCAAAGCAACCACCGAGCCAATGGAAGTCTCTCCAATTGTGGGTGAGGCTAGATTTTTCTCTCCTATGGAGACATCACCGGCGACAACACCAGTGACATCACCGCCCAATTTGGAGATTGTTGTGTCCGGTCCTCCTCCAATTCCAGTCGCCCAAGCTCCTCCCGCCATGGCTCCTTCCCAACCAGCTGCAACAACCATCAAAGCCACCAAGAAGAAGCGGAAAGCTCCGCCACAACCACCAACTGTCTAAGCACCTAAAAAGAGGACTTCAAGCAGATTAAGGGCTATCTTCAACAAAGCAAATTCCAACACTCCAGCTGATCCTGTTGAAGTATCAGATGAAGACTCTCAGAGTTTGTCTTCCGCTCATGCCTCGGATGAAAATTATACTGTAGAGCAAGAACCTACAGAGGATGACTTCGATCAGTGGGTGGATGAACATGAACAAGATAGTGAAACCCTTGCTGCAGCACAACAAAGACTTGAAAAAGGGAAGGGTATTCAGGGTGCTGACAAAGGTGTTACCCGCAGAAGGTCAGCACCTTCGGAAACACCTCTGCAAGCTCAGACCAGATCCAAATCTCAGGAGGTACATCATTCTTCTCCTCATGTCTCTGATTCTTCTGATGATTCTGAAAATGAGCATGTTAGAGTTGAAGATAATGAAGCTTTTCCTTTAGATCCTTATTCTCTTGAGTTCTATAAAGAGTCGGGTATGTCTTTTTGGCTAAAACATAGCAATACCCCTTTTTGGGAAGAGAAAAACATTGATGGTGATGATTTAAAGAAAAGTGGTGTGTATCAATTCCTTGAGGACCGGAATTTTTTGATCCCTAACACCCAAGCAATGGCTTATATTGATAAGGTGGTAAGGAATTTTTATGCTAATCTTAGTCCAAACATAGACAATGAAACTGCTCCAGAATTCGGGAAGGTGTTTGTTAGGGGTAAAGTGTTTCTTTTCAACCCCAACATCATTAACAAAGCCTTAGGATTGCACAATATCATCGAGGAAAGTTTTAATTGTAACAAAGATGCAATGGCTAAATTCCTAACCCATAATGAAGTCCAACATTGGCCAACCGATCCCAAAGTCAAATTCCCCGCCTCTAAACTTACCTCTCTTTACTCGGTTTTACACAAGCTTTGCTTGCTTAATTGGCTTCCTTCAAAAAGTGATCAAAACCTTACTATGGAGCAAGCGAGAGTTTTGTATAGGCTAGGGAAAAACAAATCGATCAACTTTGGGAATCTAGTGTTCAAACATCTTTCGAATTGGCCTAAAAGAAAAGACCCATCCTACCTTCCATATCCATCCTTGATCTTTCGTGTCTTAACCTTTCAAAAATTTCAAGTACTAGGCTCTGATATCTTCACTTCCGGCCCTAGCTACTATGTTATTGATAATCAATTGAAGAGAGGTAACCGACATGTTGATCTACCGTGGTCCAAACCGTCCCCACCTTTGGTCTCCAAACCTATTCCTGCTCAGCGTTCCCAGGCAAAAGCTAGACCTTCTGTTCCAGACTTTTTGTTTCCTATCCCTACAGGTACAGCAAAAAGTGCTACCCAAAGTGAGGTCAATACTTCTGACAGCACTTCTTCTATGATTTCCACAGTTGCTGTTGTTCAGGTTTTAAACAGGGTTATGGAAAACGTAAAGGATCAGGTCAACTCCTGGATGAAGATTCATGATGATTTGTCTGTATTTCTTGATCATATTTCATCACAAACAGGGGGAGGAAATGCTGCCTCGGGTGCTACCGCAGGTGCTGGAACAAGTGCTGGAGGCAATGATACTCAACCAGGAAATGAAGAGGACGAGGCCGAGGATGATGAGTAAAGCGGGTTGTGGTTCTTTAACAATTTTATTTTGGTAGTTGGGTGGTGATTAAAACAATCTTTTTATTAGTTGTTTTTAAAATTTGTGGTGGTGGCACTTAAACAATTTTATTTGGTTGTTGGTTTGTTAAACATTTTTTGGTTGGTTGTTTGAAGTGTGGGTTACACTTAATGACATTTGGATGTGTGTTTGTGACCATGAACTGTTTTGGTCATTTGGTACTTTATTTAAAAAAAAAATTAAAATGTCATTGTTAATTTTGGTTGACTCGCCTCTTTGAGGGGGAGTTATTTTTTGAGAAGATTGCATGTATATTCTAGTTGTGTGACTAACTTTGTCTTGCAGGTCGCAGCATTATTTAGTTTGTGAAGAAATATACAATTAAGGGGGAGATTGTAAGTGCAGAATGTGGTGATACCACAAGTGCTGACCACACTGTCCAAGTGATACCGTCGGACAGTCTGCATATATTTGTATATTTGCTTCATAAATAATTGTTGTACTAATGTCTAATATTTATGCAAGTTTAGCGTTTATGTTGGTCCATTTTCAGGTATAACATATGCTAGAATAATGCAAGGAAGTTAAAAAAGGAGTTATGGATAAAATGGGATTTTATCCATTCAAGCATGTGAGATTTGTGCATAACTAACACATGGGTAATTGACCCATTCAAACGGCTGAGATGATGGAGTAAAATGTACAAGGCGCTGATGCAAGGTGGTACAACAAGGCGGAGCTATGACTTGGGCACAAAGAAGTTGTTCCTATTTTATAGGAAATGTGGAAATAAACATCCCCAAGGCTCGGCACTCTCTCCCTCCACTACACCACGTTTTTGCATCCTCTCCAAGCCATTATTGGAGTGTTCCCCAAGCCCAAGAAGCACTATAAATAGCAAGAGGAGGTGAAAATGAAAGTACGGCAAACACATCTCTTGAATTAAGAACACACTCTCCTCACAAGAAAGTCTTACACATTCCTTAGTTCCTTATAAATTCCCATACACATTTATATTCTTGTATCGAGTATTATAAGTGTCTTGGCTAGGTCTGTGTATTAGACTTAGTCGTTCCATGAAGCTTTCATTGTAATAGCATTAGGGAACTCTCGGCCTTGTACTTCACTTCATATTATTTAGTAAAGGTCTCGCCTTTTGAGGCATCCCTCAAGATATATAATTTATATATCTTGAGAAAAATAATTCTTGTGTTGATTTTCCGCTGCAAACTCTTTTCAGAAACTGTTTTCTGTTCGTGTGTGTTAAGTGTTGCCAGAAGTGATATCGTTGCAGTGACAACACTTTTGATATCACTTCCTTTCTGACTTAAGCCTTGACCCTACTTTTTCAATGTTTTCACTTGATAGATGATCCATTTCCGGTTCCATTTGGACAATAAAAATCCTTGGGCACCAGTTCTAAAGAAAAATCAAATGGCTCAATTTAATGAATCAAGTCGACCCACCTAATCTCATACAGTCAAACTTAGGTTGGATCCCACACATATTCATAACAACCCACCACGCTCGACATCAGTCATCCTGACGGCTCTTACTCTAGGCATTTTTCATTAAGGTAGTTAGGTTGGGTCCCACCCAGAGTAATACTCCTCCGTCCCAAAATGAATCAAATTTGATCTTGATCAAGAGTAAATTTGAACATTTCTCTGACATTCATTTTGGGACGGATGGGCAACGAAACAACACAATCCCCTCCCCCCCCCCTTCGACCCAGCCCTCTGGTTTTGTGTGGCGAATGACTTTGTAAGTTATCAGTGGTAAAAATGCTAACCTATTAAACCAACTTGAGTAACATTTCTCTTAGAGGCATTTCAATTCAAAGTTGGCTTGACCATATCTGGAAATAAAAAGTGACAACAAACTCCTACAATTGGACCACAAGTGCATGTTACTGACATTTGGATACTTCTTTTGGAGCCAATTTCACATATTCAAGACATAATTGAATTAGAAGCAGGACTCGAGGCACAACAAACCACAAATTAAAATTGAATAGAACATGAATAAGGGATATATACATGCATATCTGCAAAAGGTGCAACTACAAATGCCAGTCATTCGATAAAAAAAAAAGGCCACAGTCATAGTAATATTGACGAGAGCAAAAGAGAAATTACCTCATTCCATTGCTTGCCAAGAGTTGAAGCATTCAACGAGTACAAAAAACCTTCAAACAAACAGTTTTTGTCAATCAAATAGTCTTATGGAATGTAGCTTGAGAACTGTATACTCTTTCGTCGTTATACACTTTTTCCCTATTATTTGTTCATTCCAGATCATATCTTTGAGTTACCTCAAAAGGCTCTATGCTAAACGAAAATCAAGAAACATTGAATTTCAATAATAATTTATCAAGAAATAATGAAGATTAGTAACTCACCATCACGTTCATAAGTTGAAGCAACATAGTGCCGATAGAGATTTGAATCTGAGACCTACATCATTTGACAATAAGTCTGACCACATTTGTTCCACTACCAACTCTTTTATCTCCAGTTATTAACAAATAAAAATATAAAAACTTACATTTTTTGTGGGTGACTTGCGAATGAGATATTCATAGTACCAGTACGTCTCACCGTCAATCTAGGGAATAAACAATAAGCGCCACATGAGTACACAAAACATAATACTACTAATTCTTTTTTAAAAAAAAATAAAATCTTAAAACAACTGTTGGGGGTCTCAGAGTTAATTTAGGTTTAAAGCTACTGTAAAATGAAACGAAGCGTTAAGAACTTACTTCAGAAGCATGTGCATCGAGAACAGAACTTTCAGCCATGCGCTGACTTGACGTGACTCGCTTTACGAACCCAAAACATGAAAGGTTAGACAAATGCATGAGAATCTCAACATTTGAAAGAAACTCGATAAAAATGATGTATTTACACTTTTACAGTAGTAAGCAGATTACCAAAGCAGACTTGTCAGATAAAACAGAATCGGCAACATCCTTTGCACGCCAAGTACTCTTGTCTGTTGATTTTATAAACAGAGGGTTTGGTGGACCAATCTGAATCCAAGCGAAAGAAAAATTAGACCCTTGAAAATATTATAGGGTTTGCACATGCAAGATTAGGTGCATAAAGATTACCGAAACAGATATGATAAGGTTGTCAATGAAATCAACACGTTCAGACACAATGCGCTGCCGTGCATCAGCTGAATCATGGGTAGCAATATCATTTATAGGATGCAAAATTAGTAGCCATGGAAAATAAAGAATAGATAAAAGCCACTTATTGGGGATGAATCCATCAATCCAAATCTAATGATCCCTCCATCCCAAAATTAATGTCCAAAAAATATTCAAAACATATCTTGATCAAGAGCAAATTTGAAAAAATTTGGCACTCATTTTGGGACTGAGGTAGTACATCGAGTAAATCTTCAGTGGAGAATCTTGATGCAATAACAAGCATTATTTACAGTCTTGAAACTTTCTCTATTGGATTCGCACAAAAACCAAGTAAAATGTGCTTACGGGACAGTGGTGCTGCAGATGAGTAACGCTCCGGTTTTCTAGACTCCACCCTACAAATAAATGAAATATTAGATTCCAAAAAATTGTGATCATGGGAAGAGACCTTGTTCCCAACTAACATGTATAGAATAATAATGTCTTCAAACTCAACACATCCAAAATACTCTTTGAGGTTTGAGAAATGGTGTTGAACATTTAGAGACAACTATCAACTTGAAAAAATTTCCAAACATTTTGTAGATTGATGCTAACCATTTGAAGGAAGACTTCTTTGAAGGCAATTCAATAGGATACTTATATGAATAACCATTTATATCATCAGCAAATGTAGCCATCTTAAACTCGTCCTCAGCAGTAGATCCTGAAACCGAAAATTGCACCCAAGAAACGGTTGATCAAAATCAAATTCAAGGTTCTCAGGGTTAACGTTAAACAATCTAAAACTCTCCAATAATGAACAAAAACTTTTCCTTTCGGACAAGAGAAAACTAAAGAATTGAAAAGAAAGAGGAATCTTTTTCATCCACAGCAAAAATGCACATTCTTATTGTAGTCTCCAGAATGAAGATACTAACTTATACTCCCTCCGTCCCAAAATGATCTTCACGTTTGACTATTCAAACTTTTTAAGGATATGAACACTTGCTTCACTAGCTATGTTGTGTTCATGCACATTTAAGCCCAAATTGTAAAAATTGGGAAGAACTTTTTAAGACAATGAAAAATGGCAAATGAGAAGATCATTTTGGGACAGAGGGAGTAATAAGTATGAAAGTCCTTGGTAACTTCTAACTGGCAATGATGAAATAACATGGTTGAAGGGAAGCCTTGGCGCACTAGTCGAGGTGTTGCTGAGTGACCTTGAGGTCACGGGTTCAAGTCCAGGAAGAAGACTCTTGCATTTATGCAGCGTAATAAGGTTTGCCTATATTTCACCCTTGTGGTGGGGACCCTTCCCCAGACCCTCGCTACGCAGGAATGCTTCATGCACCGGGCTGGGTTTTTTTTTTTCTTTTTTTTTTTTTTTTTTTTTGATGAACTAACATGGATATGGTTAAACCATTCGTGTTCTCTCATCTCTCTATAGATCTACTTGTGTATTTTGGGAGACTTGTAATCCTGTTTGTAGCAAACACAGTTGATTCATGTGTTATTAACTCCAGGTAAAACTTCCTATTCCTACTGATCTTAGAGATGCAACAGCCAATCCTGTTCATTATGTGAAAGATTAAGTAGTTCAGAATCTTGCCCCTACTCCACTGAGGAGTTTTCTCCAAACTCTGCTTGGAATAATTCAGAATCTAATTCCTGATAGGCGAGTTCTTTGGTTTGATATTGCTTGCATTCAAACAATACCAGAAATGGAACCTGCAAGAACTAGCTGGTGAATAAGTAGTGAAGGATAGATGAGAGCACTCTTGAATACTCGAAAGAAGTAATTGGTTGGACAAATTTTGATATGTTTGTCTCCCTTACGCTTAACCACAAAGGTAAGAGCTTGTTTACGATTTACTCCTTGATCTTTTGGTTACATATAATCCTATTATCCCCCCCACCCCCACCCCCACCCCCACCCCCACCCCAAAAAAATGTATTGCCTATCTCTAATTCTTTAACTTCAACTGTGAATATAAGTCAGAAGTTGCAAACCTACAATAACACATCTAAGATTCTCTACAAGTCTGATCAAGTTACAACCGACCATGGATGTCAACAAACACAAACATGGTTTGCAGCGAATGATTGGATATTTAATTAGTGACTGGTGGGTTCTACAAACACAACATCCAATCTTTGATTGCCAACTGTGTTTTTGACTAATTCTTTTTTAGATTTTCTTGAAACTTCAATATTGCTCTTTATTATTATATTAAATACATACAAAAGGCAGGAGAACTGATACATATTTAAACAACACTAATGCCAGATGTAACCAATAATAGCATCATACTCCCTCTGTCCCTGAAAGATAGTCCCTTTTTTCGTTGTTATGAGCAATAACTAAGGCTACTTTTAGTTATCTTAGTAAAAGTTTAAAAGTTGTTATTGATACACCATTATAAATACTATCAATACCAATTTTTAGATTTTCATTAAGATAATTAAAAGTAGTCTTAATTATTGCTCAAAGTTCCTTCGTAGTAACAACGAAAAAAGAGGGACTATCATTCTGGGACAGAGGGAGTATTATTCAATTACAGAGAACATAATTAAATTGCGACGAGAAATGACCGTTGTTTATGGATCTGCAGCAACTTAATATAGTAAAATCGCTCTCGATTGCAATTTCTGAAGCTAAGTTTATATTGATATGGAGTATATTATAACTGCAGTCATCATTATCATAAAAGTACGGCATTAATTCATGATTTTTTTAAGGATCATACAAGGTACCCTTGAAAATGTTTGAGATTTAGGGACTCCACAATCATCATTGTAATTGAATTAAGTTTAAAGCAACTTTAGAAGCAAATATACTTGGTGCCATTACTATGCCCTTTAATAAAGGTAAATTTAGTAAATTGTTTAGTAAATTTAGTAAATTGTTTAAGAAACTGACACTCACGCACAATTTTTTTTAGAGTATAGGCACTCATTTAGAGTGGAACTGAGTAACGGAGTAAGCCCTCCGTTTCAACATACATGAAGTTTTAGGAGTTCAACTTTGTTCCAAAATACTTGAGGTTTTACTATATTTCAAGACATCTTTGCTTTTGTATACCAATTAATTACCTAGGTAACTGGATTCTTATAGGGGTACACAAGTCTTTTTATATGTATTAAATGCATTTCTTAATATGTGTGTAAAAGTCTAAAACGATGTGATTGTTCAAAGTTGGATCATGACAAAGAGTTTATGTTAAGAACATAGGAATAACATCCTATCTTCCTATAAATGAAAAAGAAAAAATCTCAACCATTAACTTAATTTTTTAATCCCTAATATTTTATCTTGACTAGTTTTATCTCTTTTAAAATTATTCTCCTTCTGATGAGCCCGGACCCTGCGAACCGGACACGAGGACACGCCATACAGACTGACCGGTCAAATTGAGTTATAACTATGTTATGAACCAGACCGCGAGCTCCTGAATCCAAGTCACTCTCATCTCCGACGTCATAAGCCTCTGGGCTCCAGCCTTCGGGCTCCGTACGTGTGCTGTCTCAGGCGAGTATATGAACCAGTCATCTGTGGTTAGTGCTTTATGTCCTTCAACAACATCTTTCCACTACCTGACATCGTCCTTTCTCTCTCTGACCATCCAACCAGCCGCGACACGTGTCTAGCAATCGACAAAGAAGGTTAATGCTGATCTCTCTCTCTCATATCTCTAATATAAATACCTCTCACAACCCCCTTGGACAAAGTATGTTACTTTACCCTAATCACACACACCCAAGGCATTCCACGCCTTGTTCTTAGGTTTACTCCTCATAGATCTTACTCTCACACCCGAGGGCCTAAGCTGGGATCAAAACCAGCCTTGGTCTTAATGGTGTTATCTGTTGTGTTGTGGTTCCCAGGTTCAAGATTCTAAGGCTAGATATCCTATTCTCCAACCCCAAATTTCATGCCGTCATCACCTTCTGTCACAATAATTTTCTTAGTTCAGTAGATTAAAAGTTGGTCTAGAAATATCCTCTTAAAGTTCTAAAATTAATATCTGAGTATTATTGAATGTGCACCAATAACTGGCTTAGAATTTGATGATAATGGTTAAATTTTCCTTTAAATCTGTCAAAATTCAATCCAGCTGACCACAAAATTCAAATAGAAACTATGTTTATCCTGAGAAATGGCACTATTATGAAAAAGCAAATAAAGGAAGAAATGTGAAAATCCCAGATTACCTGAAGATGGAAAGACAGTAAGAACAGAAGATGAAGCTCCAAAAATGATAATATCCCTCCTGCAAAACCCATTTCCAATAATGGGTTTTGAAGAAGAACAAGAACATTGTACAACTCTTTTCCCCAATTTACATATCCCCTTCACATTTGAAATTCTCTTGGCATGGTTCCTGAAAAATCCCAAGAAAATTATAAAAAATAAAATGTAAATCACTGTGTATAAGCATATTTGTGTGTGTGAGTGTGTGTACCTGAAGAGAGGGTGGGGAGAAGAAGAAGAAGAAGAAGAAGAAGAAGAAGAAGGAGAGAGAACCGTCTCCATGGTTCTCTGTTTGTGTTAGCTCATCCACTCAGACTTTTAATAAAACCAAATTGGAAACGGGCTATTTGCAAGTACCCATGGAGGATCCATTTATCCGTTTAGATACATTTGGTCTAATGAACTACCAATATGAGACTCGTGGGTGATGCCCAGCGGGCTTTTCCGGCCCGGCGCATTTCCGCATGTCAACACGGGCCAATGCAGGGGCGGGGCGGATTTAGGCCCTTCGAGGAAAGTATTTGGACCTGACTTTTGTAATTTTTATATATTTACTTTTTATAATTTTTGAAGTTACTATACCGATCCTTTGATGAACTAAATTAGGTTCACAAATTATAAATAGTAGAGTTCTGTTTTTCGGTTTACCGCCGTCCGATCGACAACACTTGTATCAGCCTCTATGCGCACTCAATCTACTTCGTACATTCCGGTCTCGAGGGTCCATATTTTGCTTAACTCATTCATTCATTCATTTTACTCATAGGCTCGGTCGTTAATCTCGTCCAGAACTCAAAACCCACCCAGTTTGTATGGTGAGTAAGCCTGGCAATTGGGCGGGTCGGGTCGAGGCGGGTTCTAGCGGATTGACGGGTTAAGACGGGTCTACCCGCCACAACCCGTTTAAATTTACGGGTCAAAACAGGTCGGGTTGAAACGGATCGGGTGACGGGTTGTGGCGGATCGACCCGTTTATTTTTCCCCGCTTTTTCCCTTAGGCTGTCTCCCCAAGCTATTTGTTCTCGCGGGTCGAAACTGACGGGTTGAGTCGGGGCGACCCGTTAAGCTTCGCGGATTGAAACGGGTGACCCGCTTTAACCCGCTAACTTAAACGGGTTAGATCGGGTCGGGTAATTAGCGGTTTAGGTCGGGCGGGTTAGCGGGTAACCGGCCACAATTGCCAGGCCTAACAGTGAGCATGTTCAGGTCAAACGCGTCAAATGAACTTTGACCTATTTTTAACATTTTTTTTCTTGAAGACAAAACTAATATTTTGGTCACTAAATTATAGGTTAATTTCAATGTCTCACTATAATTTTGTTTTTTTATTAAACCATCCCACTTTTCCAAAAGTGAATCACGTGACCCTTATGTGACTTACTTAAGTTAACAGATCTACTAATGTTGTCAAAAAATTCAAATCTAAAAAACTTGGAATGATGGGGGTGGTGTAGGCTGATGAATTGATAAGGGTTCTTTTTTTCCTTTTTCCTTTTTTTTTCTATTTTTCATAGATTTATATTCTTTTTTATTTTTATTATTCTTTTCAAATAAGCTAAGAAAGAATAATACTCCCTCCATCCCAAAATGATCTTCATGTTTGACTATTCAAACTTTTTAAGGATATAACAACTTGCTTCACTAACCATGTTTTGTTTGTGCACTTTTAAAGCCTAGATTGTAGAAATGAGAAGAACTTTTTGGGACAAAGAAACATAACAAATGAGATGATCATTTTGGGACGGAGGGAGTACAAGTTAGTTAGTCTTGTAAAAGCTTAGTGAGGAGAATCAAAAATAATAAAGTAGTTATCAACTTTAGGTCACTTTCAAATGTACTCACTCAATTTACTTATTTTTGAAATTTGATCCACACATACTACTCTCTATATCCATAAAATGTCAATTTTACTTTTGATCAAAAACAAATTTGCAAATGATTTGAACACTTATTTGTCAATGTAAGAGTATTTTCATTCTTTTAAACAACTCCGTCCGAAACTTCGTTAAAAATGTAACTTTACATGAACTTTCCAACGAATTTATCGATCGATGGAGTTAAAAATTTATCTCATTGCACAAACCAAATCACTGCCATGAGCCATTAGCAACATTGTAAAGTATGAATTAAACAACCTGAGTCAAATCTTTGAACTTTCATGGCTCACTTATTTTGTATCTGGAAAACAACCATTTTTTAAGATTTGAAGAACACTAAAAAATGCTTAAATCTGAATGCAATTCATTGAGTTTCTGTGAAAGAAACTTTCAGTGACATACAAAAATCTCTCTCATACTTTGTTTGAAACCCAAACAACATAAACTAATCTACTCATAAAAAGAATCAACTAATTGTTGTTTTCCAAAACACTAAAAATTCACTGAAAAAGTGAGGGCTAGTTTAGAACTTCATCATTTTCTGAATTTCCCAGCACCAGCAATTACTTATGATGATACAGTTCCCAACAGAGCTTTAGCTGCTGGAATAAGCGCGACCGCCCCTCTCTCAGACTTCGAATACTTGCGAAAAATCGTTTGAAGCTTGTTATCCTCCGAAGCCGCCGTTGAATGAAATCCAACAATTAGTTTAGCACACTCACTGTTATTACAAAACAACAAACACATAATAAGAACAAGAATTCATCAAACACATTTTTCAGCAAAAAAGATTACTACTTTATAAGAAAAAACCCGAGATTTTCTACTTACATAAGCTGCGATTCTGAGAAACCCGTGTGCAGTTTCAATGTATCGTTCCAAACAGGACATACGTTTAGAGTGCATCGAGCAGCATAGACTGCCGAGGCAGCAATCATCGATGGGCAGTATCTTATAGTAACATAATTCATTATTCCAAGCTCAGCCAGAAAATAAACCATGTTTTCCACCTGCACAAGTAAAAATTCAACTTTAATTAAGGACTTGTTTGAGTAAAGATAAATAAATCAACTAAAAAATATTCAAGATTTTGGGTTGAAATTATTTACTCACATTGGAATCAGAAACTGAGGCTTTGATGAATCTAACAATGAAAACATAAGGGGTAGGAACAGTCAAACTCCATTCCAATTTCCCCAAAATTCTTTTCTCCATTTTCAGAACCTGGTCATGAGTATAAGCTCTATCAGAGATGCAAACAAAGTCATTCACTTCTGGTGCCCATATTTCTTCATACTTTGAAGCCATCAACATTGCACTAATCCCAACTAACTGCAATTCCTTCCTCAAAACAGTTTCGGAAGCCAAAAATCGGTCCACGATGTTGATTGTGAGGTAAAGAGTCTCCTTGAGTAGCTCAAATTTGCTGTGAACTTCAATCAACCAGTCAATTAAGATGGCTCTCATCTTTTCGTTTATCTCGGGCTGTGAACTTATGTAGTCATGAACTCTGCTCTCATTCTGCAGACCCGTAAAAAAGAAAGAAAGATTAGAACAAAAACACTAATCATCACAAAGGCAACATAGAGATGGAGAGAGATGGTTTTTTTAATACCTCAACTTCTTTGTAGAACTTGTAAATGTCTTCAACATATTCGACAACAGCCAATTCGTTATCGGCATCCAAAGCATCGATGTCCACGATTTTCTCTTTAGGTCTATTAGCAATCCCACATGCAGCCTGTAATTTTGAGATCAAATTTTAGTAAAATCCCCCAAAAAAATCAAGTATAAAGAAAAAAAAAAGCAGTCTTGATTGAAGAGCTATTATTATTTCACCTTGCTGCGAGCGGTAAGAGTAGAAGTCAAAGATTGGGGTTTCTTCTTTTTCTTTGAAACTTCAATAGACTTGATGATAGGCTTCTCCCTCGCGACTTCATCGGCATCGGGGCTAATTTCAATTACAGAAGGAGGGGTTGGTTTGGTAGTCACTACTACTTTCTTCTTCTGAACAGCAATTTTGGCAACCCTAGCTTTGCCGGCGGCGGGTCCATCAACCACAATCTTGCCCTCACCATTCACTGCCAATGGCTTCTGCAGATCAAGAAAATGAAAGGGTCATTAAGATTAATTTATCAAACACAATCAAGAAAGAAAGAAAAACTAGGGATCTAAAGAGGGGTAAATGAACAAACCTTCTTGGTTTCAGCTGCTGCTTGTGCATTTGCCAAAAGTTGTGCACAGAAACTCCTGAATAATTAAACAAATTTCTATCATTTAACCCCCAATTAAGTGTGTGTGTGTGTGTGTGAGAGAGAGAGAGAGAGAGAGAGACTGACCTAGTAACAGGTCGAGAAACCTGAGGGAGGGGTTTGCCATCAACTCCACGGATAGTGACGAGATTCCCAATATCACCAAGTGCTCGCCGGTTTTTTCCTTCACGGCCGGCCACAGCTTTCGGTTTGACACCTCCGGCACCAGCTCCATCGCCTGTAAAATTCAAAACTATCAAAAATCAGAAAACCCCCCAATTCAAGATCAAACAAGAAATTGACAAAATCAAAACCAAATCAAAACCAAACCCAGACCAAATTACAAAAATATTCAAGAAACAGAACGAAACCCATTCCCCAGATCAAGAAACAAAACCCTAAAATGATAAATTAGTAGCAAACAATATAACCCCAAATCACTAAATCAATTCAAATCGATATATCTTTTGCAAAAATCACTGAAATTAAAGTATCTAAACAAGGCCTACTATTAGATTAGAAAACTGAATAAGAGATCGAATTCGAACCTCTATTTTGTTGAAGAACAGGTCTTGTCGCCATCTCTGAAAACAAAAATCTTCTCGCCGAGAAAACTCTTAATTCTTCAAACCGATTGATTGAACGATGAAAAAGAGAACAAACAATCCAAAACCCACAAGACGCTCCACAAGAAATTTCTCTCACATGAATGAATTAGGGGAAATGATAGAAATAGAGTGCTTTTGAAGCTGGGGAACCGACGCCTCCTCCCCAACGGTCTTATTTTGTTTTAAATCTGAACCGTTGGATTAGCTGCCTATTTTACGGCTTCGATTAAGTTGCTTAATTTCACGCACATATATGGGCCGTATTCGTGCTGTTTCTTTTTTTAGCCGTTGGCACTGTTCAAAGTTACCGTTTGTGTTTTTCTCACTTAACAATTGGGGTAAATCCAGTACAACCGGTTTATTTGACCGTTTGATGCAGCCTTCAGTCTTATGAGAGAGAAAGAAGTTTTAATTTGGTTGTGGGGTTCACCCAACCAAATAATAATCGAGTCTCATCCTCATAGTCATTTCTATCTTTCTGCATCGAACACGTGCATCCGCCATATAACAAAAAGAAAATAAGGGGATCGATCCCCTAAAACAAACGCTATTGTGAATGTCCTTACTTTAACATCACATTTCCCATGTTAGAAACATGAAAATGAAAAAGAGAAAATTTGAAAGCGAAATCTCATTCATGACTGATGCTAGATAATTAAGATATAATAGTATTTATTAAAAGTATAAATTGGAATCACTAATTATCGGTGTGGAAAAATTTCAGAGACTGAAGCGAATAATGAAAAAGTTCTAACCGAACAAAATCAAACTGCAATGGTATGGTGCAAAATGTGAATCAAACCACCGTTAAGACTATGATTCAAAACACAATTCAGGTCATGGTCCCGCAACTCATTATCAGGTTTGTTTAGAACATTAGTGATCACAAAAAATGAGCGAGGAGTACCGGAGGAAGAGCATAAGGGGAAAGCCAGAGGAAGAGGAAGGCCGAATGAAGAGAGAGCATGACTCAATGTCAATGGATCTTACTCAACATACAAACATGTGGTTAATAAGTTCAGTCAGTTCAGTCATACGGTCTCAATCCGCAGTTCACTTCAGTCTAGTTCAGTCCAGAGAGGGTTAGACTACAAACTGAACCGAACCATGTAGTCTGCTTACTTTGACGATCGAACTAAACCACTCATCGTATGATTTAGTTCTGATCGTTCCAAAAACCATTTACACCGAACCCTAATTATTGGACGATTCACTAAAAAAATACATTTTGTGCACTCCCTCCCTAAGAATTAGACCCACCCAACCTGTGTTCTTTGTGAAATGCACCACATATAATCAAGTCATTTGAACCACAATGGAATTGTCAACTGATTGGTATCTGGGTGTTGAACCTTCGAAATCTTAATAGGAAAAACAGAATATTACTCCCTCAAAGGAGTGATTAAATCTACTCCTTTTGCAAGTTTGATTGAGGGTCTCAATCTCAAAGGGAAATGATTTTTTTATTTTTATTTTTTTATGATTAAAGACGATACAATTTTCAATTAACCCCCTTCTCTTGACAAATAAATAAAAAAACAAAAGACAATTGTATTTTGTTGTAGTTTTAACCCTTTATTCATATAGATATGTAAGGTTTTTACTCCCTCCGTCTCAAAATAGATTACGACGTTTTGAAAGTTAATTTGTGTCTCAAAATATTTATCGTTTTATTTCAAGGCTTTTCTGTGTTGTATACCAATTGTATTTCTTAAAAATTGTGCAAGTACTCAAAACGACATCTATTTTGAAATGGACAAAGTACTCTTAAACTTGTTTTCAGACCACCTTGAAACAAAATCATGGCTTCGCCACTCGCAACTAATAATCAAAGGCAGCAATGATTAGGGCCAAGCCCCCAAACTCATAAAATTGCAACACAAAGCAAACAGCTGAAAAATCATCAATAAATAAAAGAAGATAGAATAAAGTGTAAAAAAAATGTTACAGCCAATCATCAGGCAACTAAAAAAAACTATGCCTAAAAAGGATGCAACCAGATTTTGGATGCCCAAACACAACAACAATTGCAACTTTAATCACCCCAAAAACAACAACAACAACAACAACAAAGCCTTTTATCCCCGTAATTCGAGGTAGGCTAAAACACACCCAAAAATAACATAAGAAATAAAATAAAAAAAAATTACTCACACATCAAAACCTTGTTATACTAGCATTAGTGTTGCCGTTAGAGAAATCAGTTAGATATATAATGAAGCTTGATCATCCGGTCCCGCCAGTAAGACCTGTCATATTGCAAATTTCTTCGCTTCAGAGTCTTAATTATGATTATTGTTACAGTATATTTTAAGAACAAATAACACTGATGCAAACTAATTTCAGCAAAAATACCCGTTTCCCACTAACCGGTTTGAGGGATTTAGTGTATGTGCCATCAAAACCTTGTTATACTAGCATTAGGGTTCAAAGATTAGGGAGGGTGCCAATCGGGGTCTGATGTTTCAATTTTGTGATGTTAGGATCCAAAGTTAACAACATTGGTAAGTTAGGATTTTTTTTATTTTTTTTTATGGAACTATTAGGAAAATCCGTTAAGTCAAACCTGTTTGGCACATACCCCTTAAACTTTGGACACAAAATTGACAATAGCCCCCTCCTAAACTTTGGACCCTAAATTGACATTTTTTCTACAATTCTGTAAAAAGAAAAACCCTCACTGACTAACGTTAATTTTGGACTTTAAATTCACAAAATTGAAACATCCGACAGATTGGCACAACCCCACCCCAAAAAATAAAATCAAACGGTACACAGACTTACATTGCAATCAAGAGCATATCTTCTAGCAAGAATCATAGCTGCATTCCTATCTCTCTCCGATTCAAACACTAATACGAAAGATTGTCCTTTCCTTGCTTGCCAAAACAATGATTTAGCAGCAGAATTTCCTCCACCTCTAAATCCACAGAGCTGTAAAGTAGTAGACTACAATTAGAACAAGAAACATCCAACAGAAAACACTTCATGAGGGTTAAAAAAAACACAGAACTACATCACAAGACTGCTAAGAAACAATTCATTCGATTCTGACCAATAAATTCTGGTTGCCTTTGTGGGGAGCGTCAAATACTTGATGCGTCTCTTATCGCAAATGAGAGCATAGAGAATCAGAAGCGGGCTTCCAGAACTGTCGTGTAAATTGGATATTGAAAAAGCTTATGATCATGTCAATTGGGATTTCTTAGTTTATATGATGAGAAGATTGGGTTTTGGGGATTGATGGAGCTCTTGGATTTTGTATTGCATTTCTTCGGTTCGTTTCTCAGTTTTGGTTAACGGAGAACCTGCTGGATTATTTTCTTCTTCTAGGGGCTTGCGTCAAGGAGATCCTTTAACCCTCTTCCTTTTTCTTCTTATTATGGAAGCATTGACCAGGTTGCTGGATAAGGCTGTTTCTGGTGGTTTATCAGTGGTTTTGAAGTCGGGAGGGCAGAAGCTTCAGCGGTGAATGTGTCTCACCTCTTATTTGCAGATGATACCCTTATCTTTTGTGCTGCAAATCAGGAGTAGTTGGGTTATTTGCGTCTAGTTATGTTATTTTTTCAAGTCGTGTCTGGGTTGAGGGTTAATATTTCTATGAGTGAGATTATGCCGGTAGGGGCTGTTGACGACATAGAATCACTTGCTTCATTCTTTGGGTACCTTGGTCTCCCATTAGGTGCTCCTTTCTAATGCAAGACAATATGGAATCATGCGATTGAAAGATTTGAATGCCGTTTGGCGGGGTGGACGAAACAATTCCTATCCAAAGGTGGTCGATTAAATCTAGTCAAGAACTCTATCTAGCTTGCCCACATACTATATGTCTTTGTTTGTGATTCCCGTCACTGTGGCAAAAAGATAAGATAAGTTGCAAAGAGATATTTTATGGGAAGGTTCATCAGAGGAGCGTAATTACCACCTTGTTAAATGGGATAATGTTTGTTCCAATATGAGAGTTGGAGGCCTAGGGATTAAGAATCTGCGGTTGTTTAATGATGCTCTCTTGGGAAAGTGGCTTTGGAGATTCTTGGTAGATAAGGATGCTCTACGGAGGAAAGTGGTGGTCGGGAAGTACGGGGAAGGTGAACACTTGTGCTTCCCTAATTTGGTGTCTTCATCCTATATGGTGTTAGTGTTTGGATTGGGATTCGTAATGGTTGGCTTTTTTTCGACAAAATATTCTTTTTGAAATAGGTAATGGCTCTCGAGACAAATTTTTGAAGGATAAGTGGTGTGGCGACTTAGAGTTGAGGAGAGCTTTCCCAGATCTTTATAATTTATAGTATTGCTTCTAATAAGGATGAGTTGGTTAGTTCTGTTGTGCATGTTCACGAAGGTAAAATCACTTGGAGTCCACTTTTGAGAAGGAACCTTCAAGACTGGGAGTTAGATTCTCTTTCAACACTTTTTGATAATCTGTATTCACAAAAGATTTTTGTTGATAGAGAGGACAAGGTCATTTGGAAGGGGGTAAAAGGCAGTTGCTTTTCTGTTAAGTCGTTCTATCATATTTTGACAAACAACAATAGGCCTATTTTTCCTTGGAAATCAAAGTCCCCAGTTAGAGTGGCCTTTTTTGTTTGGGAGGCCACAAATGCAGCTATTCTCACAGGTGATAACATGCGGGTTCGTAAGAAGATTTATGTGAATTGGTGATTTATGTGTAAGAGGGATGAAGTAGTGTAAATCATCTTTTGATGCATTGCCCGGTTGCAACGGAGCTTTGGGATTTCATTCATAGTTTGTTCCAGATTTCATGGGTTATGCCTAACTCATTGAAGGAGCTCTTTCTCAGTTGGTCTCTCTATAAGCGTCGGAAAAGAAATTGTCTATGGGAGGTTACACCCTTGGGAGTTTGTTGGATCCTATGGAAGGAAAGGAACTGCAGGGCTTTTGAGAATGCCGAGCTGCCTATTTCTAGATTGAAAGAATCCCTTCTCCATATGCTTTATTTTTGGTGTAAGGAGTCGGTGCCGACTTCTTATAATTCTTTTGTAGAGTTTTTGGATAGTTTTGTGGTTGGCTAGGCGTTTTAGTTCAGTATACTTCTCGTGTACAAGGATGCGTCACCTGTTTTGACGTTTTTTGTTTATATATACCCCTTTACCTATCAAAAGTAAATATAAACAAATTCCTCACGTACAGGTAAAAAAGGACACATTAGTACCTGCATGGATGCGGAATAGGCGTCCCTACCTCTTGTAATCCATCCTTTAACAAGCTTCATCCTCATTTTCCCCACATGAAGCACATGAACACTATTTGATGAATAATTCCTTCCATTCATCTGGGATATGACCACCTGCACATATATATAAAATATATTACACCATAAATAAATAAATAAACTAGTTTTGCTAGTTGAACAACTTTGCAAGGGAGGGATATTTTTTCTTTATAGTATTAACTGAAACCGTCTGCAAACTTGATATCAAAACAAAGATTCATTGAGCTAATTCTTGAAACACTAGACATTAGTTTGTTGCAGAATAGGTAAAATTACACTGAATTCTGTGTTGGATTTCCGCATAAGTGTCTCGACGTAGCTCCCCAGTCCAGCAGCTGCCATAAACAATTCAATCAGATCTTTTGACTAATTTTGGCCAATCCTTTTTATTTATTTCCTACAATCTATCTTGAACTTCAAAAATAAAGAGAAATTTGTTTAGGTGCACTTTATTTTGGGACAACCCAATTTTTTCTTTTACTTCCTTAAAATCTTGCGCCAATAAATGCTTAATGTTCCAGACTAATTGATACAAAAGGGAAAATTCAAAACAACCAGCATGTGTAAAGATTTAAATGTTAGTGATTTGGGAGCAAGGGGGGGAATAAAGACTGCAAACCTGGATCTACATGACCAGCTGTTGTCACTTCAGTTTTTTGGCTGTTTGAAATGATATCAACTTGGAGAATTCGTCCAACATCAAATGGCTCCGGTGCATAAACGGATTTGTTAGCGCCTGCAAATGTATGTGTTTTATTAATGATAGTGAGTACAGAAGTTAACTAACTAGATCGATGGAAATAAATCACAAATACGTTGAAGAAAAAAATACTAAAATCATCAAAAATCCCATTATCACAGACACACTTAGATGGTAAATAATTATGCACTAAAAGAAATAATGATTGAATTGGGCACAATATAAATTAAATAGAGAAGTGAAATAAGGACCTGATATAAGTTCTCTTCGGCTGCATTGGGAAGATAAGCGATACCATTGGATTGAACATTTAGAAAGCTCAGCAGCCTCATTTGAGCGGGGTTGGACTCGTAAAACAGAGCCTAAAGTTTCAGAACCTGCTAGCTCGTATAAACTGAACTTATTCTGCTCAGCTCTTTTACTCAGTGCAAGCTGCAATTGAGGAGCTCATGAGACGAAGCGAGAAATTGGATGGTCAAAAGGTAAGACCAACATTCCTAATCCACAATATGCAGGTTGCCAGGGGTGTGGAGTGAAGACAAAGGAAAAAACACATAAAAAAGTATGCAGATAAAATGAAAAAAGGTAATGCACATTTAACATATGAATACCATGATACAAGAACACTGAGGAACAGGCAACAGAGTGCTATACAGGAAAAGTAAAGGGTACTAACCAACTAAAAATATCCAATGTGATTCACCTAAAGTAATGACTAAACGGGTAAATTTGCTTTATAAGATGAGAATGAAAGCTTGGCTTTGCAAATAGAGGAGAAAAAGTGGAGCGGTAAGATAATTGGAAACCATTACCCATGACTACAATGGAGATGGGTAAATGTCTGACTGCTTTATCTCATAGTTCCAGGACGATTGAAAATTTTGGCTGAGCCGGAGCACAAAAAAATAAGGTATTGCATATTCAAACTAGAACATGCAGTTTCTGTTTCATAGGAACTAAATCATAGTTCCAGCAAAATTAAGATACTTGGCACTCCAGAGTAAAACACATGATTGAGTTTTTAAACATCATCATTAGTGCTTTTCAAAAAAAATAAACATCGTCATTAGTAGTACGTGTGTGTTCACTTCTTAAGAACTACCCACCTGCTTACAGCTTACCCAACTGGAAGGCAGCCACGTCCAAACTCAAATAGTTCTTTGAACAACCAACTCACCACACAGGCAATTTGATAGACTCATAGAAGAATATCAAGACAAACAAACAAACAAACAAAAAAGAGAGAGAGGATTCATGTCAAAGAAACCACATCAGAAACATGGCTGGTTACGAATAGAGTGAACAACAAACCATTACATTGATAGAATGTCGCTTGCAATGAAGGAAAAGAATACGCTGAACAAATTTCCAGAATCTTATATTTTCTCTTTCCTCAGATTATCATAAATTCTTTCCCTTCTCATTCCCTTTTTTACGACTCTGCGTCTGTAAATTCCCAAATTGAAATCCCATATTCAAATTGGATGGTTCGGCTGTGTTTTTTGTTATCTGGTCATAACAAACCTTGTATTAGAGCTATCTTGATTCAGGGTAGCTGAGCTAAGAGATCGTGGATACTCGTTTACAGGCGTTAGATGTACCTTTCCGGGTGGAGTTTCAGTTGGTTCACTAGATAGATGAACTAGAAATTACTCCCTCCGTCCCAAAATGATGTTCCCACTTTTTTAGTGACTATTAATGAACTTTGAACGATAATTTTAGGTTATTTTAGTTATACTAATGGAAATCGAAAAGTTGTTATTGACACACCATTAACAATACTATCATCAATGACAAGTTTTAGATTTCCATTAGAATGATACCAACATACAGTTCATTTGTAATAACAAAAAAAAAAAATGGGAATATCATTTTGGGACGGAGGGAGTAGCTGCTTTTGGTTTTTGTATTAAAGACCCTGATACTATGCTGATTTCTCATCTTCCTTATCGCAAACTACCCATAAAATGCTCAGTTCTGTGAGTAACATAAGCCAAAATAACTTGATTGCAGTAAATGGATAGGTTCAACTAGCAAACCCAACGTACCTCTTTTTGAAGCTTTACTGAGAACATAGACTTCTCCCGAATTTGCGTTCTGAGGGCCCGGAGCTCATGTTCCATGCCCATAACCTATGGATTATCCAGAAATTATGTTATGGCTTCAGACCATATATGTAAAACAAATGACTTGTTCTACAGCAGAAAATGATTCATCAATAAACAAGAACATTTGTGCTCAGTTTGCTTAAAACAATTCGAACACAGTGTGAGAAATTACACAGATCTTGCCCTTCCAATATTATAGCGAGGATGTTAACAAAAACGTTAAGACTATCGACTTGTATCCTTGTCATGTGTAGGCCAATGGTCAAGTCAAACTACAATCAAGTCCAAAGAAATCAAAAGCACTAATTCAAATTAAAGCAAATGCTTCCGAGAGATTAACAGATTCAGAAACATATCTCCGCTGATAAAGCACCAAACAGTGTAAAAAGCATGCAATAGCCATTTGGCCATTCCACGGCATTATAAAAGACATAATGTTAATCAAAATGCTTTGGTATGGTCTACACATGGCCTACACTCATGTGAAACAATGGCTATTTGGCCATTCACTGCGTACAGTCATAAACACTATCTTATACTCCCTCTGTCCCTAAATGAATGTCCAAATTTCATTTTGAGGGACATTTGCTAAAAGGTTCACCTTATGCATTTTTTGTAACACAAGTACATCAATACCCTTAATGATCTCATTATATTGCATTGTTAGTCTAAGTATGATTTAGAACTTGTTGTATGTTGAGGGAGGATTTAGTAATCATTTTGGGACAAAAGTTTTGGAAATTTGGACATTCATATAGGGACAGAGGGAGTATCACCAGAGTGGTAAATCTTACTCATGGTTGAAAAGGCATATTGTTTCATCAATATGTTTGGGCTTGTTTCCAGTTAATATGGGAATTAATGGTATAAATAAAGTAAACATCATCAAGGAGCTATATACACATTTTAAATTAAAACAAAAACATAGTTATAAGAGAAAGCATTAAAATGACACTTTAATCAAAACTGCAAAAGTATAACAGGAAAACGGAAATTAATACTGCAAACGTGCATAAATGTAGAAATTTCATGACTTGAATAAATGTTTTCCACTCACAAAAATTGCACAAACTGACAAAAGCGTGATTAACCATAGTTAAAAATAAACCTATACTCCCTCCGTCCCTATTTATCTTACAAAAATTGCCATTTTGGGTGTCCCTATTTACATTACAAAATCCCAAAAAAGAGACTTTTAAACATTTTTTAAATAGTGGGACCCACTTGTCATACTCACAACAACTATCCACTTACTTTTCTCTACCCACTTTCTCTCTCCCACTCAACCATCTACACTCACAACACATCAACTTTACAATCATTTTCTTAATTTTTGTGCAAAGCCTCATTTTTGTAAGGTAAATAGGGACGGAGGGAGTATATAACCAAAACAATACTAACATAGCTTAACATACCTTGCTGGGCTGATGCATCAATCTAATTCTTCTGGCCTGTTGAACTTCCTCCATCAATTCCTCTATTTCCTGGCATTTAGTGGGGAGAAAGAAAATTAGGACTATGGCTTTTAAAACCCAGGTAATATAGTAATACACGTTCTCTAACAGCATAAGTAATAAATCTTGCGTCCGAATTTTCAGATAGAATCATATTAACCAGTTCCTAATGATAATTGTGAATCATCTATGAGCGTCGATGCCATATTCAGTGACCACATTTTTGAATCATTTCATGTTTACTTCCTTAGATAACAAACACCCTTTCCAGAAACAACTATCTTCGATGACTTAATTAGTTACTTTACATATCACCAACAAGATGTCAGACTATAAGTGATACTCCCTCCGTCCCAGAAAGTTAGTCCATCTTTATTCATTGTAGGTTTGAATGAACTTTGAGCTATAATTTTTTACTTTTATTATCCTAATGAGAATCTAAAAATTGTTATTGATAATATTTATAATGGTGTATCAATAACAAGTTTTATATTTTCATTAGGATAATTAAAAGTAACCTAAATTATTGCACAAAGTTCATTCAAACAACCACGAAAAAAAGGGACTGATTTTTCAGTAAGAACAGCATGCTAAGTTGCATTTCCGTCTTCTGCATTTAATTCACAACTAAATAAGCTAATCCAATAATCAGTTACATACCTGTTTTCCAGAAGTAATAGATATGCTTTCCTGTTCGTCAAGAGCCTCCCCAATTCTTCGCACAACTGCTCTCGCACTCTCAATTTCCGCACAAGCAAAAGATTTCTCTTGATTAACTAACTTTTTAGCATCTTCTGAGGCCTGTAAAGACATAATGGAGTCAGAAGCAGAGGGATAAGGGAGATGCATACTGCAATGTGCATCAACATTGTAAACAGAAGAGGAAAAGAATAAAAAGTATTAAAATCCAAATTAATCTAGATCAAGAGCGAATTATAATTTTTTTTTTGGACATTCATATTGAGACGTAGGGAGTACATAGTATTGAGCAAGTCCCATCTATAACTTATCGGCTTCCCACTTTTATATCAAACTTCTACTATATATTTAAAATCCTACACGGTCAAATATATTATACGACGCACGAATGACTTTACATCCCTTGAGAAGATTCTTCCAACTGCCCCGTTAAACCATATATTGTCTATGTTGACTGGATCTAAAAAAAAAATACTATTGTCTTCATTCAGAACCTAAATACCATACTAGTAACGCTCTATTTACCAAGTAGCCCAAATATATCTGTAGATGATCACGTTTATGAGCTTCAAGCAATAACTCGTGATTTGATGTGACCAGGAAATGTCTTTCTCTCTCCTGCGAGAGAGAATATTTGTTTCATGCTTCTCTTTGGGCCTCAGGTTTTAGTGCATTGTCACACATGCCATTTGTTGAACATAAAAAGACTGGAGCACGGTTTTTCATTAGCCTGCGTAGTGCGTACAGTTAGTTCTTTCTATTTTTTTCTCCTTTCATTTTTTCCTATTTTGTAACTGTATACCCGCTGTTTTTATGTCCTCTGCTTTGTTTACATAAACTCTTTATTTATCAACAAAAAGGTGACATTGTGGCTACACTCAACTGTAACTTCCATGCAAAAATAATAAATTAAAGATTTCAGTCTAATCTCTAAACCGAATTATTATTCAAATTGTTTAAGAAAAATGCTATTGACTAGATTGAAATCACAGTAGTCTGCATACGTAGAGAAAGTAATCTATTAGCATGATATTTACTCAGAATCTTAGATTAGCAAGTGTGTAGTTCAGGTGACCTGTTTGAGAAAGCTTGCAAGCCGTTTCACTTCGTGCTTCTCCTGAATCAACTCTCCTTCGTTTTGCGTTAACTTCACAGCCATTGCTTCCACCTGGAGAGAAAAAGCATTCATTATTTCACTGGTACTTAACAAGTGGAAAAGGAAAGAGGATTGTTATATAGACCCCCAATTTTGTAACTTCACCCCATTCATACTTTAATATTTTGTACTGTACAATAGATTAGAGCACGGAGGGGTCAACTCAGTTATCAAAGGAAAAATACAAACCAGTGAAATAGCTTGTTCCACATCATCCTTGTTTCGACCTGCCACTCGTCCTCTCAAAGATTCCAAAGCATCCCTCAGCTTCTTCAAAAGAACATGTCCCTCTAAAGAAGCTACTTCCCTAAGTTTCGCCTGAATTAAGCAAACCAAAAAAGGGAAATGAGGCTATCATTTCGGGACGGAGGGAGTATCAAGTTTTTGTTCTATTATCCAAGGAAAGAATAAAAAATTTAACCTCGCCAGACAGCTTATTTGCAGCAGACAGATTCTTGTCAAATTTACAGGCCAGATCACGAACAGAGAGACGTTTGTGCTGCTCTGATAAATGAGCCGTTTCTTGTGCAACAACCTCCTTCAAAGACGGACCATTACTGTACGCTTTTGCTTCCTCCAGAATCTGATAATCGGGTCCTAATTTATATTTCGGGAACTCGTTCGAAGGAAAGCTCACATCTGCTGATACAGACAGAACACCTTGCATTTGCATTTGCATTTGCATCTGCTCTCCAATTTCAGGACTTACCTTTGTCATCTTGCCAATTTTAGTTTCTGTTTAGAGAAATAAAGTAATTACCATAATAACCAAATGCAAATATACTTGTCTCAAAAATCACATAAAAACATAGGTAAATAATAAGTTCATCTTAATTTCCAGAATCGATCTCACCCTCAATTCAACCCTTCATAGAGCAATCTTTTTTACCATACCCGTCTTAATTAGTGCTGATCTTACTAATCAATCACATCTAGAAAACCAAATTTTAACAACATTAAAGAATATTTAGCTCATTGTTGAAATACTAGATGGCTCAGAATGATCATAGAACATGAGTACCAATTTTTTGATTCTGCATCATGTCCATACAAAACCCCCAAGATTTCTTAATAGCTTGGATCAGTTGGATTCCAAACACACACTGATACACACACACACACACACACACTATATATATATATATACATACATATTTATATAATTCTCAAAATTAAATTTAAAAAGTGAATAAAATACAAAACTAAGGGAAAGAACACAAATATTATCTATAACTTGAGTGGAAAAAATTGATAAAACAATAATAATGTGGAAAAGGGATTTGAGTTAAAAACAATAGTGAAAATGCATTGAAATAAACTTGATCATTCAATCCATCATAAATCAACATAAACAGATAACAATTTAAAGCATTTCAAGGTAAACAGCTCAAAACTAGAACAACATAATACAAAAAAAAAAAACTACTAAAAAAGCAGGGCAAATTGGATCATAAAAATGAGAAGAAGAAAAAAAAAACTAAAATTAGAAGCTAAATTTGGTGAGAAAATGAAATTACTTACAATGTGAATTAAGGGAGAGAAAGAGGAAGTGGAAATCAGATTAAATTGTTGTTCATCATTTCTAATAGCTTGTTTCTTGAACAAACAAGTTGTTGGTTTAGAGAGAGAGAGAGAGAGAGAAGGAGAAGAATCCAAGGGGAAGGGGGGGAAGGTAGTAGTAGTAGTAATAAGTGGTTTTCTTTTCTTTTTCTTTCTTTAGGAAAAGCATAATTTATACTGCAAAAGGAAAAGCTTCTGCTGGCGTTATCGGTCGCTGTTGACCCACCCTTGCCCCCCTTCTCTCCCTCTTTCTTTTTCTCGCCATCGGACGATATATACAGCCTCCGTTAATTGGTTGTTTCATTTTAAGTTTTAACTATAAGTAAAGATTCTTTCAAACAAAAAAAAACTACTTCTTCCGTTCTAAATCAGGGGTTGGTGGAGATCAAGGAGATGTCAAAAAAGAGAAGTAAATCGAGAATGTGCAGAACAGGGGTTGCACGGGCGTGCATGGGGAAGAGCACGGGGGAGGAAGCTACTGTTTTGGGGGGTGGGGGGGAATAGAGCACGGCCACGGCATAGTTCATGGCTGAGCTGCACGGCCGAGTAGCCAAGTCTGCACGGCCGTGCACGTCGGGGACAGCCCAGTTTTTGTCAGTTTCCTATTTTAACTAGATTTCTTCCATTTATTGATTTAAGACTTCTCATACACCTATATAAAGGGGATTTCGTCAAGAATATTGTGTGCTTGATAGGAGAAAGATAAGATACACAAGAGATCCACAAAATAGTGTCTAGGAGGGGGCCGGGGCCTAGAAAAGCCATGGGGGCGATCCTACAACTCGACCATGACCGTGTTATTTGTGTTTTCTTGGGGGAGAGATAATATGTGTGATGAGATTGTAATTGGAGAGTAGACATACTAGATCTGTGTGAGTATGTGTGTAAATTGTAACAATCGACATATTATTATAGTCAGGGGCAGATGTAGTATATGACCAGGGTGCGCCAATGCACACCCTGGATTTCCCAAAAAAAATTACCGAGTAGTTATAAAATATATATATATATAGGGGTATAAATTGTGATTTTTGAAAGAAGAGGGGTGTAGAGTGTTAAAAATAAAACTATTCCTAAAAGACTAAACACTACTTAACGGGAAACGCATAAGAGACCACCTAGTTTTTTTTTGTACGCCGCATTCCAATTATTTTGCTCTGCAAATCGCCAATCGACGTCGGAGAAGACGCCGGCAGCCCACCCCATTTCTTCGCTCTGCAAATCGCAAATCGCAAATCGAACGGAGACGACTCACGACACGACGCCGGCAACACAGTCGCACACCACCGGCCACGGCGGCAAGTCGCCTCTTCCGTGATATGCCCCTGTTTTCCTTCCTCCACAATGTCTCAATCTCAAAAAGGTATTTTTTTTTTTTAAAAAAAAAAAATCGTTTTTTAGTGTTCTGAAATTGGGGATTTATTGAGCTAAAATCTGAAATTGATGATTTGGGGATTTATTGAGCAATTGTTGTTATCATTTTTTGATAGGTAAGTAATCTAAGCTTGATGGATTCTTCAGGTAACCCCAATCACAACACATCTTTTGCTATTTACACTTGTTTGCCTTCATTCCCTCTCCCAGCCTCTTAAATTTGATCTTATACAACTTCAATTCTGTGTTATTTAGGTCCAACACCTAACAACAACAACAAAAAATCTTAGTTATTTAGTCCCCTCGCGATAACCTCTTTATAGTCCCTGGCATGGTGAACTGAACATAACATCCCAAAATGCTTTTACCAAGTAGCTAGCCATGCTTTAGTAAGTAGAGGGTTCCCTGCTATGCTGAGACTAACATCGCTTTACATTGTCAGTCTCTTCCAAATAACCGGCCTGACCGGACCCCAAAAAAAATTTTCGGGAGCTCCGCCCCTGAACCCCCAAAGAAAGTGCACACCCTCACCTAAAATCCTAGATACGCCACTGATTATAGTGATATCATGGCTTGGGGCCTCCGGATGTAGCCATGGGATGGTGAACCGGGTGAACAAATTCATGGTGTTCTTGTTCTTTCATATTATATTATCATCTGTTGATTATTTTCTCCATGTTGATGACTGCAAGTATGAGCTAGTGGATGTGGAGATCCCCCGAATTCCCAACATCATTCTCTCTCATACTTTACATTTATACTCACAACACTTACATCACTTCCACAATTTCTTAATCTCGGTGCAAATGGGGGGTGGACATATACTCCGGAACGGAGGGAGTATAAGTAAATAGGAGTATAAATTTTTTAATAATATTTTTGGGACAGAAAGTATTTTCTTTTTCACTTTCTTTTTTTAGACAAACACATAATATATACATATAACCAGATTTACATAGTTATTTTACAACGATTGTTACACCCTGATACATACTCAAAAGCCTAGGAGTAGCACACGATTTACAATCCCTCTGTAACATAGGATACACAAAAGAGGATGGTAATTCAAACCAAAAGCTGATATTAATGTCTGAACTGCAGATTTAGCGAGTACATCCCCAACCGAGTTGCCTTCCCGGTACGCAAAAGAACACCATATATGTTGAAAGGATTTCATTAGTGACCTGCAATCAGAAACCAAACGTCGTAGGCCCGGAGGAGGAGGCTCCATGTCGTTGCACAACAAATTAAAAACCATTAAAGAGTCAGTTTCCAAATGTAGAGAGACAATAGAATGTGCAGTAGCTTGTATAAGACCCGTTCTGATTACATATAATTCTGCCACCATATTCGTTGTAACCCTTATAGACTGAGAAAATCCACACACAGATTTCCCATTCAAAATTTTGGATGATTCCACCGATTCCTGAGTTACCTGGATTTCCTCGAGAAGCACCGTCTGTATTTAACTTAAAATTAGTGAATTGAGACGGATTTCATCTCACAACAATCACCAAAAACCTGTTGGAAAAGTCTCGTTTTCTAGTCGTATAATGAAGTGAATATTCAATTGAAGCCTTTTGAAGAACACTCCTGAAATTATAGGTCAAAACTGCAACTGACATTCTGAAGGAGCGGATAGGCACTCTGCAACACGCATAGTCGCACTCAAAAATACATGGACTTGTATAACAAAATAAATGTGTTGGTCATCATAAAAGTTGCAACTGGACATATAAACACCACACATGAACTCAATTACATATGGACTGACATTCCAAAACAAATGAACTGACGTTTTTAAGAACATGAGGTTTCAATTTTTTTTTCGGTCAGAAGTTCGGTTTTTCAATTTACTGTAACATGGTACAATTTATTTTTAGTTTTTTCTTACTAAGCGAAAAAAATGACTTTTACGACACTCATCAAATGAAGATGACAATAAAAAGAAAACTAGACATCCAAGTAGTCAATAAAAATACTAAGTAAAAAAATCATAAGGAAAAGTTGAATTAATTATAAAAATAAAATATTAAAGTTATCTTTCAAAATTAACAATTAATCATCAACTATACATATACATGGAGCACATAACTTTTATTCATTTTCAAATGAAATGCGTAAAATTTACATTTTTATTTTTTTAAAAGAAATTGCATATTTTAATTAAAACAAAGCAGTACAATTTTTATAGACAAATTCTTAGGAACGGCGGCCGCACCCCGTGCGGCGGGTATGCCCACGGGTCGGCCCGCCCGCTCCATGTAATATCCGCCCGGTTCCATCCTTTCAACCTTTCCGGTCGTGACATGTGTCCCTTTCCTTTTTTTTTTTCATTTGGTGAAAGCGACATGTGTCCTTTAAAAGAAAAAACACCCAATAACTTCAAAATGCTATATCTTGAGATTTATAAATCGAAAAAAATATTTAAAAATACCGTTGTGTTCGTCTCGACAAGACGAAGAAAACTACATAGGTCATTTTTTAAAAAAAAACATAATTTTTAAGACAAAAAAAATTGATCTACTTGTCAACTGAAATGTAACACTTGGTTCTGATAAAAGTAACAATTTCATCTTCAAAAAGTAACACTTTCTAATGTTAAAGGTAACATCAGTTTTTACAAAAAAAAATGGGTTTGCATTTCAATTGTTACTTTCTCAATAAAAAATTGTACATTTCAGATATAATGTTACATTTAAGAATATAAACTGTTACAAATTGAGAAAAAAATGTTACATTCATTTTTTATAAAATGTAACATTAGTTTAGTTTGTCAATCCTATGTTAATTTTCAGAGAAAAAAAGTGTTACATTTGAAAAAATGAGTGTTACATTTCTTTATAAAATGTGTGACATTGGTTTAGTTGTCAATCTTTATGTTATATTTTATCTATTGCATCAAAATTGTGGTATATTTTGAAAAGAAAAAGTGTTACATTTGAAAAAAATAGTGTTATATTCATTTATAAAAAGTGTGACATTAGTTTAGTTGTCAATCTTTATGTTATTTTTAATGTATTGCACCAAAATAGTGGTACATTTTGGAACAAAAAGTGTTACATTTGAAAAGTAAAAAGTGTTACATTTTGTTATAATAAGTGTTACTTTTGTTGGGAGGAAAAAAGTTTGAGGTGGTAAAAAAAAAAAAAAAAAATTGGAAAATCCCGTCGCACGTGTACAGGAGAGTTGCTCATTTTTATATACGGTATTTAAGTCAAATACCATACCATTAATAAACAACCAGTTTTTTAATAGATGGAAAGAGTATTCAATTTTAATGAAATTTATTACTAAAAACACATAGAAATTATGCCTATAATAAAACAATTAACGATCACGGACGGATAAGTAGTATCCAAAAATTCCACAAAAGAGCTTTGACGACAACTCCCTGGGCATGAAGTTTATCATTGTAACTCTGCTAAAAAGGCGACGGTCCAATAATAAAAAAAATAAAATAAAAAATACAGTAGTAAAGTTGGTGCAGCCACGCGCTGTCCCCACATACTTTTTGTAGGCCCCACATTACAGCTCAAGCAAGCAGCTCTTCATTTAAGCGGACCGGCTGTATATCCGGGCCGCGTTATACGGTTAATTTGCCCTTGTAGCACAAGATAATTACGTTATTACCAGCAGAAGACGGATTACGTCAACATAGAGCGGATATTATTCACATCTGTGAGTGTCGTTTAGTTACCTAACTAAATAAACGACACCATCGACTGTGATGGATAATACTTTACAAATCTCACTTGTATTTTCCCTTTATCTCTCATAAATATTCTCCCGCTCGTAATAATTACTCTTTCCGTCCCATTTGAAACTTCACAATTTTGGTGATGAAACACAAATTAAGAAAGTGTAAGAAGGGTTGTGAGACGGAAGAAGTTAGTGGGTATGACAAGTGGGACCTACAATTTAAATACTTGTGAGAGGGGAAAGTTAGTGGGTATGACAAGTGAACCCCATAATTTAAGTATGTGAGAGGAAGAAGTGAGTGAGTATGACAAGTGGGGCTTTTTTTACCATTTTAGAAAATGATAAGCTTTTAACGGGACACCCATTTGAGTAAAAGATGTGGGACGGAGGGAGTACATCTTTATCTTTAAATGAATGTTCATATTTTATTTTATAAGATATAACTTTTTGTTTTAGTTTTTACATATATAAAGAAACTGGTAAAAAAAATTTGAAAAAAATATTTAGGGACAAAGTTATGATCAAAATAGACACTCATTTTGGGACAAAAAATTCTTAAAAATGAACACTCATTTAGGGACAGAGGGTGTAATATTTTTCTTTGACACAGATTTTTTTTTTTTTTTTTTTTAAAGTGAACGGAAAAAGGTTTATGAGAATAATGATTTAAGAGTGACGCCTACAAAATAAAAATATACTATTGTATTGTATTAAGTATGATAAGTGAAGTAGAGTGAATAAAAATAAATAAAAATTAAATATTTTAGGAGAACGAGACTTGCCAACTAGCGAGGAACCCGAAAACATAAAAATTGATGCAAGTTGTTCAAAGCAGAAGAAATACTTCATTCTCCTTTTTTCCTGTTTCAAAATAGTCGTTATGCTTTTAAACGTAAAAATATATAAATGTAATGAAATTTTTATTTGTTGTATAGGCAATACACAATCACGTAAAACAGTATTATTTTTCAACATTAACAAATTCAATAAATATTTTTTTTTAAAAAAAAAGGAAAGTTGAGGTATTATGATATTAAGACATGAGAGAGATAAGTGTTATCCCTAGTTTATTGTTTACGTAATGTCATATTCATTGTTGTTAGTGCAGAAATGTGGTGCTACCACAAGTGCTGCCAACAGTGTTACCCCAGACGGGATTTATAATAGTTTCATCATTTATTCACAAAATTATTGGGCTAATGATTAATATTTGTGCAAGTTTATTGTTTATGTTGGTCCAATTTTCAGGTATAATATATGCTAAAATATTGCAAGGAAGTTAAAAATGAGTTATGGATAAAATGGGATTTTATCCATTCAAGCATGTGGGATTTGTGCATAACTAACACATGGGTATTTGACCCATTCAAAGGCTGATTATTTGAAGGAGAAATGTACAAGGCACATGAGCAAGGAGGTACAACACGGCAAAGCATTAACTTGGGCACAAAGAAAGTTTGTTCCTACAAAATAGGAAATGTGGAGATAAAGCCCCCCAAGGCTCGGCCACTACTCCCACTCTTTCCCCACGTTTTTGCATCCTCTCCAAGCCATTATTGGAGTAACTTCCAAGTTCCTAAAGCCTACAAATAGCAAGAGGATGTGAATATGGAAGACATGGCACACACAACATACAACACACATCTTGAGAGAGAGAGCTCACATATTCTTAGACCATTGTTGCTAGTGATGTTATAACACTCATTCCAACATCACAATCTAGTTCTTGAATGAACTATTTGTTGAAGGCTAAATTGGTCTAGCCTTTTGATTGTGATGTGAGTGTTATTTCTTTATTGAAGGTTCTTGTATCTAGCACATTTTGTACTCTTATTTTCTTTAGAGGATAGGAGTTGTTTAGACTTTGTACTTAGGAGAAATACTTCTAGTGAAAGTCCTTTTTGGCCATGAGGCTACCACAAGTTATATATTTATATAACTTGTGAAAATATTATCTCTCTGTCTCAAATTTCCGCTGCAAACTCTTTTCAGAAACTGTTTCTGTTCGTGTGTGTAAGTGTTGCCAGAAGTGATATCGTTGCAGTGACAACACTTTTGATATCACTTCCTTTCTGACTTAAGCCTTGACCCTTCTTTTTCAATTGGCATCAGAGCTGGACACTTGACATACTAAGTGTTTGGTCCAGTTGTCATGGCTTTAGGTCTTGCTAAACTATCTCTTGAGAGACTTTCTATTCTTGATGGCTCAAATCATGATTCCCTGAGTGAGAGTGTGGTATGAGGGTCATCATACATTAACGAACCTGACCAATCAGCCATGTTGACCACGGTTTGGGAGCAATCATTGTCAGATTCAGAAGGTGTTGTGTCTGGTGTTGCCCGGAGTGCGATAACACCAAGCCCAACACTGAGCAGGTATAATACTTCCGTTTTTTATGACATTTTATGCTTTCATGGTTCAATTGATGTTGATACAGGAAGTCCGGATGAGAATGATTTAAGCAAAGATGAGCTCATTGATGGGCTAAAGGATCTCTACGAGGCGCTTTTTAAAGAATGGAAAATAGAGCACAAGAAGGTAGAGATTCTAACAAAGGAGAATGATGAGTTAAAAAACTCAAATGATGAGTTGAGAAACTCATTGACAAAGCTGGAGGTCCTCCTTTCAAAAGGGATGTTGAACTTGATAAGATGAGGTCGAAATTGACCTTAGCTGAAGCCACTTTCAAAAAGCTCAACACTGGAACTTCAAAGTTGGATGAAGTACTCAAGTTGGATAAGCCTCGCAGGGCAGGTATTGGGTTTCAAAATTCTTTTGACAATACTGTTAAACATCTTTTTGATGAAAATGACAAAACTATTTTTGTGAAAGAAAAAGCAATTAAAAAGGTTTATTCAATGAAAAATTCCACGAAAAGAAAGTTTATATGTCATTATTGTAATGCTCATGGACACATTAAACCTTTTTGTTATAAACTAAAAAATAATTTGTCTAAAAACATGATGTCGTCACCTGTGTGGCCCAACATCAGTGACAACACTAATTCTCAGAATCAGGTGTTGCCAGAAATGTTTCCCAACACTAGTGATAACACTCTTGGACAGAAAATCAATATTGTTCACACAAAAAATTGTGTGCCCAAGACCGGTGTGAAATATGATGATGTTTACACTGCCTTAAAGACTAACGATGCAGGTTCATGGTACTTTGATAGTGGATGTTCACGCCATATGACGGGTAACAAAAACTTTCTAAAAAACTATGAATCTGTTTGTGGAGGCTTAGTGACTTACGGGGGAGGAACCAAAAGTGAAATTATTGGGAAAGGGACACTAGATATTCCTGGATTCCCAAAATTGAGCAATGTATTGCATGTTAGGGGGTTGATGGCCAACCTAATTAGCATAGGACAATTGTGTGATGAAGACTTGGAGGTAAAGTTTAATAAAAATACTTGTGAAGTTTTTAATCACACTAACACTTGTGTTATGACAGGAAAAAGGTCTAATAACACGTGTTATCATGCTTATGGACAAGAAACATGCAATAGAGCTCAAGTAGATGACACAATTTTGTGGCATCTAAAGTTACTGGACTCTGCAGAACATTCAAGAGATGCTGAAGTCTCAGATTTCAGAATAAATGTTGGCCCCAGAGTTGGACCAGGTGTTAGCCTTAGTGTTATAACACCAGAGGTAACACCTGTGGCAACACCAAAGGTCAGTCCAGTTACACAAAATAAAATTCATGAAAACCTTTATGAGGCTGTTCATGATCAGGTCAAGAGACATCCCTCAAGACTCCAAAAGAATCATCACATATCCCAAATTATAGGGGGAGTAAGTGGTGGGATACAAACAAGACCGGGTGATTATCGAGAAATCGTAAGGTGTGTGTGTATGTCTACCACATACGCTAAGGTAAGACACTCTTGTTTTGTATTTTCTCTTGCACCTGTAAATTTTTTTGAGACATTTAAATATGGTGATTGGATTCAAGTTATGAAATATAAGCTTGAACAATTTTCTCATAATGATACTTGGATTCGTCATCACTTTTTAAGAGTTTTGGTTGAAAAGAAATTTATTCAAATAGAGCATATTGACACTAAATATTCAATTGCTACAACTTTTACCAAATTTCTGTTTTTTTGTCTCAATTAATCTACCATCTTGCGGATGTTGTTGTACATTAATTAAAAAAAAACTATTTTTTTAATTTTTGTTTAAAGCCTTTTTAACGGCGGCACTTGCTGACCTTATGTTCTGGTATGGTTTATACTTAGGTTAACAAGTTAGAAAAGGTCCCCCTTTGTGTGCTTAAAGTGACAAAGTCACTAAACAATAAATGTGTGAAATAGGCAAAAACATTATATATTCCCAAAGTAACTCGGGGCACGGCGTTCGATGCGACGATGCTTCTTTGCCAAATGGGAGTATAAAGTGTTGGTTTTATACTTAGTATTAGGAACATGGAGTTCGCGACTACAGTGTATCCTACTTGAACAATATGAAAACAAACACAAAATTTTCTACACCTTATAAAGACTCGGGGCACGGAGCTCGCTACTACGATGCTACCTTGTAAATAAAAAGGTGTAAAAATGATTTAAAAGGTTTGCCTAAAGTGCGAAATAAAATGAAAAATATCATGAAAATTTTCAAGGGGATCTGTTCTGATGTGTTATCCTAAGTGTTGCCAACATTGTCAGCAACACATCAGTAGGTGCTATATTAATTTTTTATTTTTGGGATTTTCTGATTAAAATTTGAATTTCAAAAAGTCTACAGAGTTTTTGAGATCAAAATCTTTTTATAAAATCCTTTGTTTCTAGTTGTTTTTTTTTTTATTATTTTAGTTACTTGAGTTATACATAGATAAAATTTAAAAATTAAAATGTCATAACAACTTTGATTTGAAATTTGAAATTTTGGATTTTATTTTTGTACAACTCTGATTATTTTATTTGTATTTTTTTTCTTTTCTTTTTCATAAAAAAAAAGTTAAAAAAAAAAAACAATAAACAATGGTTGCCGAATATCTTTGTAAGTTTGTTGAAGTTTGTTTTCTAAAAAGACTAGAAAATATGAGTCATTGTTTGTGGATTACCTAAATTTGTAATCAAATCCATCTAGTCTTAAAACCACTCTCCGAAATCCCATTGTTACTTTATCTTCCTACCTTCTTCTATCTCTCTCTATCTCAACTCGATGTTTCAAAATTTTCCTTATTTATTTCTGGCAATGTTGCCGTCAGTGTTAACATCACTGACAACACTTATAGCACTACGTGTTTTAAGGTTCATATTTTATTTTGCATAAATGCTTTTCATTTTCTTTCTTCACAAAAAGGGGGAGAAAATGTGATGAACCGGTAATCATGCACATGTGGTGAAAGAAAGTGTTTTGGATTCTATTTTTAATGGAATTCGTATTAAGGAGGAGTTTGATATTTAGAGCGAGATTGAAATGTTGATCCTATTAATGTTAGATGTTGGGAAAATGTTACAACATTTGATTTCATTTTTGAATGAGATCTTACATTAAAGGAGACTTTATTTTAAGAGGGAGATTTATCTAACTTTGTCTTGCAGGAACATCACATATTTATTTTGTGAAGAAATGTGAAACTAAGGGGGAGATTGTTAGTGCAGAAATGTGGTGCTACCACAAGTGCTGCCAACAGTGTTACCCCAGACGGGATTTATAATAGTTTCATCATTTATTCACAAAATTATTGGACTAATGATTAATATTTGTGCAAGTTTATTGTTTATGTTGGTCCAATTTTCAGGTATAATATATGCTAAAATATTGCAAGGAAGTTAAAAAGGAGTTATGGATAAAATGGGATTTTATCCATTCAAGCATGTGGGATTTGTGCATAACTAACACATGGGTATTTGACCCATTCAAAGGCTGATTATTTGAAGGAGAAATGTACAAGGCACATGAGCAAGGAGGTACAACAGGGCAAAGCATTAACTTGGGCACAAAGAAAGTTTGTTCCTACAAAATAGGAAATGTGGAGATAAAGCCCCCCAAGGCTCGGCCACTATTCCCACTCTCTCCCCACATTTTTGCATCCTCTCCAAGCCATTATTGGAGTAACTTCCAAGTTCCTAAAGCCTACAAATAGCAAGAGGAGGTGAATATGGAAGACACGGCAAACACAACATACAACACACATCTTGAGAGAGAGAGCTCACATATTCTTAGACCATTGTTGCTAGTGATGTTATAACACTCATTCCAACATCACAATCTAGTTCTTGAAGAAACTATTTGTTGAAGGCTAAATTGGTCTAGCCTTTTGATTGTGATGTGAGTGTTGTTTCTTTATTGATGGTTCTTGTATCTAGCACATTTTGTACTCTTATTTTTCTTTAGTGGATAGGAGTGTTTAGACTTTTGTACTTAAATCATACACATATAGTGAAAGTCTTTTTTGGCCATGAGGCTACCACAAGTTATATATTTATATAACTTGTGAAAAATATATCTCTCTGTGTCAAATTTCCACTGCAAACTCGTTTTGAAAACTGTTTTCTGTTCGGGTGTGTAAAGTGTTGCCAGAAGTGATATCGTTGCAGTGACAACACCTTTGATATCACTTCCTATTAATGTTGATCCTATTAATGTTAGATGTTGGGAAAATGTTACAACATTTGATTTCATTTTTGAATGAGATCTTACATTAAAGGAGACTTTATTTTAAGAGGGAGATTTATCTAACTTTGTCTTGCAGGAACACCACATATTTATTTTGTGAAGAAATGTGAAACTAAGGGGGAGATTGTTAGTGCAGAAATGTGGTGCTACCACAAGTGCTGCCAACAGTGTTACCCCAGACGGGATTTATAATAGTTTCATCATTTATTCACAAAATTATTGGATATTAATATTAAATATTTTCTGCAAGTTTATTGTTATTTGTAGGTCTAAATAATCATTCAAGGTTGATTAAAATGATGGAGCTACAAATATGGAACATGGTTGAAATAGATCCACAAAAGTGGGAGATTAAGTTACGCATAATTGAGAAATTATGTGTAACTCTTAAAAGCATGTGGGATTTGTGCATAACTAACACATGTGTATTTGACCCATTCAAAGGCTGATTATTTGAAGGAGAAATGTACAAGGCACATGAGCAAGGAGGTACAACACGGCAAAGCATTAACTTGGGCACAAAGAAAGTTTGTTCCTACAAAATAGGAAATGTGGAGATAAAGCCCCCCAAGGCTCGGCCACTACTCCCACTCTCTCCCCACGTTTTTGCATCCTCTCCAAGCCATTATTGGAGTAACTTCCAAGTTCCTAAAGCCTACAAATAGCAAGAGGAGGTGAATATGGAAGACACGGCAAACACAACATACAACACACATCTTGAGAGAGAGAGCTCACATATTCTTAGACCATTGTTGCTAGTGATGTTATAACACTCATTCCAACATCACAATCTAGTTCTTGAATGAACTATTTGTTGAAGGCTAAATTGGTCTAGCCTTTTGATTGTGATGTGAGTGTTATTTCTTTATTGAAGGTTCTTGTATCTAGCACATTTTGTACTCTTATTTTCTTTAGAGGATAGGAGTTGTTTAGACTTTGTACTTAAGAGAAATACTTCTAGTGAAAGTCCTTTTTGGCCATGAGGCTACCACAAGTTATATATTTATATAACTTATGAAAATATTATCTCTCTGTCTCAAATTTCCGCTGCAAACTCTTTTCAGAAACTGTTTCTGTTCGTGTGTGTAAGTGTTGCCAGAAGTGATATCGTTGCAGTGACAACACTTTTGATATCACTTCCTTTCTGACTTAAGCCTTGACCCTGCTTTTACAATTGTCCCTAATTGATTTAAAGATATTCTTCTCAAGCAAAAATAATGTATAAATTGAAAATTTGTTAACATTTGATGGAGGTAAGAATAGGAATATGTTTATTTTAAATATTATAGTTATTTTTTTATGTATTTTCGGATTTAATATTTAATAGGTAATATTTTCATGTTTAGAAGTAGTTTTAGTAGTGTTTGACTTGATTTACAAGTTTTAGCAGTGCTATAAATATATGTCAAAATGTAATTCCGAAAATTAGATGATTTATTGAGATTTTTATTGAATAAACTTGAGAGTTATTTCTTCTTCTTAAAAGTTGATTAAATTCCTTTTGGATGCCAATTATCGATAATCGTGCGCGATTCAACGAGAATTGAAGATCATTCAATGGCAATCGTGCGCGATTCAACAGTGTTTGATACTATTATTCAGGTATTGTTCCGACAATCAACGGATCTATAGTGTTTATCTCTATTTATTTCTTTTATTCTTCCGCTCCCTACGTTAGTTGGTATTCAGAGCCTGAACCAGGGATTTTTCTTGTTTCGGGTTTGAATTTTTTTTTTTTATTCGCTAGAAAACAAATTCCAAACAAAAATGGTTGCTTCTTCTTGGCTCTTTTTCGAATCTTCATGTAATGATCATTTTATTGATTGGTCGAAACCATCAATTTTTTATGAGTGCTATCATGAAGTGTGTCAATCTTTAATATCTCATCCAATTGGTGTTACCACGGTTGACCTTAAATTATTTCAAGATAAATTGATGTGGAATCTTGAAGCGAAAATTTTTTGTCATTCGTATGAAGATCCTTTTGACATCTAAAACACACATACGGAGGAATATTTTTCAGGTTACATAAAAAAAAATTATTTCACCAAGAGTTTATTACATTGCATTGGACGGATTGGATGGACATTGTTACGCAAGTTACCAAATTTCAAATTCGTCGAGGATTCAAAGATTTTCATGTTCTTATGTCTAGGGTCAACGGAAGGAAAATCATGTTACATGCTCTCTTTGCGCTGCAACAAATTCAAGTGCAAACTGGTTCAAATTCGAGGACGAATTTTTCGAAGCCGAAGAGAATGATGGAGATAAGAATATGAATAGATTTATTTTAAATATCATAGTTATTTTTATGTATTTTCGGATTTAATATTTAGTAAGTAATAATTGCATGCTTAGAAGTAGTTTTAGGGTTTATTTTGTTATTTTAGGCTTCTATTAGGTTACCATATATGTCAATGGATCTAAAGGTTTTATCATTTTATCCTTTTTATGCTTCCGCTTCGCTACATCACATTTTCATTGCAATATTCGTGTCATATTTTTCACATATAAACTCCAATTGGTTTCATTTTTCTTTTGAATTTTGGAAAGCAAACTTAAATTTATACAAATTAATTTGTGGTGATAATACGTGAGACTGTCTCACATTGTAAGACAGGCCAACGTGTCTGCCTCATGCTCGCCACCTGCCGACACGCCTTCCTTCAGTCTGCTACTTGTCACCTTAAAAAAAAAAAAAAAAAAAAAAAAAAAAAAACTCCAATAACTTTCAAATGAAATATATTGAGAATTTAACGTCAAAATAAATTAGAAAACATACTTATGTTTATCTCGACGAGACGATTAAAACAGCTCTATCTTGATAGAGTTCTGAGTTATTTTCAAACAATTATATTTTCTTAACCTCACAAAAATGATATATTTTTTCTCGTCAACAAATGTAACAATTACTATAAATGAATGTAACATTTTGGAAAAATTGCATCAAAAGTCACCCAAGTATTAGTGATGTGTGGTTTTGATCATCCAACTCATTTTTATTGCAATCAATAGCCTAAATTAATTTTTACGTGCCTCCGTGATCACTAGACTTAATGACATCCAATTTTTTCATTAAGTGGCCATGTGCCGTGCACATGACTAACCTTTTAAGGGGCAAAATAGGAAGGCCACACCTTAATTCTTTCTTTTTTCCTCCCACCTTCTCCCTCCAGTTCACTGCTACCTTTACCTTCCATCCCACATCCATGGCTGCGCATTTCTTGACCACCCCTTCCCTTCCCCCGCCACCACAAAACACCATCCTCACCACCACCACTAACACCACACATCAACACCACACCAGTAATAACACTCCCAACATTCAAGAAAAACAAAATCAAGAAGCCAATTTCAATCTCCATTGCAACTAAAAAAATCCAAAAACCAATCTCAGCCCAATTTGATGACCAAATTCAATATCTTTTTTTTTTCTTTTCAAAATCGAGATTCAAAAATACCAAATCACAAAACCAAGGTAAAGTAACAAAAAAACAAAAAAAAAAGAAGAAGCAACCACTTTTTTTTTCTTTCAATAATCCCAGATCTGATATTCCCTTCGATGATGTAGATGTCGAAGACGAAAGAACGAAGAAGAGAGAGACGTGCCTGGAAAGGAGAACCTGACGGACGACGTCGATGGCTTTGATCTGAATCATCTGATTTAGATGCTTTTTAGAGAGAGAGACAGAGTAGCTGTCGAAGGATGTGATTAAGATGATGACTCAGATTGGGAGCTCCAACTGAAATTTTAGTATATTTATTCATTGCACTGTCATAACATGTTTTAAGTGATGAATTTGGTTTCAATCTATGGAGCCGAGAGAAAGATGAGATGGAGGGGAATGTGCAGTCAACATATGGGCAGCCATGGATTGGGTAGGTTAGCTGGAGGGAGAAGGTGAGAGGACAAAAGAAATAAGAAAGGTGTGGTCTTCCCGTTTTACCCCTTAAGTATAAGTCATGTGCGCTGCACATGGTAACTTAACAAAAAAAATTGCATGTCGTTAAGCTTAGTGATCAAGAATGCACGTAAAAATTAGTTTAGGCTATTGATTGCAATAAAAATGAGTTGGATGATCAAATCCACACATCACTAATACTTGGGTGACTTTTGATGCAATTTTTCCTAACATTTTTATACTGAAATGTAACAGTTTTTATTTACAATATAATAAAAAATCTGCAGAAAAAGAATTAACCTTGATCATATTGAAATTGCATTATTTGTATTTTTTTTTATTTTTTGTGATTTTGGCTTACCACATGTTTAAATATATTCTAAAACTATTTACCTTAAAAGGATTCATTTTGTATAGAAATTGTTTCTTTCTTAAAAGAAAAAATAAAATTTCTTCTAAAAAACATTCATTTGTAAAACAAACTATATTCATGTATATAATTTGTTACATTTCAATTGTTACTTTCTCTAACAAAAAAATCAAACTATTGTAAATATTTTGCAAAACTATTGTTACAATGTATAAATAAAACTGTTACATTCAGCCGTACTTTCTATTCTAAAAGCATTAACTTTAAAAAGATTATTACATTTTGTATAGAAATTTTTTACTATCTTAATAAAAAAAATTTACATTTCGTTTTAAAAAAACTGTGCATTCATTTGTAAACAAGTTTTATTCATATATAATATGTTACATTTCAATTATTACTTTATTTGAAAATAATAATCAAACTATTTTAATTTTTTTGAAAAGTACTGTTACATTTTACAATAAAATTATCAGATATAATGTTTATAAATACTCGTAGAATGTGTGAGAATTTATAACATCAGTAATGATATTGATTAAAAATGGTTGTTCCAATGTTTCTAAAAGCTGACACTATGACTAACGTTTACAATGCAGTTGCGAGGTTGTCAGTTATTTTTTCAGAAATATCACCGTCTATTTAAAATAAGTGTTAGTTACTTACAATAATGCATCAACTGTTTTTTTTTTAAATCTATTTTTTGTGCAATAAAATAAAATATATTTTTCATAATACTTACTGTTATTTAATTAATAAAAATATTTTTACCGCCCTTAAAAAGAATCTCCACCACTCTTTTGAACCTAACATATGTTTGTGTATTTTTTTTATAAGAGATACTATTCCCTCCATTTTAAAATTATTATGGTTTTAAGACTTTTTAGGCATATTAAAAAACTAATTAATGTATATTAGTAAATAAATTAAATTATTATTTGAATATTTCAAGTATTTAAGAAAATAAATATTGTTATAATTATAATTACTTAATCATAAATAAATATAGTTTAAGTAAAGTGTGTTAAAATTTAATAGTAAAAGTAGTAAAACTGCACATTTTAAAAAATATTTTTATCAAAACTTGTAAGTATTTTGGGACGGGGAGTAATAGAATAGGGAGAGAGAGCGAGACGAAGTTAATCATAAAAAAAGGAGGATACGAATAGTATCAAAAACTCAAAAATTATTAACCACAAGAGAATGATATTTATACATGAGGTTGAGTGTTTCCCAAGCTATTCTAGATACATCAAATAAGGAAACTATATAATGGTAATTGTATTAGGAAAGTAAACAATACTATCCATAGGAAAATAAATAATACAATCTTTAGGAAAGTAAATAATACAGTACAATCTTTAGGAAATATACAATTATAAACACAGAATGATTCTTTAATATAAATAATATGCCCCAACAAGATGGATGATCCTTAGATAAGTTCACGTGGAGTCATCTTGTATGTCACATTTTACAAGTAGAGGTTGCACCCATCTCGTATGTGATTTTTTTTTTTACATCGCTACCACGTCACGATGACGAATATTTATGTCTCAACTGGAAATTAGGTTAGGGTTTTGGGGAGGGTTGCACCACCGATGGTGGTGCTGGTAGCAAGAGTTTTAGGAACACCGAAGTTTTTGGAAAATGGATGAAGTAGAGAGTTTAGGTTTTTGTGATTTAGGAAGTAGACAGTCGTGGGAAGTGGATGTGGGTACAGTTGTGGGTACAGCTGGGTTGCAGTTGTGAGGACAAGGACACGGAGTGAGCACCATGCTTCGATAGTTTGAGTTTGATGCTTGTCTAGTTTTGGGGGGGAGGTTTTGGCCATGCTTAAGGTAGGGTTTGCAGATGGATATTCGCGATCATGAGAAATATGGGCATTAGAATTAACGGGTAGTCATTATTTGGGCGAAGAGGTCGAGTGTGGTGTTCGGGTTTAGCGGCCATTGGGGAAGCAATTTAGGGTTAGGCAGCTCTTAGGTAGATACAAAACAGATTTAGGATTATGATTTAAGAGATGTTGAAGAATAGGTATTTGTGCGGGGTTTGTATAAGATTGGAGGTGAGATGCCAATTGAGGGTTTGAGGCAGGTTAGCCGGTCCGGTTAAGGTTAATGATACTGAAAACCGCCAAACCGTCGGTTAATAACCGATTAGTAACCGTTAACCAAACTGGAAGTTAAACCGACGGTTTAAACCGCCTAACGGCTACTTTTTCACTTTTACGATCCATTTCTGAAAAGTACAACTTGACCCGGATGACTTTATACATTTTCGAGCGGAATGCAACTATTGTACCAAATCTTACCCGTTCGCAAAAGGTAATGGGCATGGAACATTGAACTCTCACTTGCGATCAACACATCCCGAAAAAAACTTGGGATTGAGAGTGATCAAGCTCAATTACAATTTGCTCAACCTAACACCCAAGGTACGTCTTCAGTCTTATTTAAGTTTAATAATGTCGTTTATAGGAAAGAATTGTGCAAAATTGTGTGTGTTAAAGGGCTTCCTTTTAACTTTGCGGATGATGATTTTTTTGAACGGTTTTTTAAACTTTCTTTAAATCCCACCGCCTCCAAAGTACCACGTACGACTCTCGTACGCGATATTAAAAAGGTGGTTTTGGAATATAATTTTTTTTTAATTGATGTTTTAACAAAATTAGATCAAAGAGTTTCAATTTGTGTCGATGGTTGGAGTGATCATTGGCAAAGAAATAGTTATTTAGGTGTTACATGCCATTGGATAGACAATTCATAGACTATCCAAAAAAGATTAATTGCATATGAAAGTTTTGAACCACCTCATTCCGCGGAAAATATTTGTAGAAAGTTGCACGCCATTTTGGCAAAGTATGGTCTTTTGCAAAAAAATATTTAGTATTTCATCCGACAACGCTAGTGCTAATACCGCTAGTATACCGGAGTTGATGCAAATTTTTCAACCGTCATTTAAGGGTAAGTATTTTCATTTTAGATGTTTATGTCATATCATAAATTTATGTGTTAAAGATGGTTTGGATGCGTTAGAGCAATATGTTAAACCTATTAGAGATGGTCTTTATTTTATTGTCAAAAAAAAAAAAATACAAGAAAATGGATCAAATATTTACGAAGTAAGGGTCTTCCCGAAAAATATTTTTCTATGGATGTTCCGACTAGGTGGAATTCTACCTTTAAAATGTTAATTGATGGTTTTGAGTATAAAGAGCATCTAATGGATTTTTTTTCTTACTATGGGCTATGACATTCCTTTATTTGCTTATCAATGGAACGCTTGCACTAATTTATGTCAATTATTGAATATTTTCAATACCGCTACTTTGGCTTTGTCGGGAGTTTATTATCCAACTTCTGTTTTTGTCACGACCCGAAACCCCGTCTCTGTTTTTCTTAGTATTAAATAATTATTTAGTTATTGACTTGCTTAATTATTTATTTAATTGATAAATTGCGTGTGCATTTTGTGAGTTATAATATTTATGCTTAGCATTTAATTGATTTTTGTGGTAGTGTATTATATTTGGGTCTTAGTTGATAGTGGGGAGTATTATTTTTGTGTAAGTAGTAGTGGAGGGGGCTAAGTGTAAGTTTTTGAATTATTTCACCTTCTCCCTCACCTCACCTCACCTCACCTCCCTCCCTCACTCATTCAGCCATTTCTCTCTCTCTCTTTGGGTATTGAAAGGTAAAATCTCCCTCTTCCTTCTCTCTTCATTTCAATCATCTTCCCCCCATTTCCTCTCATTGTTCATGTTATACCAAATGTCTAGATCGTCGCTAGGTTCGCGGGAAGCTCAATAGAAGTTGATTTGGTTGAGTTTGGATTCATTTGAGGTAAGTTACTAATCCCCCCTTTAGCTTAAAATTGGTCATTTATGTTTTGTGTGAACATTGGATGATGATTTAATGCTTAGTTGTGAATTTAAATGTTGATTTGTATCTTTGATCATAATTTTGTGAAATTTGGGTATTTGAATCATCCTTTGGTTTGGGTTGTTTAAATGTTGCTAGATGAGTTATTTTAGGCTTAGAAGTTGTTTTGGCACTTGTGTAAATTAGATGGGAGTGTTGGTGTTGATTTGGGGTGAAATGGTGATTTTTTGTATTTATTTTCGGGTGGAAGAACCCAGGAGGAAGATCTGGGTTCACTGAATATTCTTGGAGGCGCGCGCATCCCTTGATATGAGGCGCGCGCACCCTCCTCTTCACCAATCTGGAATTGCCCACTGTCGGATGGAGGCGCACGCATCAATTTATTGGAGGCGCGCGCACCCTTTCCATTTCAAATCTTCTATTTGTGACTGATCTCAGGAGGCGCGCGCATCCCCTTTGTTTGAGGCGCGCGCTTCCCCTCCCCTGTTCTGGTAATTGCTCGTTTTTCGTTCAATCTTCGGTAAGTCATAACTTTCTCACCCGGACTCCGTTTTAGGTGTGTAAGCTATCGTTTTAAAGCTCTTTTTGAGTAACTTCATGTGTGATGTTGTTGTTGATTGATCTCCACATGAGAATTAGTTTGAATCCTTTGTGATGAGTTTGGCTTGGTTCCCTACTTTGGAATCAATGCCCCGTTGTTGTTTCAAGCGAGTATTTATTACTATGTGCTTGTATAGAGTCCAGCTGGCATTGTTGTGTTTGTTTTGGGCAGTGATGTATATTATAATGGCACGAGCCGAGTCCAGTATAATGTACTTCACTGGTAACCCAGTTTCCCCATGTTCAGTGGCCTTGAGTGGGATGCCCCTTCCCGTGATCGTGGTTGGGATGAGCTAGCTCCTATGGTGAGTATTCTAGCTATTGGCTTGGGGGTATGACTATGTGTTATTTCCCCCACTACTGGTTGTTGTTGTTACTTGGTTCCGGAACCGGCTTCAGCTCGTTCATGCGGCTCAACGGACTCTTCTCAAAGGATGGTGTTCCGTTTATAGAACCTTGGCTCAGTATCCACTTATGAGTGTTTATTTCCGCATAATGTGTTATGTGATGAGTGTACTATATCTTTTATGTTATATGCATATGCGAATGCCTATTGATTGTTCCTTTGTGATTATCATGTTGGCATGAAATGTAGTTGCATATTAGTAGCTTACTGAGATTTTATCTCACCCCTTATTTGTTTACTGTTTTAGATAAGAGCGTGCATCCGGGATAGGTCACTTATCACAAGGAAGGCGTCGAGGTGGTAAATTCTTTTGGGGTATGTTTGTAAAGGCTACATTATGTAAATGTATAACCTTAATGGGTAGTGTATCCGTGACTTGATCTTGTAACACCTATTTTTGGGATAATGATGGTGTTCATTATTTTGTATAAGTTGTTGTAGGCCTTTGTGCCAAGTAATTTAGTTGTGAAAGTTATTGGAAAGTAAAGAGGAGGTTTTGCACTCCAAAGTGGATTTCGTTTATCTTTATGATAGTTTTCGAAAAGTTTTTGTTAAATGTGATTTATGACGTCTTCCGTGCGCGTCCCGAGCGTGGGGCCATGTAGGACCACGGGTACGGGGCGCGACAGTTGGTATCAGAGCTAGGTTGTAGATAGTCTAGAGTAACTAAATGACCTAGGAGGGTAATCGAGTATGGAGTGAGTAACGATGAGTGTCTTATGCAGGTACTCGATGACACGCCCCCAGGTCCCGGGATCCCCTAATAGAACCTCGAACCTGGATGGAGTGCCTAACGAGGAACAAGAAACTTAACCAGAAACTTAATGACATCTGTTTAACAAACTGACATGATATATATATACTCTAGAGTAAGGAGCTATACTAGCTCACAACACGAGTTCTAGACAAGAAAATTTAAAACCAAACTTAATACATACACAGCGGAAACATGCCTAGCACATAAGCTGGCATTAAGAGTACTATACAAGATGTCTAGTGACAACAAGAACTGAACAAGACTGTCTACCCCAAAATAAGGAGTTACAAAACCCATAATACATCGTCCTCACCAAGTGTAAAAGGACACAAGCCCCAAAACAATCACGACCTGCGAAGCAAGCTCCCAACTATGTCGAGCCTCACTGCGCACTATCCTTCCTTTCCTGGGGGGGGGGGAAACAAATAAAGGGTGAGATAAATCTCAGTAAGCTATTAGATGCAACTACATGACATGTTATCATGCAATTCAAATAGATACTCAAGTAATCATTTATTAAGTATCATCAAGTAACGGTATATGAGAGGATAATCCACTCATCAAGTAGCACATAAAGCTAATCAAGCAAGTTATAAGGATATTGCTTCCTTCCTTATTCCTCCCAAGAATACCATTGTTGTCGCAGCTTGTATTACTTTGACAATCACGATCAATAACAGGAACTGATTATTTAGTATGTATCAGAAGACCCGGTAACCAGTGTCATTCTCAATATCAGTACTCATGATTATTCATGAGGTGTTCGGGATGGGAGTTTAGCATTCACTTAAGTCAGGCTTATTGCTCCAACTAAGGAAGCTATGCCCTTACTATGGCCGGTAGTAAGGGGTCGGGCGGAAATACATAGGGACCCGATTGTCACTTAAACCCCAGCTCTCGCGACAAGCGTGAACCTATACATTTTCGAACAAACAAGGAGAACCAGCTGGACTCACACAAGAAAGTACAAGTAGATATTTACTTGAACAACGGGAGAAGAACTAATCCAAATGTAGTGGACTAGCTCAACAAGGAACATGCTTCAAGTAATCAAGAAGTCACCTTGTTATCAAGCAACTATATGCAATGTTTGCACATACACAACAAGAACATGTCTCATACACGTTAATGCTTATTCATATTACTTTCAAGTTCACTACCATACATATGTATTGGTGTCAAGTCAAGTACAAGATTCTATTATCTTATATTCAAGTCTTAATCCATTTCTATGGATGTTTAAGCCATGTACAAGATTTTAAATGTCTTATACTTCAAGTTATAATTCCAATCTTTGGACATTCAAACAAGTATAAGAGTTATACATTTACTCTTACCAAATCCCAATCCTATTCTTAGGATGTTCAAGTCTAAGACCTCATGCTAATGCCTCTAAGGTGCACAATCATTGGATTCACAACAAGTATAACACATTAGTGCTTGTTCATAGCACTTTCAAGACATAAAGAAGAGATACTACTCTTATACTTATGTTATCATTTTAATTCAATGAGTATACATGTTTAAGACCAAGTCTGATGCCCCTAAAGTATCACAACACTTGCTAGGACATCTTATATTAAGGTTATATACCTTAACTAGGGTTACTTCCAACTTATACAAACTTTAAACAACATTTTTGTTTTTCAGGTGACTGTGCGGTCGCCCAAAATGGACTGTGCGGCCGCACACGAGCAGGTCACTTTCTTTGAAAAATCCTTCAGAAAGATGCGCGGTTGCACAATCATTTTTGTGCGGTCACTCAGTGTACTAAAATGCGAATTTTCATTCTTTCCCAGGTTGAAATATTTTCCGTCCCAAACGTAGGAGTAACTTTTTACCAACAAGTTAACAACTCCAAAAATACACTAACATACTCAATTCACTTAATCCAAGTTCTTTCAATATGCTACACAGGGAAATATACTCCCTTTGTCCCAGATTTACAAGTACCACAAAAATCACTCCAAACACAAAATTAACAATCACAAGTATTGAGAATAACATCTATGCATGTTATTACAAGTAAGGGGGAGCTAATAACTTACCTAGTCAAAATTCAAGTTGACCCAAACTTATTTCTGTTCGGCCTGGAACGCTCTATTCAACGCCACGAATATTAATCCGGGATCGGAATCGAGAACGGAGGGATAATTAAACTCGAGGAGTCGGGAATAGGGTGAAACCCTAACCTAGCTTTCAGAACAGAGGGAGTGTACGTATTTGATTTGGGGTAAAATGACCCAGAGAAGAAACCAAACAAGTTGATATACTTCAACTTTCAAAGAATTGCACTTAGGCCCCTCAAGTTTCACTTTTAACAAAAAGACCCCTAAAGTCAAATTTTCACAAATGACCCAAAAGTCAAAACTAGACATTTAACCACCTTAACTATTTAAAGCAGTTAAAACTTTACCCCAAGTAAAACTAACACATAATATGCAAGTTCAGATATTTAACAATAATAAGGATGGGCGTTACACTCGATAATCATGGTCGGGTCTGATAATGAACAGGGTGGACCTGCCGAACAGGGAAATACAAGGGAAGAAGCCCTAGCAATGTTTCAAGGGATATTCGAGGCGGCATTGAAAACCATGAATGATAACAATCGTAGAGAGGCACCATTGGCTCCGAGGACTGGACTGGAACAATTTCTGAGGATGAAACCGACAGAATTTGATGGAGGGTCAGATGTGGCTACAGCAGAAAGGTGGGTTGAGTCTATGGAAAAGATCTTTGAGGTCTTACAAAGCTCAGATGAGGATAGGGTAAGATTTGCGACCTACAAGCTAGTTGGAGGCACAGAGTATTGGTGGAAGTCGTTGAAAGCTAGTTGGGAGGAGGCACGGGTACCCCATGTTTGGGAGACGTTCAAGAAATAGTTCAAAGAGCATTTCATTCCTAAGGTGGACCAAGACAGGAAGGAGTCCGAGTTTCTGAGCTTGGAACAAAATCTATTGACGGTCGTCGAGTATGTTGCCAAATTCACTGAATTGGCTCGGTATTGCAATTACATGGTTTCGACTGAAGAAAGGAAGACCTCGAGGTTTGTCAAAGGGTTGAAAACGGTAATCAGAACACAACTCACTTCCCACAAATTTCAAGACCTTCAGGATGCCATTGATCGTGCCTACCAGGTGGAGCAGGACATTGTAGAGCATAAAAAGAAGACTGAATCAACGAGTGTAGTGAAACAAGGAGGACAAGGGAAGCCACAACCTCATCGTGGTGACACTAGAGGAGCACAGAACATCTTTTCACTTTTCAGGGGAACTTCTCAAGGACAACAGGGCAATAGGAATCAAGGTAACACCTCGGGGGGTCAGAATAATCGGGTTTGCAATTATTGTCAAAAGGGAGGACACTCCGAGGAGAAGTGTTGGAAAAAGCAAGGTAAGTGCTTGAATTGCGGCCAGTTGGGTCACTTTCAATATAATTGTCCTAAACCGAAGAATCAGTCAGTTGGTAGTGGTACCGGGTCGTCTTCGGGTCAGAAGAGGGATGCCTCGGGCAAGCCCAATGTGCAAGGTCGTGTCTTCGCCATCAACCAACAACAGGCTTCGAATGCTTCTGACGTGATTGGAGGTATTATTTCTATGTCTAATAGGAGGGCACGTGCACTAATAGACCCCGGTTCTTCGCATTCTTATGTGTCTGTGCATTTTGCATCTCAGTTGTCTTCATTGCCTGAGTCTCTACCTTTTGTGTTAGAGGTGTCTACCCCTATGGGTAAGAGTTTGGTGACTGATAAGGTATTGCGTGATTGTGATGTGCATATACGTGAGCATGTTTTACTTGCTGATTTGATTATATTGCCATTGCAAGATTTTGATATCATTTTGGGTATGGATTGGTTGAGTCGATACCATGCTACTGTTGATTGTTTTAAAAAAGTGGTTACTTTTTCTACCCCTAATGCCCCTGAATTTTCTTTTGAGGCGATTCCTTTGAGTAAAAAGGTTCATGTTATTTCGTATGTGAAGGCTAGAAAGTTGTTGAACCGTGGTTGTGTTGGGTTTTTGGCCAGTGTTCTAGATACTACGAAAAAGGTTTCTAGGGTGGAAGAGGTAAATATTGTTAGGGAGTTTCCGGATGTGTTTTCTACGGAGTACTCTATGCCTCCTGATAGAGAGATCGAATTTTGTATAGACTTGCTTCCAGGTACAACTCCTATATCGGTGGCACCTTATAGAAAGGCTCCGGTTGAATTGAAGGAATTGAAGGAGCAGTTGCAAGAGTTACTTGATCGTGGGTTTATCCACCCTAGCGTGTCACCGTGGGGAGCTCCGGTATTGTTTGTCAAGAAGAAAGATGGATCTTTGAGGCTGTGTATCGATTACAGGAAGCTAAATCAGGTAACTATCAAGAATAAATATCCTCTTCCCCATATTGATGACTTGTTTGATCAGCTTCAGGGGTCGGTTGTCTTTTCGAAGCTTGATTTGAGGAGTGGTTATCACCAGTTGAAAATTCATTCTGAAGACGTTCCCAAGACTGCTTTCCGTAGTAGGTATGGGCACTATGAATTCCTTGTTATGCCTTTCGGGTTAACGAATGCTCCTGCGGTATTTATGGATATGATGAATCGGGTTTTTAAACCGTACCTTGATACTTTCGTGGTGGTGTTTATCGATGACATTCTGGTTTATTCGAAGTCTCGGGAGGAGCACGAACAACATTTGCGAATGGTCTTATCTATTCTTCGGGAGAAGCAGTTGTTTGCGAAGTTCAGTAAGTGCTCCTTTTGGCTCGAGGAAGTTTCTTTTCTGGGGCACGTGGTTTCTAATGGAGGGATATCCGTAGATCCTTCAAAAATTGAAGCTATTGTAGATTGGAAGAGGCCGGAATCAGTTACAGAGATTCGGAGTTTCTTGGGCTTAGCCGGGTACTATAGAAGATTTATTGAGGGATTTTCCAAAATTGCTACCCCGTTGACTCAGTTGACCAGAAAGAACATGCCATTTGTGTGGGAAGAAAAATGCCAAATGAGTTTTGATGAATTGAAAAGGAGGTTGACCATCGCTCCTGTACTTGTGTTACCAAATGGGAAAGATGAATTGGTTATTTATAGTGATGCTTCTAAAGAAGGCCTCGGGTGCGTTTTAATGCAAAACGGGAAAGTGATTGCCTATGCTTCGAGGAAGTTAACTCCTAGTGAACAGAATTACCCGACTCATGACATGGAGCTTGCGGCTATTGTCTTTGCGTTGCACAAGTGGAAGCATTATTTATATGGGACAAAGTTTGAGATTTTTACCGATCACCAAAGTCTGAAGTATCTTTTCTCGCAAAAGGAGTTGAACAATAGACAGCGCAGATGGATGGAATTGTTGAAGGATTTTGATTGCACCATTTCTTATCATTCGGGTAAAGCAAATGTGGTCGCCGATGCCATTAGTCGGAAGTCTTATGTAGCTTCATTGATGGTGTGTGAATGGAAAATGTTGGAAGATGTTCGAGATTGGGATCCTTATGAGTCCAAGCATGGGGCTATCTTTACGAACATTAAGGTATTACCTGCCTTAATTCAACAAATTAAGGATGCTCAGAAGGATGATCCCGAGTTGATGAAGATTTCGAGTAAGATTGGGGACAAAAAGTTTGAAGGGTTTTTTCTTAGTTCTGAAGGGGTTTTGAATTATAGAGGTCGTTTGTGTGTTCCTAATGTGGAAGGAGTAAAGCGCCAAGTTCTGGATGAGGGCCACAAGTCGAAGTATACTATTCACCCCGGGAGTACCAAAATGTATCGGGATTTGAAACAGCATTTCTGGTGGAGTGGCATGAAGCAGGAAATAGCGGATTATGTATCGAAGTGTTTGACTTGCCAACAGGTTAAAGCGGAACATCAAAGACCCGCGGGGTTACTTCAACCTCTTGAGATACCGGAATGGAAATGGGAACATGTGACGATGGATTTTGTGTCCGGATTACCGCGTACGAGGAGAAGGCATGATGCAGTTTGGGTGGTCGTAGATAGGTTGACAAAGTCTTCTCATTTTCTACCTATCGAGATTAGCTATTCAATGGAAAGGCTTGCGACTTTGTATATCAATGAGATCGTGAGATTGCATGGGGTTCCAGTTAGTATTGTTTCTGATCGGGATCCTAGATTTACTTCTCGGTTTTGGCAAGCGTTTCAGAAGGCTTTGGGTTCCGAATTGAGGTTTAGCACGGATTTTCATCCACAAACCGATGGTCAATCGGAGAGAACGATTCAGATTCTTGAAGACATGTTACGAGCTTGTTCGGTTGACTTTGCAGATTCTTGGGACACCCATTTACCTTTAGTGGAGTTTGCTTGTAACAACAGTTTTCAATCGAGTATCGAGATGGCTCCTTATGAAGCTTTGTATGGTAGGAAGTGTCGGTCTCCCATTTGTTGGGACGAAGTCGGGGAAGCTAAGATTTGGGGTGTCGATTTGGTTAATGATTCGGTTGAAAAGGTAAAGCTTATTCGAAATCGTCTAATCACCGCTCAAAGTAGAGATAAGAACTATGCCGACCACCGAAGGCGAGATCTCGAGTTTCAGTCGGGTGACTTCGTGTTTTTGAAAGTGTCTCCGAAGGTAGGAATCCGAAGGTTTGGTAAGAAGGGAAAGCTTGCCCCAAGGTTTATTGGGCCTTTCGAGATATTAGATAGAGTTGGGAATCTTGCTTATCGTCTTGCGCTACCGCCTTCTTTAGGCCGATTGCATAATGTGTTTCATGTTTCAGCGCTTCGTAAATATGTGTATGATCTGTCTCATGTGTTGTCAGAAGTACCAGAAGATATTGAACCGAATATATCTTATGAGGAGAAACCAATTCGAGTGATTGATACCAAGGTGCAAGAGTTGAGGAACAAGAGCATTGCCCTAGTTAGAGTGGTATGGAGGAATCACGAAGTTGAGGAGTCGACTTGGGAATTGCGGGATGAGATGGAACGGAAGTATCCGTGGTTATTCGAAAATCCTGGTAAGTGTTAAAATTCGGGTCGAATTTTTTTTAAGGGGGAGTGAATGTCACGACCCGAAACCCCGTCTCTGTTTTTCTTAGTATTAAATAATTATTTAGTTATTGACTTGCTTAATTATTTATTTAATTGATAAATTGCGTGTGCATTTTGTGAGTTATAATATTTATGCTTAGCATTTAATTGATTTTTGTGGTAGTGTATTATATTTGGGTCTTAGTTGATAGTGGGGAGTATTATTTTTGTGTAAGTAGTAGTGGAGGGGGCTAAGTGTAAGTTTTTGAATTATTTCACCTTCTCCCTCACCTCACCTCACCTCACCTCCCTCCCTCACTCATTCAGCCATTTCTCTCTCTCTCCTTGGGTATTGAAAGGTAAAATCTCCCTCTTCCTTCTCTCTTCATTTCAATCATCTTCCCCCCATTTCCTCTCATTGTTCATGTTATACCAAATGTCTAGATCCTCGCTAGGTTCGCGGGAAGCTCAATAGAAGTTGATTTGGTTGAGTTTGGATTCCTTTGAGGTAAGTTACTAATCCCCCCTTTAGCTTAAAATTGGTCATTTATGTTTTGTGTGAACATTGGATGATGATTTAATGCTTAGTTGTGAATTTAAATGTTGATTTGTATCTTTGATCATAATTTTGTGAAATTTGGGTATTTGAATCATCCTTTGGTTTGGGTTGTTTAAATGTTGCTAGATGAGTTATTTTAGGCTTAGAAGTTGTTTTGGCACTTGGGTAAATTAAATGGGAGTGTTGGTGTTGATTTGGGGTGAAATGGTGATTTTTGGTATTTATTTTCGGGTGGAAGAACCCAGGAGGAAGATCTGGGTTCACTGAATATTCTTGGAGGCGCGCGCATCCCTTGATATGAGGTGCGCGCACCCTCCTCTTCACCAATCTGGAATTGCCCACTGTCGGATGGAGGCGCACGCACCAATTTATTGGAGGCGCGCGCACCCTTTCCATTTCAAATATTCTATTTGTGACTGATCTCAGGAGGCGCGCGCATCCCCTTTGTTTGAGGCGCGCGCTTCCCCTCACCTGTTCTGGTAATTGCTCGTTTTTCGTTCAATCTTCGGTAAGTCATAACTTTCTCACCCGGACTCCGTTTTAGGTGTGTAAACTATCGTTTTAAAGCTCTTTTTGAGTAACTTCATGTGTGATGTTGTTGTTGATTGATCTCCACATGAGAATTAGTTTGAATCCTTTGTGATGAGTTTGGCTTGGTTCCCTACTTTGGAATCAATGCCCCGTTGTTGTTTCAAGAGAGTATTTATTACTATGTGCTTGTATAGAGTCCAGCTGGCATTGTTGTGTTTGTTTTGGGCAGTGATGTATATTATAATGGCACGAGCCGAGTCCAGTATAATGTACTTCACTGGTAACCCAGTTTCCCCATGTTCAGTGGCCTTGAGTGGGATGCCCCTTCCCGTGATCGTGGTTGGGATGAGCTAGCTCCTATGGTGAGTATTCTAGCTATTGGCTTGGGGGTATGACTATGTGTTATTTCCCCCACTACTGGTTGTTGTTGTTACTTGGTTCCGGAACCGGCTTCAGCTCGTTCATGCTGCTCAACGGACTCTTCTCAAAGGATGGTGTTCCGTTTATAGAACCTTGGCTCAGTATCCACTTATGAGTGTTTATTTTCGCATAATGTGTTATGTGATGAGTGTACTATATCTTTTGTGTTATATGCATATGCGAATGCCTATTGATTGTTCCTTTGTGATTATCATGTTGGCATGAAATGTAGTTGCATATTAGTAGCTTACTGAGATTTTATCTCACCCCTTATTTGTTTACTGTTTTAGATAAGAGCGTGCATCCGGGATAGGTCACTTATCACAAGGAAGGCGTCGAGGTGGTAAATTCTTTTGGGGTATGTTTGTAAAGGCTACATTATGTAAATGTATAACCTTAATGGGTAGTGTATCCGTGACTTGATCTTGTAACACCTATTTTTGGGATAATGATGGTGTTCATTCTTTTGTATAAGTTGTTGTAGGCCTTTGTGCCAAGTAATTTAGTTGTGAAAGTTATTGGAAAGTAAAGTGGAGGTTTTGCACTCCAAAGTGGATTTCGTTTATCTTTATGATAGTTTTCGAAAAGTTTTTGTTAAATGTGATTTATGACGTCTTCCGTGCGCGTCCCGAGCGTGGGTCCATGTAGGACCACGGGTACGGGGCGCGACAGTTTTGGTACTTGAGCAATGTGTTGCAATAGTTCGAAGTTTTAAAAATTTACAAAAGTGCAACATTTTAAACCTAAGCATTGTTTCCATGAGGGAAAAGTGGCTCAAATATTTTGATAATATTCCGTCTCTATTTTTGGTTGCAAAGTTGTTGGATCCCCGTGTTAAATTGAAAGATCTAGTGAGCATAATAACGTTTTATTATGCGAATTTATACCCCAATGTGGACGGATTCTACGAAAGCCCAGCGATTATTGTTGAAAATACAAAACATGATTTGGTGAATCTTTATAATGAGTATAGTGCAATTCATGGAAATCCTTCTCAATATGTCTCAAGTCCTAATGAAGATATTGGTATTGCTACACAAGATGAGGAGGATGACGATCCATATAGTTTTTTTTAATGACTTGTATTCCCAAAAACGTCTTAGAATGGCTTCTTCTTCTACTACTTCTAGCATTCCCTACGAGTTGGAAGCATATTTCTCTACTAGACATGAAGTTGTACAAAACACTTCAAATCCAACTACTTTTGATATTTTGAGGTGGTGGTCACAAAGGCAAGAAACTTATCTCATACTCTCTTTAATTGCAAAAGTAAGTCTTAGCTTCTCCCGCTTCAACCGTGGCGGTCGAATCGGCATTTAGTGTGGGAAGAAATGTTTTGGATTCAAGACGTTCCCAACTAACGGTTGAAAATTTGGAAAATCAACTCTTACTTGGTGATTGGGTTAGAGCGGAAAAGAGGGAGCAAGATATGTCTTATGAAGAGGATTTAATAGATCCACAATACCAATACGACTTGAAAGACTCTACGGGAAGTTTGGAAGGGGACGGAAATTAGATAGTTTTTATTTTAATTTTTAGAATAGGTTTGTTTTTATTTAATTGTAATAGTTTAGTTGAGGTAAGGCTCCATTTTATCCTCCCTTAATTATAAAAGGGCAAGGATTGGTTGTCCCCCTCTTTGTAATTTTAATTTTAATTAATAAAATTTAAGGGTACCGTCCCTTTTTTTTACTTTAAAAAATTGTGTTATACATTTTAACTTAAAATAAAAAATTATATTGAAGCAAATGAAGTTTTCTTTTTTTTTAAAAAAAAACACACATTTTAAAAAAATGAAGTGTTTTTTTATTTTTTTTAAACAAAAAACTGTTAAAAAAACAATTTTTTTTTAAAAAAAAAAAAGAAAAGAAAAGAAGAGGTAACCGGTTTAACCGGTTAACCGTTAAACCGTAACCGGAGTGCACGGTTAGCCGGTTAGGTTACGGTTAGACCAAACCGGCGGTTATAACCGGCTAACCGCCAGTGGTCATGTCTGGTGGGGAGACTCTTGGTGGAGAGTAGACCATTATAGATCATAAGTTCTGATACCATAATAGAATAGGGGGGGAGAGAGAGAGAGAGAGAGAGAGAGAGAGAGAGAGAGAGAGAAACTAATTATACAAGTAAGAGAAGGATATCTATACATGAGGTGAAGTGTTTTCTAAGGTATTCTAAATACATTAAATAAAGAGACTATGCAATAGTAATCTTATCAGGAAACTAAATAATACAGTCTCTAAAAAAATAAATATCTTTAGCAAATACTATACAATTGTAATATAGGTTTTTTTTTTTTTAATATCCTTAATAGGAAATAACTTATTGAATGGGTGGGGAGCAATTGGTAGGTATGGCTGCTGAACTTGTTGTCCCTGATCATTGATTAACAGTTGAAAGTTCCTTAACCACAATTAAAGCTACTTAATGCTCTTGACATGTGGGTCCTCTCCCTGTTTAACTAGCTCAAATATGCTCAATTGCATTGGCCCTTTTCCTACTACTTACAATTAATATCAAATGATAACAAAATTTTATTCTCCACTCTAAAATAAATATCCACTCTATCCAACTTTAATTATAAACAAAAATTAACACTTTTAGAATTAGTTATATTATTTTAATGAGCTTAATTTTATAACAAAAATGATCAAAATGACTAAAATATCTTCATATTAAATATCTAAATATGTGCAAATAAACATTTCCATTTTTTTAAAAAAGTATAATTGCATTTATTGATTTTTTTTTTTTCGAAGAGTGGTTTCTATTGAGGCCTCTAGGATAATGATGGCCATGGAATCATTATTTTATTTTTGATAATTAAAAGCCTTAACCATAACACACCCCACCCGAATAGGAGGTTTCATGTCCTCTTTTGTTTGTTAATCAGCTTTTATATTTTATACATACCACTTTTATTTATTTTTTATTTTTTTGAAACAATACATACCACTTTTATTCATCACATACTATTTGTATAATCGTTCTTTAGCTACTCGCTAAGACCTCGTCAACCTCGGGGAAAGGGGAGGTCCTGATTCCGGGACGGAGTCGTGAACGTTTCTTACGAATCCATACAAAGTAGAGTCAAAAATTATATACTAGAGTTTGGATGAATGGACCAGAACCGCGCGCATAGAGTAGTGTGTTAATTCGCGCGGTTCTCGTACGAGTAGAGACTTCCGCTGGAGCAGAATCTGGTGCAAGGCTCCAAAAGGCCACCTCGAATGGCGTGAGCCGCATGCTTAATTAATATTACAAAATACTATTCATCATAATGATATCATAATAATTACTGTCTAGCGAATAACATTAACAAAATTATAAACTTTTACAAAAAGGGTAAAGATTGTATAGAAAAAGATTATACTTGATAATATAGTTTTTCAGCACAAAGAGATTCAAATTATATTGTAGTACAAATCTTATATTGCAAAGGGGTTAAGATTGATAAGTTTAGTGAGTAGATCTTATGAAAAACATGTTTTGCTTTAAGGATTCATAAAATGTGTTTTTGCAAACGACGTTGACGCTAGGGATGGCAACGAGTCGGGTTCGGATCAGATCAGACCTGATCCGAATCTGATCCGAACATCAGAACCCTCTACCGAATCCGATCCGATCTGAATATACCCTATCCGCGCTCCGATCCGAGATCCGAATACAAAGTAGAGTCAAAAATTATATACTAGAGTTTAGATGAACGGACCAGAACCGCACACATACAGTAGTGTGTTAATTCGCGCTGTTCTCGCACGAGTAGAGACTTCCGCTGGAGCAGAATCTGGTGCAAGGCTCCAAAAGGCCACCTCGAATGGCGTGAGCCGCATGCTTAATTAATATTACAAAATACTATTCATCATAATGATATCATAATAATTACTGTCTAGCGAATAACAGTAACAAAATTATAAACTTTTACAAAAAGGGTAAAGATTGTATAGAAAAAGATTATACTTGATAATATAGTTTTTCAGCACAAAGAGATTCAAATTATATTGTAGTACAAATCTTATATTGCAAAGGGGTTAAGATTGATAAGTTTAGTGAGTAGGTCTTATGAAAAACATGTTTTGCTTTAAGGATTCATAAATGTGTTTTTGCAAACGACGCTGACGCTAGGGATGGCAACGAGTCGGGTTCGGATCAGACATGATCCGAATCCGAACATCAGAACCCTCTACCGAATCCGATCCGATCTGAATATACCATATCCGCGCTCCGATCCGAGATCCGAACTGATCTGAATCTCTTCCCAGAAAACCCTAAGTTCGACAGATTTGGGGAAATTGGGGAAGCTAAACTAATCGATCGATCAAACAAAACAAAAAAAAAAAAAACTGAAATTCAATGTCTAAGAATTGATAAATTACCTCAATAGAGCTTAAATTCATTGGAGATGTAGTAGCTCGATGGAAATTGAGGAGGAGAGCCAAGAGAAGAACGGACGGCGAGCCACGGGCACCGGCACAGGCAACGGGAACGGCGCATAGAGAGAGAGAGTTGTGAACGGCGCAGATAGAGAGAGAGTCAGAACGGCGCATAGAGAGTGAGAGAGTAGGGAACGCCGATTGTGATGAGTGAGAGAGAGAGAGAGTGTGGGGAACGACGATTGAAATTGCGATGAGAGAGAAATAGGGGAGTCGGCGGCGTTGTCTCGTCGACTGAGAAAGAAAATAAACATCCAAACCCTAGATTTTTTTCTTATATAAGGAGGGTGATGTATATATTTTTATAACATGAGGGGGATAGTAGTAAAATTTTATAAACTTAATAGATTTGGGTCGGATCAGGTCGGATCTCGGATCGGATCAGGGGTACTGCCGAAACCGATCCGAACCCGATCGGATCTTAAAAAATGCAAACCATATCCGAAATTTTCGGATCGATTTCCCTTCAGTACGGATCGGGTTCGGTCAAATTGCCATCCCTAGCTGACGCTTGTTTTAAAAACAGGCGGCAGCATTTTTGTAAATAACTAGCAAGCATCGTAAATGCCAATGTTAATATTACAAAGTAACAATCATTCGAACTGACGTTTATAAACATTGTCACGGACACTTTTCATAAGTGGCCGTGGCAGTGGTAGTGTTAAAAAGTGTCAGTGTTAGCCAATACACAGACACTAATAAACATCGCCACCGACACTTATCAAAAGTGTCAGTCTTAGTATTAATAAGTGTCGGTGTATATAGCTGACACTTTTTAACACTACCACTGGCACTTACGATAAGCGATAATTATTTACAAAAATATCACCGCACTTTTTGAAACAACTTCCCGTTTATTACAAAAATGTCACCGTGCCATTTTAAAAAAGACGTTTTACCCAAACTTAGGGAAAAACATGTTTTTTTTTTTTTCCAGAGTATACAGAGTGCTTCGGTGTTATCTCTTGGGTCGGAAATCTCACTAATAATATCTGCAAAATGAGGCACATTGTTAGGTGTATGGGGAGTAGGATATCCCCGATAATCCTCGGTTTTAAGAATCAATATAGTATATATGGGAGAAAATTGTATAAAAGAGAGAACTCTAGAGAGAATATATTGGAGTATATGTATATATAGAGAGAGTATAGTCAAGACATTGTAGAGAGAATACATTCACATAATATGAGGGAGGGCTATATATATATGAGGAGTAAAATGCATATTTGGTCTTTTAAGGGATCCCGCCTTTTATATTTGGCATAAGTGTTAATTATTATGCATATAGAGATGTGTATAAGAATGTGTATAAATATATCTGAAAGACAGGGGCTCATCAGCCTCAAACCCAAAATCTTTGATCAACTAGACTAAATCCCTATTAATTGATCCACAACGCAACAACGCCCTTGGTAAAGATTGTTCGAGTAGAGGGCCAACCGGGACTAGCGATCAGAGAAGAAAGGATGAAAAATGCACTGGACACAACACAGGAAGGGTGTGCGGCCGTCCAGTTTTGGGGTGTGCCGTCGCCCAGTTCATCTGAAGGTTTCTGGGCCTTTTTGTGGCACAGTGTGCGACCGCACAGATCAAGGTGTGCGACTGCACACATAGTGCGGAGCAAACATGTTGTAACACAATATTAACATATTCTAGTATAAGATCTTGGCTTGGTAGTGCCCCCAGACGTAGTCAATCGAATTGAAGAACTAAGCAAACAAATTCTTGTGTTCTTTTGTTTTTTGCTTTGGTTTTGGTCGTTCTTGTGCTTGTGTGTGTGCTATTCATACTCTTGCGATTTATTTGTTTTGGAGAGTCAACACAACAAAGATTGCATTTTTAATTATTTCCTCCCTTCTAAAAATGTCCCTTTGATAAATGTCCATATTTTGATAAGTTACTATACGAAAGCTCATCAAACATACTGTATACTCCAATTCACGCTTATAATTACGGTGCTGTTTAATAAAAAAAGAAAAAAATAATAAAAATAAAAATATATAGTCTCAAAATTCAATCCTTTTGAGAATTGATTACTATTACTATATATGGAAAACAAACCTATACAGCCAACTGGTTGTCACCTTCTTCTGAACCAAATTTTCATCTCAACTTTCTCAATGGCAATGCTCCTCCAAACAATTTCTCTACCTGCCCAGCTTCCATTTTCAGTTCACTCAAAATCTCCTTCTCTTCTTTAGTCAACTGTCTCACAAAATTCTCCTCATCTTTCTGCAGCTCCTTCAACCCTTCTGCGAGTCTTCGAAACAATGTCATCTCCGTCTCCTTCACTTTCTCCACTTCTTCTCCCACTTCTTCTTCTATTTCTTCGACCTCTCTTATAATGGTCCTTTCTCCCGCTTCTGCTGTCTTTTCTAGTCTCTCAACCAGAGGAGGCTCGGGCCCACATGTGTTGTCAGTACGGATGAAGGTGCTGAAATCACGTCCTACGCTTTTAGCGGCCTTTTCTAACTCGGGTATGATGCTTTGGGGTAAAACGGAACTTCTTGTGTATATTACAGACCCACCGTATCCGTCCCATGCGTCATTCTTGCCTCGGTAGTATACGAAAACATAATCGTCTGGTGTATTCTCGATTTTTGAGGACAAGATGTACCTGCACGGGGTAATTTAGGCAATTATGTACCAATCTTCTAAGATGCACAAGATAAAAGTTTTATGTTAACTATAGCATACTCCCTCCATCCCAAAAAGATAGTCCCAGTTTATATTTGATGATCAACACAAGTGAACTTTGGCCAAATATTAATGTCAATCTGATCATTATAGTGAAATTCTAAAAACTGTTATTGATAGATCACTTACTGATTTATCATATATAACAATTTTTAGAATTTCATTGGATGGTTGGATTAACATTAATATCTGGTCACAGTTCACTTGTGTTGATCATCAAAACCAAGTGGGACTATCTTTCCAGGCCGGAGGAAGTAAAGGGAATAGGTGTCTTATCAAGTTGTCAAATCTATTTGCATACATCCAGCAGACAAGCAAAAAAACAGAAAATAATGCAATCATACCAGTCATCTTGATAGTGAAGATACTCATTGTCATGATTATAAAGAATTCCCGGCTGGGACGGATCTTGCACAAATTTCTGCACAGCTGTTCGTGTAAAAAAACCTGTATCTGGAGTCCTTATTCTCCAACTCAAATTCCCAACAAGTTTATCACCTTCTGTATGGAACTCATGCAGTTGGCAATCAAATGCATCAAATGTGGGATTTAAGCCACTAGTTATGTACCATTTCCCAGTAAAATCATTCATGTTGAACCTTTTAACAAGGGCATTTGGGTCCGGGATTGGAAATTCACCCACATCAGATTTGCGGGGCACACATTTTTTTCGTGAGACAGCACACTCGTTGAACTCGTCAACGACGCTGTTTTCAAATAAATCTCCACATTTTATCTGTAAAGGTAAATGAAAGACGGACACTTTAAGTTACTAAAACTTTTCAAATTATTCATGTTGTATCGATTTTTTTGAAAAGAGCTGTAAAAGTAACAAACCTGGCATTCAGTTTCATCCGGTCTATTGTTACATGTTTGGAGGCAAGCAACATTAGCAGCGCATGATGGGTTGGCTATACACTTTGCAAGCTCCACCCTGATAACATCAAAAGATTGCATTATTTTGCAAGATTCCATATTTCACTATACTTCCTCTGTTCCAGAAAGATAGTCTCGCTTTTGACTTTTATAATCAACTTAATTGAACTTTGACCATAATTCCCTATGCAGTTCCAAAATTTGTTATTGTTTTACCACTTGGAAGACAATCGATAATCACTTTTAGAATTGTATTTAAACAATTGGATTTCATTAAATTATAGTCAGAGTTTAATTGAGTTGACCATAAAAGTCAAAGTGGAACTATCTTCCCGGGTTGGAGGGAGTATTTGAATTTAAAATATTAAAAATGTTTGGAAACTCAATTCTAAGCCGTGAAACTGGAAGATAAATTTGGATTCCATGGAATTCATCTCGTTCTTCCAAATCTATATACAAAACTTGGAATTGAGTTGCCAAACATTCCGAAAATATTTTAAACGAATATGGGAGGAGTACCTGCACTCCTTGAGTAAGCAAGTACATGTTTTAAGTGCATCAACAGCATCAGCATTTGGAATGACCACAAATGTGCAAACCAGTACAAGAGCTAGCTTTATAAATTGACTCCACTGCGTCTTAAGAATGGACGTTGTTGCTCTCTTAAGATCAAAGCCCGCTATTTCCTATTTATTTATTTTTTAAAACGAGGAATTATTTTAGCAAAAACTTTAAGAAAAAAAAAACGATTTTGAAAAAAAGAGGGAAAAGTTACCTTAAAGCTTTCTTCAGCGAATAAGTCCTCCTTCTCGCAAGAAAAATGATTTGAATATCTACACTCTAGGCGAGGGGATATCTTATAAGCTCTGAAAAACTGGAAGTATCTAGAATTCTTATTAGACCACATCCTCAACATTACTGCACCGCTAACAGGGGCGGGCCCACTTCTAGATGACCTTCCTTCAATAGCAAAAAGTGATCTTTTGTACAAGCTAGTGCTTTCCTCATTGGATAGAAAGACTGTGCGCAAAGAAACTGCCATACTTTGTCCGATGACAGCCAAATGCAACCTGAGAATTGATAAAACAATTCCGAGTCAAATCTCTTAAAATTTTCAATTTCATATTTAGTATACGTGTTAAAAATTAAAATGGGTTTACATTCTCAATTATCACCGTGTATCCTAAACGTGATACTCAAAGTATAATTAAATTATGAACTGTTCCTACCTGAACTCGGCTCAAGTGGTCCAAGCTAGGCATGAATGAAATGAAATAGTGACATGGCAAACAAATGCAAATGTACCCGAAGGGCGAAGGACCAATTGTAACATAGCAAAATATGGTGAGGTAATCCTAATTTTACACAGAAAAAGTACAAAATTTATAATCCTTGATTTGTGATGCTAAAAGCAAAACTTCATTGGGCTTGGGCTTTGGGGGGGGGGGGGTGGGGGTAAGTCAGATTACACTTGAACTCACCCAAACTCTATTCTCGGGCGACAATAAGCACTTTCTAGTCATGATGCTTCCGAGTTGCCGGTGGTGGAGCTAGGATTTCGCGCATAAGGGGTGATAGTTATTATAAGGAGAGGAAACTACATGGTAGAGTCTAAATGTGGCACAAATGGGGTCAAAGTTTATGTAATGTGCAACTGTTTTCTTGCAAAAAGGAGGTAATTTATGGTAATCTTAATGGTAATATATCACATTTTTATAGTTATAAGGTAACAAGTTGTCCATGTCAAGGCTTTTAAGCATTGCCTTCAACAAAGTTTACTAGCATATCCCTTATTCACTTTAAAGGTTGTTGTCATAAGCAGGGCGTTTCTGGAAACATGGTACAGAAAATTGGCTGGGATCCAATAAAGGCGATGCCTGAAAAGTGTTGGTTATGGTACCATAAACTTCCTTGGGGTTGCCATTTTGAAGCTATAAATGTTTAGAATCACAGGGTGGAATATGTAACTATATGGTGCGTTGCTGCAGGGGCGGAGCTACCTTATCCCATAAGGGGGCAATTGCCCCCTTTGCTTTCTAATTTGTACCAAATTAGTACTATTAAATTTTTACATTAAAAAAAATATTTTTCCCCCCTTTTAGTCATGAAAATATAATCCTATATTAGATTTTTGCCCCCGTTTAAACTAACATTTCCCCCGTTTCAAATAAATCGTGGCTCCGCCACTGCTTTGCTGCATGAGTCTATCATTTCTTTTAATGAAAAGAGTACAGACTTATCTAGGACGGTCTTGAACGACAAAGAGCTTTTATGAATTACTTGAGGTATTGAGAGATAAAGATCACTACTCATCGTTCAGTTACTTCACACATCCTTTGTTTTAGATATAGTTAGAGCTAGGTGCTAAATTCAGTTTTGTCCATGGAACTAGATCTCTTATTAGTTTGGTAGCTATTAATGTTAGCCAAATAGTTCAGCGATCATTTTTGAAGCAATAGAACAAATCACGGGTATAAATTCGGATCTTAAATAGCTCGTTGAAGCGATTTGTTGAGATCTCACTCGAACAACTTCTTCTAGTAACTGACTAATCTAGACAAACTCAAGAATTTGAAACGGATAACGTTTATCAGTTAGACTCACAAAAGTTGGACACTAGTCTTCAAACACATAAAGACTCCCTCCGTCCCAAAATGATCTTCTCATTAGCCATTTCTCATTGTCCCAAAAAAATCTTCCCGTTTCTACAATTTGGCTTAAAAGTGCATATAAACAAAACATGACTTGTGAAGCAAGTTTTCATATTCTTAAAAAGTTTGAATAGTCAAATGGGAATATCATTTTGGGACGGAGGGGAGTACTTCTCATGAATTCAGACACACAACGCTCTCTGTTAGATGTATGAGCGAATAATATTTTCCAGCAAGTTTTGGTTTGATTACAAGTACATCAATCCCGCTACCATTTTAAAATTAAATTTCCTCAAGTTGTTTGTTGATAGAGAAAGCAAAAGCTATCTCATTCCAAAAAATGAGAGATTATTTGTCTTATAATAATACGAACGAAAAGGACATTCATCCTAGAGGCCATACATAATTTTTCTCTAAAGCCAACATTTTGTAGCCATAAAAACAAATACTTAGTCATCCATCCTTCTGAGGTTAGAGATAAAGTTCAAAGAACTGTCTTAAATTATCATTCTGATCTAGTAAGGATTTCGGAAGGTAATGTTGGCCCACTAAATTTTGAGAAAAAAATCATTGTGAAATACTCCAAGTTAAGAGCCAAGTTAATAATGGCGAGCAAAAATCAAAGTAGGATGAACACACAACATAAAATGAATAATCCTAAAATCCTAAGCTCCCAACCTCCATGTTTTTTTCTATTCTTTTCTTTCTTTTCTAAGAAAACTGAAAATTCTTAGTTGTCAAAAAGACTTTTTCGGGATGAAGCTAAGCTTGTATTTGCGCATAACTAAGGAATGCATACACCCAAATGAACCATTAAGCAGATATGTGCAAGGCCTAATAGGCTCACATCCACCCATTGTTTCTCCAAAAAGAGGATTCTGACCAAGAAAGAGAATCAGCATATAAACTCCATGTTGGTACCACTCAAGGAACGCACTTGGAATCGCAATGAACACCCAAAACAACATTTGACACAATCAAACTACATATCCCAATGTCCCTAGCGCTCTCCCATGTCCTATACTCCCTCCGTCCCAAAATGATGTTCCCACTTTTTTTTGTCATTTTTATGAATGAACTTTGAGCAATAATTTTAGGTTAGTCTAATTACACAAATGAAAATAAAAAACTTGTTATTGATAGACCATCAACAATACTGTCAGTACCATGTTTCAAAATTTCATTAGGATAATTAAATTAAGCTAAATTATTGCTCAAACTTCATTTGTAGTAACGATAAAAAAAAAAAGTGGGAACAACATTTCGGGACGGAGGAAGTACTACAAGGCAATCTTTATCTATGGTCGATGCTTTACTTGCTTATACCATTCAAAATTACACTAATACATTCTTTTTCTAGAAAAAGGGACAATCTTTGAACAAACCAAGAACTAAAAATGAGACAGCCTTTCGGGAGAGGGGGTATTAGAAATTAGCAATCCATAACAGCAAAATTAGACAAATACACACACAGATAGAAAGAGGGTATCCCCAGAATTCATCAAATAATGGAAATTTGCTAACAATAATCTCTAAATATTAAAGTAAAATTCGAATTTGAAAAAAGAAGATAGAGGGTTACCAAATTAGTAGCAGAGTGAGTTTCCTTTTTCAGAGATGGTGATGAAGAAATATCAGTGAAGAATGGGGTTGTCTTCTTTCCGAGTCTTATCCAAAAACATTCCAGCCGTTAAATCCCGCTCACAATCAGATAAAATTGGCCTAGTTTGGTTGGCGGTGGTATTTTTGAGGTTCGTACCAGTTCTTAAGGTTGTCATCTTATTCTCTTGAGAGGTTATTCTCCTTAGGTCCCTCACACACTTCGTATTCTTTTAAAACCCCAAGTTATTTATCTTGGTAGTTTGAAACAATGTTCTAAAAGTCGCTCGCCTAGGCAGCGCCTAGGTCTCGCCTAGAATATTATAACTATGGTTGAGTTCTCGGCCTCACCTAGGCTCCGTCTAAGCCCGCCTAGGCGCTTGGCCCAGCTGCGGCGTCTAACGACCGCCTAGCGCTTTTTAGAATATTGGTTCGAAAAGGGAAAAAAAATCCCTAAAATACCACTGTAAAATCTCTAGTAAAGTTTGTATTCTATGCTCTCTCCACCCCTTTACCCATCGATACTTCACAAATTTACCACAACATGCAGAGTAATTATGACACAACCATCTTTTTTTATATATAATTCTCTCTCTAGATTTCTAGATTTTAATGAGAGATAAATATTTTCTAGCTGCGATTCTAAGGAGAAAGTTATAATAAAATGCATTTATGTTAAACATAGATTCAGATTTTCTCCACTAATTGATACTTCAGTTTATCTTCTCTGAGATGAACCGTGAATTTGAAGTATTCATCAGAGTACATAACTTAGGTAAGTGGATATTCATGACGTGGGAAATATAAATTACTTCGATTGTATTAGACACCAATAAACCAACTAAGAACTTAAACTGAAACATATCAAAAAAAAAAAAAAAAAAAAAAAAAAACTTAAACTGAGATATGGAGAGAGTATCTTTATTTGGAGAAAAGAGTGGGAAAACTGTAGGATATCATCATATCTCGGTTAAGATATCCGAGATATGCTTGGGATTTCCAAGATTTACCATATCACATTCCTTAGTTTTAGTTTATTTAGTTTCCTAGTTGATTTCTAGGTAGTACAAGTAGTATAAATAGGGCTCTTGTACATAGTTATTATTCAATCAAGAAGTTTAAGAAAAGTTCATTCATCAATAAGAAAGATGAAATTTCTCTTCTTGTTCATCTTATCTACGCCAAATTCATCAAAAACCGTTTTCCAATAGCTTATCTTAAGTGGCGGTGACAAACATACTTGAGTAGTATAGAACACAATAAACTTCAAGAGGTGTCGCAATAGTGAAGCCCAAGGAGAGAGGAACAAGACTTTGTGAGAAAACTTGCTGGGATAGTCCGAATTGTATGATTTGAGTAGGGGCAGCCGAAAATGGGCTGGTAGGATTTAAAGGTCTCACTGTAGACCGGGGACACATCCAAGGAAGGATCTATGGCTGGTCCGTTGGGTGCAGCTTGAGAATTAAGGGAAGCTTGGTGATTTTCTGTGTCAAGAATATGACCGTAAAGAAAATCTAAAGAAACGGTGGGTTGTCGAAAAAAATAATAAACGACAAATTTCTTGTACAGTGGATCTAGACCATCAACTAGAAAATTAATAAGTTTGATTCCGGAGATTGAACTCCCGGCCCTAGTAAGAGCATATGAAATCGATTTTACCTCATAAAAATAACTTTTCAAAGATTGATTTGGAAGTTTTTGAAGACAATGTAGTTGATCTAAAAGATGATCAACATACCAATTTAAAGTAGGAAAGAAAAAGGAAGAAGATGACTCATTAACATTAGTTAATTGTTCTTGTACAGAGGAAGAAGAGTCATTTGAATCCAATGATTCATTTTGTTCCGGGTATAACCAAGCATTGATGGTAATTGAATCTAATGATTCATTTATTTCCGGATAATGCCAATCCGATGCAGAAAAAGAAGGAGAAGCATGGATGTATTGTTCGTTTCAAAACGATGCAAACAATCTATTGCGGTATGACCAAGATTGTTGCATAGTTGACAAACAACAAGGGATGATGGTAACGTATCAAAGCAGACTGGATCGTACCAAAAGTCATCCATTTTTTTCTTAAAGAGAAAAAAGAATTAATTTTATGAGAAAAATTAATTTTAATAAAAAGAGATACAGAGAGATTAGATATTAAAGAAAAGAAGTGGAAGCGCAGTAATCATGCCACCATAGATCGGTGGCTCTGATACCATATAGAACACAATAATAAAAGACGAAGAGAGAAAGAAAAAGAAGACACTATTTGTGTGTTTATAATTCTCAACGTGAGAATCCTTAGGGTATTGCTTTCATATATATAGTCATCTTTACAAGAGTCCTATTTACTATACAAATCCCTATAACTATGGAATTGATTGGACTAAATAATAGTAAAGATTATCCTTCCTAAATACCAACACTTTCTATACAAGAAATATAATAATTTGATTTGAACAATTATGTAATAACCCGAACTTACCTTTTATTTTATTTATTTTAAACTCTTAATTACTAATGGGCCAAACTTTAATTATTAGTTTAGTTTAGTTATTGGGTCAAAAGTAGAAAGCCCAATTCATTAACTAGGAGGATTAGGAGTCCAATTTAAATTAGGGACTTGGGAAGCCCTATTGATATAAATACTCCCTCTTAAACCCTAAGTCTATTCTTGGTCACCGCAAAGCAAGAAAGATCGGGAGAGAGAGTCGAGAGAGAGCAGCAGTGAAGCCGCACCAGGAGAGGAGAGTGATCGGAGAAGAAAAAGGGAAGAAGAGAGGCGGCCACGTGTAACGGAGGTAATCGAACTCTTAATCTCTATTTTCTCCACCCTTCGATTCATCCTTGGTCATCAATACATGATTGTTTTGGAAAACCCTAGCAGTTGCAATGGTTGAACTAGGGTTGGGGGTGGGTTGTCAATGAAGAAGATGAAGTGTGTGCGTTATATGTATGCACTGTAATGTGTTTGTGTGTGCGTGTAGAGCAGTGGGTGGGTGTGTGTGTGTGCGGACGGTGGGTGTAGTGCAGTAGGTGGGTGCGTGTGTGTGCTGATGGTGGGTGTGTGTGTGTGCTGATGGTGGGGGTGTGCGTATCTGAATGTGTGGGTGTGTTCAGAGTGGTGGGTGTACCAGAGGGTGTGTGAATCAGAGTGGTGGGTGTGTCTGTCAGTAGGTGTACTCAGTAAGTGTGTGCAGAAAGTGTGAAATCAGTGTGTGTAATTTGTGTAGTGAAATTGAGAGTTGGGGATTGACTAATAAAAACCCTAGGGGTGTTGTAGTCATTCTTAAAGTTATTGGTTAACTAGGAAAGGGTGATAGATGGCTAAACCATGGAATTAATCGAGTAAAAAGAAGTAAATTGGGACGGAAGTAGAATAGTATTTTTTCTCATGTCTAAGGCTAGACTATTTCATATTGTAGATTTTCCAAGCGGAGTAAAGCAAGCTAGTAGAACACGAAGCTAAGGTAAGGGATTACGCTCTTAGTTGTGTATTGATTCTTAATCCTTTGTTAGGATTCCCAATCTCTGTTTTTATAAAGTAAACTATCTGTGTGGCTAGATAGTCTTTTAATAACTATTCCGTTCTGCGAATTGTTCCGTCTCTTGTTATCCCCTCTATTGATATGGTTATTGTTCAATAGGGTTATCATGTGTATGATTGATTTTGTAACCTTGGTGTCCAAGTGAGATGTGTATCTTTTAAAAAGTGATCAAGTAAAGTTTGTGAAGTTAAGCTTTGTGTTGTAAAAGCTCTTTAAAGTGAATTCTTATAATAAGTAAAGTGACTACAGTTATCCATAATCCCGAAACGGATAAGTGGACCCCTTACAGTTATCCATAATCCCGAAACGGATAAGTGGACCCCTTACAGTTATCCATAGTTCTAAGTTGAACATGTGGACCCCTTTGCGTTGCTTGATGAAGTAACGTAGGTTATCATGATATACCGATTTTGGGTGCGGTCAGTAGAAACCCGAGCCCTGGGTACAGCGCGTGCTTAATCCCTAAATGAAGTAAAGTGAAGTAAAGATAAGTAAAGTGTGTGTAAAAGTTGTGATTTTGAAAACTGTCTCTGAAGCCACGTGTTTTCAAGTAATGAATTGTTTTTCATCAAGTAAATGTTTCTTTTCAAACTGAGTGTTAGTTTGATCCTTGAGTTATATCCGTTCATTGTAATTCATTGTTACCGTTCGTTTCGGTCATCTCCTCTTAGTACCCGAGGGGATACCGTATGAACTTACTGGGCATTGTTCGCTCATTCCTTTCATCTTTTTCTCTCTCCAGGTTATAAATAAGCAGATCAAGAGTCGCAAGGTTTGGCGGCTTAGGAGTTATCTTTTAAATAAAGTAAATTAGTGGTTATGTTTCCGTTATGGTTAAGTTATAAACTTTACTTTCAGTTAGTTACCGTTTGAGCTAGTGGTTTGTACTAGCCGTTGTGGATTTGAACGTTGGTTAAAGTTTGAATTGTGGTTATTTGTAGCCGTTGGGCACTCTGATTATGGGAATTATTCGTATTAAGTTATTATTTAATTGTAGTGAAAAGTTGGGGTGTTACAGTTGGTATCAGAGCCCCGGTTTAAGATTACTTGGGAGACTCAGACTTAGAAGTTAAGACTATTGGGAGAAGTAGTACTTAACGATGTTCGGCTTTAGAACTCTGATAAGAACAAAGTATTTTGAGAAGCACTAATGGAGGAAACCTGCTATTTAGGGAAACTTTCCATTTTGGGAAACTTTCTAAGTTTGAAAACTTTTCTTTTGTAGAAACTTACTATTTTAGGAAAGAACCTAAGACAAGATTTCCTCGAGGAATATAGAGGAATATAAAGGATTATAAGTGAACACTTTGGGAATGAAGCTTGAAGGATTACACTAGAATGTTATCACTTTAAGTTGCTTATGCAAATAATGGTTATGGTCATATACCTTTGGGTTATATGGTACTGATAATAGTTATGTCCAAACTGTAAGTTATGGACGGACTCAGAAGAAACTCGAAAATGAACTTGAAGTATAGAACGATTAAGCAAAGAGTGATCCAGAGGTATGCACTCAAAATCCTGAAGCTGAAAGGAGAATTAAAAGCTGAAAAGGCCAAGGTGAGTCTTGCATGGGAAAATGGATGCGAGATAGGAAGGCTTGGTTAGATGTTAGGAAAGAGTTAGAAGAAGTAAAAGAGACTACGAGTCAGAATGATAGGTACTACCCGGAGGTCAGAGAAGAGGCCTATCAGTAGTATTATGAGCTGAAAGAGCTCAAGGAAGAAAAGGCTAGAGAGCTTAACCGGACCACACTCATAGGTAATGAAATACCAAATGAGGAATAATTGGTAGCTGATAATGAAATCAAGGAAGTAGATATCAACCTTAAAGGCAACGAATTCAATCAAATTGAAATTGATGATGATAAACCACCAATGGTACCGTTTCGTAGGCCCAGAGGTTCTAAGGGAGTTCCAAGGGTGCCAAGTGGAAGGCCTAGGGGAAAGCCTAGGAAGGTGTTCCATGATTGAAAAGTGGGACATAGAGTTTATTCTTATTTAGAGTATTGATAGTTAGTTCTAGTTTAGAGAAAAATACTAGAATTTTGTTTTGTTAACTTTTATTCCAAGAAGATCCTCGTAGTAAAAGTTATGATTCATTTAAGCAAATAGCTTTGTTAATTGTCTTGTTCTTAAGTTTTATGACGGGTGAGCTATTTAGAACAAAGAAGTACTGGTCAAGTGAAAAGACCATGAGTATTAATTGGCTTATTGAAACGGCCAAAGTGAAATTAGTTTTGGTCTAGTGAAATGATCGAAACAAGAATAAAGTGACCTATTGAAACGGTCAAGTGCAAAAGTAAATGGCTTATTGAAACGGCCAAGTGTGAATGAAAGTAGGTCTAGTGAATCGGCCTGATAGTAAGTAAAGTCTAGTGAAATGTCTTCGCTAAGTAGAGTTGGTCTATTGAAACGACCAGAGATTTAGTAAACCGATCGTTTGTAAAAGTTACGTCCTTTGGGGACGGCCTATTTATGTGAAAATATTAAGCATAGTAGCAATGCTTGTGTTGGCATGAGCAATAGTGTTAAATGTGAGAGTTAACCTGGAATAGGTAAGATTGGTCTATTGAAATGACCGATGAAGATAGTAACGATCTAATGCAACGACCAATAAGTCTAGTAAAGTTGACTAATGAAGATAGTGACGGTTGATTGAAGCGACCAATGGTCTAGTGAATGACCTATAAATTGAATGTTAGTCTGTGGAGACGATCTATAGTATGAGAGTGCGTGAAAACGCTTCGTATTCATGATACTAATGATAGTATCATATTATCCGGCAAGTGTTCGAAACGCCAGAGTGTCTGAGTTTATGATGCTAACTCAAGGAAGTACGAAGGTGGACGACTATGTTGCTAGATTCACCGATTTATTAGAATTTGCCCATTGATCTTCGATGATGAAGAGCAGAAAGCCCGAAAGTTTGAATACGGTTTGAACGACCGAATCAGATACAGAATTACTCCGTTAATGCTATCAACCTATGATCAAGCGTTGGATAGGGTAAGGATAGTGGAGTAAGAAGCAGATAGTTATCGCAGTAAGCGAGAAAAAAAAAATCAACTGAGAAGGAGTCGACTGGATCTAAGGGAAGCTAGAACCGCGATGGCAATAGCAATAAGCGGAAGGCTACTGAGGATCGTAAAAAGGACAGTACTGCTAGTAAGTACCAGAGTAAAGGTCATGGAAACCAAATGGATGGTAATAAGAACGACGCCAAAGGGCAAAGTTCTGATGAAAAGTGCCAAATGATTGCATAGCTAAGAAATGAATTTAATTCCGGAGGCGTTAGAGAATTCTTTAGTTATAGATATTCAAACTAGAGAATCGATCCCTGGTACGTCTATATATAGGAAGTGTCCTTTGAAAGTGGACGGGAAAAAGCTTGAGGTTGATCTCATTAGCTTGGAAATCGAAGAATTTGATGTGATATTGGTAATGGATTGGTTCGCTGCATATCATGCCAAAGTAGACTGTTTTAAAAAGGAAGTAAACTTCGAATTACCCTCTGGAGAAAGATCTATTTAAAGGATCGAAACCGAGAGTCCGGACCGATCTGATTTTTGTAATGAAGGCTCGTAAACTGTTAAGGAAGGGTTGTGAGGTCCTTCTAGCGTATGTTAGTGAGTCAAGTAAGAAAGAAGTGACCATATAATCTCTTTCCATAGTAAGGGATTTTAAAGATGTTTTCCCTGAGGACTTACCGGGAACACCATCGGAGCGAGTAGAGTTTTCAATAGATTTAGCACCAGAGACTGCACCGATTCGAGAGCACCATATAGGGTGGCTCCGCCGGAACGTAAAGAGTTAAAGGAACAGTTACAAGAGTTATTGGACAAGGGTCTGATTAGGCCAAGTGCATCACCGTGGGGTGCGCCGGTATTATTTGTAAAGAAGAAGGATGGGTCAATGAGGTTATGTATTGACTATCGGGAGTTAAACCATGCAACGATTAAGAATAAGTATCCTTTACCTAGAATCGATGATTTGTTTGATCAACTCCAGGGTGCATGTTATTTCTCTAAGATTAATCTGCGTTCGGGTTACCATCAGTTAAGAGTGAAAAAGGAAGATGTGGCAAAGACGGCTTTTAGGACGAAGTATGGGCACTATGAGTTCCTGGTAATGCCGTTTGGATTGACAAATGCACCTGCTGTGTTTATGGATCTTATGAATAGAGTATTTCAAGAGTACTTAGACAATTGTGTAATAGTATTCATCGACGACATCTTGGTGTACTCTAAGTCAAAAGAGGAGCATGAAAAACATTGAAATTAGTATTGCAGATTCTGAGAGAACAAAAGTTGTATGTCAAGTTTAAGAAGTGTGAGTTCTGGCTTGAGAAAGTGGCATTCTTGGGGCATGTGGTGTCTAAGAATGGGATAGCAGTTGACCCTGCGAAAATCGAGGCTATAGTAAATTGGGAGAGACCAACTTATGTTAGCGAAATAAGGAGTTTCTTGTGTTTAGCGGGTTATTACCGAAGGTTCGTGGAAGGATTTTTGAAGTTATCGCTACCATTGACTAAGTTAACCACGAAAGGGATAAAGTTTGTATGGTCGGACGAATGCGAGAAGAACTTTCAAGAATTAAAAAGGCGATTGGTGTATGTGCATATTCTTACTGTACCAACAAACAACCATGGTTTTGTAATTTATAGTGATGCTTCATTGAAAGGTTTGGGTTGTGTGTGTTGATGCAGAATGACAAGGTGATAGCTTATGCGTCTAGGCAACTCAAGAACCATGAGAAGAACTATCCTACCCATGATTTGGAGTTAGCGGCCGTGGTGTTTGCATTGAAGATTTGGAGACATTATTTGTATGGAGTTCCATGTGACATTTATACCGACCATAAGAGTCTTAAGTATATTTTCACTCAGAAAGAGTTGAATATGAGGCAGAGAAGATGGCTTGAATCACTTAAGGATTATGATTGCAAGATTCTGTATCATCCTGGAAAAGCCAATAAAGTGGCCGATGCGTTAAGTAGAAAGAACCATGGATCGCTAGCGGCTATGTTTTCTAAAGGGGTAAGTAAATTGGGAAATAGTGAAATGGTGAAAATGGAAGTTAGAGTTAAAGGTTATTTGGCTCAGATGAGTGTCCAACCAACATTGTTAGTGAGAATCAAGGAAGCTCAGAATGTGGATGAGGAATTAGCAGTAATCCACAAGACTATAAGTAAAAAAAAAGGGCATGGTAGATTTCCGTGTGAGTGATGGCGGTATTATGAGGTATCAATCGAGGATTTGGGTGCCTAATGATGAAAGTATAAAAAGGGAAATTCTTGAGGAAGCTCACTGTTTAAGGTTTTCGATTCATCCTGGGAGTACTAAGATGTACAGAGATTTAAAGGAATCATTCTGGTGGAACAATATGAAAAGTGAGGTAGCAGAATTCGTGTCCAAGTGTTTAGTATGTCAGCAAGTGAAAAAGTGAACACCAGAAACCGCGGGATTCCTACAATTGCTACCTATTCCGGAGTGGAAGTGGGAGCACATCACTATGGATTTGGTGATTGGACTTCCTAGGACATTGAAGGGTCATAATGCAATTTGGGTTATAGTGGATAGGCTTACTAAATCGGCTCACTTTCTAGCAATCAATGTGACTGATTCGTTGGAGAAGTTAGCTAAATTGTACGTGGATGAGATCGTGAGGTTACATGGGATACCGGTCTCTATAGTGTCAGATCGAGATGCAAGATTTACATCAAATTTCTGGAAGAGTTTACAGAAAGCGTTGGGGACGGAGTTAACTATGAGTACAGCGTTCCACCCTCAGACAGACGGACAGTCAGAAAGGACGATTCAAACTCTCGAAGACCTACTGAGAGCAACGTCGTTAGATTGGCAAGGAGCGTGGGATGATCATCTACCACTAGTGGAATTTGCCTACAACAACAGTTACCACTCTAGTATTGGAATGGCGCCGTATGAAGCTCTTTATGGGCGGAAATGTAGATCGCCTGCGTGTTGGGATGAAGTAGGCGAGAGAAAGTTAACTGGACCCGAGATTGTTCAAATAACGGCGGATAAAGTTCAACAAATTCGCAAGTGGTTGTTAACTGCGCAGAGTAGGCAGAAATCGTATGCGGATAATCGAAGGCGCGATCTGGAGTTCCAAATAGGAGATCATGTATTCTTGAGGATCTCACCGACAAAAGGGGTCATGCGGTTCGGGATTCGTGGGAAGTTAAGTCCTAGGTACGTGGGGCCGTTCGAGATTCTAGAACGAATAGGGGCGGTAGCCTATAAGTTGGCTCTACCTCCTGTGCTGTCTGGTGTGCACAATGTGTTTCACGTGTCGATGTTGAGGAAATACGTAGCTGACCCGAGCCACGTCATAGAGTACAAACAGTTACGTTTTCGTGAAGACTTGAGTTATGATGAAAAGCCGGTAAAGATTGTAGACCGTAAAGATCAAGTTTTGCGGAAGCGAGTAATTCCGTACATAAAAGTGCAGTGGAGCAATCACACGGAAAGAGAAGCCACGTGGGAGCTCGAAAGTGAAATGCGTGATATGTATCCCGCTTTGTTCGAAGATTAAGGTACGTTTAGTTTGGGGGACCAAACTCTTTTAAGGGGGTAAGAATGTAATAACCCGAACTTACCTTTTATTTTATTTATTTTAAACTCTTAATTACTAATGGGCCAAACTTTAATTATTAGTTTAGTTTAGTTATTGGGTCAAAAGTAGAAAGCCCAATTCATTAACTAGGAGGATTAGGAGTCCAATTTAAATTAGGGACTTGGGAAGCCCTATTGATATAAATACTCCCTCTTAAACCCTAAGTCTATTCTTGGTCACCGCAAAGCAAGAAAGATCGGGAGAGAGAGTCGAGAGAGAGCAGCAGTGAAGCCGCACCAGGAGAGGAGAGTGATCGGAGAAGAAAAAGGGAAGAAGAGAGGCGGCCACGTGTAACGGAGGTAATCGAACTCTTAATCTCTATTTTCTCCACCCTTCGATTCATCCTTGGTCATCAATACATGATTGTTTTGGAAAACCCTAGCAGTTGCAATGGTTGAACTAGGGTTGGGGGTGGGTTGTCAATGAAGAAGATGAAGTGTGTGCGTTATATGTATGCACTGTAATGTGTTTGTGTGTGCGTGTAGAGCAGTGGGTGGGTGTGTGTGTGTGCGGACGGTGGGTGTAGTGCAGTAGGTGGGTGCGTGTGTGTGCTGATGGTGGGTGTGTGTGTGTGCTGATGGTGGGGGTGTGCGTATCTGAATGTGTGGGTGTGTTCAGAGTGGTGGGTGTACCAGAGGGTGTGTGAATCAGAGTGGTGGGTGTGTCTGTCAGTAGGTGTACTCAGTAAGTGTGTGCAGAAAGTGTGAAATCAGTGTGTGTAATTTGTGTAGTGAAATTGAGAGTTGGGGATTGACTAATAAAAACCCTAGGGGTGTTGTAGTCATTCTTAAAGTTATTGGTTAACTAGGAAAGGGTGATAGATGGCTAAACCATGGAATTAATCGAGTAAAAAGAAGTAAATTGGGACGGAAGTAGAATAGTATTTTTTCTCATGTCTAAGGCTAGACTATTTCATATTGTAGATTTTCCAAGCGGAGTAAAGCAAGCTAGTAGAACACGAAGCTAAGGTAAGGGATTACGCTCTTAGTTGTGTATTGATTCTTAATCCTTTGTTAGGATTCCCAATCTCTGTTTTTATAAAGTAAACTATCTGTGTGGCTAGATAGTCTTTTAATAACTATTCCGTTCTGCGAATTGTTCCGTCTCTTGTTATCCCCTCTATTGATATGGTTATTGTTCAATAGGGTTATCATGTGTATGATTGATTTTGTAACCTTGGTGTCCAAGTGAGATGTGTATCTTTTAAAAAGTGATCAAGTAAAGTTTGTGAAGTTAAGCTTTGTGTTGTAAAAGCTCTTTAAAGTGAATTCTTATAATAAGTAAAGTGACTACAGTTATCCATAATCCCGAAACGGATAAGTGGACCCCTTACAGTTATCCATAATCCCGAAACGGATAAGTGGACCCCTTACAGTTATCCATAGTTCTAAGTTGAACATGTGGACCCCTTTGCGTTGCTTGATGAAGTAACGTAGGTTATCATGATATACCGATTTTGGGTGCGGTCAGTAGAAACCCGAGCCCTGGGTACAGCGCGTGCTTAATCCCTAAATGAAGTAAAGTGAAGTAAAGATAAGTAAAGTGTGTGTAAAAGTTGTGATTTTGAAAACTGTCTCTGAAGCCACGTGTTTTCAAGTAATGAATTGTTTTTCATCAAGTAAATGTTTCTTTTCAAACTGAGTGTTAGTTTGATCCTTGAGTTATATCCGTTCATTGTAATTCATTGTTACCGTTCGTTTCGGTCATCTCCTCTTAGTACCCGAGGGGATACCGTATGAACTTACTGGGCATTGTTCGCTCATTCCTTTCATCTTTTTCTCTCTCCAGGTTATAAATAAGCAGATCAAGAGTCGCAAGGTTTGGCGGCTTAGGAGTTATCTTTTAAATAAAGTAAATTAGTGGTTATGTTTCCGTTATGGTTAAGTTATAAACTTTACTTTCAGTTAGTTACCGTTTGAGCTAGTGGTTTGTACTAGCCGTTGTGGATTTGAACGTTGGTTAAAGTTTGAATTGTGGTTATTTGTAGCCGTTGGGCACTCTGATTATGGGAATTATTCGTATTAAGTTATTATTTAATTGTAGTGAAAAGTTGGGGTGTTACAAATTATGTACCCCATGTACACTCGGTACATCCAATAAGTAGTACAAAATGCACAAGTCATAGAGTTCAAGGTACAAAGACACTGTACATCCATTATAAGAACTATTCCCTTCGTCCTAAAATGATATTCACATTTGTCTATTCAAATTTTTTAAGGATATGAACACTTGTTTCAATATGCTGTGTTTATGCATATTTAAGCCTAAATTGCAGAAATTTGAAGAACTTTTTCTTGGGACAATGAAAAATGGCAAATGAGAATATCATTTCGGGTCGGGACAGAGGGAGTAGTTCCTAATGATATGACCTCCAATCGCATTCAGACAAATGGCCTAATCCAGAATCTCCAAAAAATGCATTATGAGACTCGTATAAAAATGATTTCCACATAAATGATGACTCTAAAAAAATCAACAAAGCAAAATGGAAGTAAATATGAGGTAGAAAATGATGTTAACATACAAACTAGGACCAATGCAATATGTGTAAAAGTTTATTCTCGTTTTCTAATCTCAATAATATGAAAGAGAGAATGAATAAACCAGTGATGGAGCTAGTTTTTTCTACAGGTTGTTAACAATGTAAAGCTGTCTAGTTCAAGTAACATCCTAGAAGCAAAAAATAAATAAAAATACTCCCTCCGTCTCAAAATGATCTTCATACTTTTTTCGCTGTTATTGCAAAGGAGCTTTGAGCAATAATTTTAGGTTGATATAATTGTCGTAATGAAAATCTAAAATTTGGTATTGATAGTAACAGATTCCGGATCAATAGGATAGAGAGTGATAGAGAACCAACCTGTGAACTTCAATGGCTTCTTCACTATCAAGCACCAAGGCATAATTTCAGATATTTTTCCCACTCTACATAACCATTGACCCTGTGCAGCTTAAACTAATATGGGATACAGGGTATATAAGCTTACTAAGGGAACCAAAATATTTGATAGATGAAGCCATCCCTCTATCACAATATTATTACAAGAAAAATATCTTATGAAAATTTAAAACTTATTGCTGATACACCAATATAAATACTGTAAAAATATTTTTACAGTATGCAAGTGAGTGTCGGGATGAATTTATCGGTGCTGAACCAGTAAGTCCAAGGAGGAGGAGGGTAGCGTAGCTGTGGCTCTGAAAACACATATTCGCAGAGCCTCTTTGTGGTCTTCTTCTTAAAATTGTATTCCACCCACTCGCCGCAAGCTAAAAGAACCATAGTTGAATCGTCATCATCGCCATCTTCATCTTCACCTTCATCCCATAAAATACTCATGAAAGTTCCGTAGCGCTTTTCTAGTTTACATGGAAGTGCCGATGTAATGGAAGCAAGTTCAACTTTGTATTTCTGAAACCAACGAGAGTGATCACTTTCCAACTCATTGACATAAAGAACCGAACTTTTGTAGAAATACTCGTGGTCAGAGTTAACAACATGTAAATGACCCTGAGATTCTCCAAAATAACGAATCTTATCGGCTAACCATGGGGTATGGAGTTCGTTTACGCGCTCAGTATCAACATTGAAATATACCACGGACGTACCTGTGCACGACAGCCAGTGGATTGCACCATAGCAAAAAAATCCACGGTTATCGTCATAATCAAACCTTCCATACCGAGAAACAAAAGTCTCGCTTGCCGGTGTTTTGCAAGTGCCCGTTGTAGATGAGTAAACCTCCAACTGGAACCTGGAACTTACTTGCTCTTGGCTCGACAAAAATATGATTTTATAAAATTCATTATTATTCGGAGCGTAAGCTAAACTTGCACACACAAATTTGTTTTTTGTAATGCGCGGCGGAAGGTTAAGAAGAGGTTTGTATTCGTCAGTAGTCGGATTGTAAACATAGTACTTGTTATCAAGTGATCCTTTACTCGACGATTTGAGCAGTTGTAAGCCATTACATGATGATGTACAAATCAATCTCCCATAATCATCTGGCAATTTAACACGAACGAAACATCCGATTTGTTTCTTAACTTGATGACTGTCAATTGGAACAACTCCAGAAAAAAAACTGGATTTATTAAACTTTAAGAACAGATCAGTTACAGTTGTGCGATGTTTGGAAGCATGATTTTGACGAAACTGGGGAGTAGATACAATAGAATACCACAATTTGGTAACAAATTTGAAATTGAGAACGGATTTTACCGGTAATTTGAGTAAGATCTCAGTAACGATATCCTCACCGAAGGAAGTTTGGAAAAGCTTACGTCGCTTGAATCGAATCATCACCATGGTCTCTGTAGAAGTGTTGTCTGATGACAAAGGACGGTTAGATTCAGATGTATCCATGGCCGGCGGGTTGACGGAATTAAGAGGATTCATTGTTCAATAAGAAACTAACCATCTGCAGAGAGAATAAGAAAAGAGAGAGAGAGAGAGACGAAGGAGAGTAATTCTATCCCCTAAATCTCTCCTAATCACAATCAACTAAATCAACTAATTACAAGGAGAATAAGGGAAGAGATATATCAGAAAATATACAAAAGATATGCTATGATAATTTCCTATTTGGTGTATCCATATGCTCCGTGACTTGCGGGTAATACTGAGGAGCAGCATGTAAGATCATTTTCGATGTGACGAGTGCGAGCATGAAACACTGGGTTCTTGGACATATGGAGTGCCGAGATGTTGTCACAAAATAGGCGAGGAGGAGAGAGAGAGAGAGCTATACCAAGTTCACGGAAAAGGTAGAACCATCGGACCGGACTAAAAGTCTCCTCAAAGTCGACCCCTTCTTACTGCATGCGTATACCCCTCAGCTACGAGCTGTCTCGCTTTGTACCATTCTATCGAACCATCTGCTTGTCGTTTTATCTTATAGATCCACTTACTTCCCACGATATTGTGTTGAGGCGGAGGAGGAACAAGTGACCATGTCCCATTTTTTGTGAAGAGCCGAAAGCTCCTCCTGCATGGCTTGTTGCCAATGAAGTGACGGAACAGCGTGTCGAAATGTGCACGGTTCAAAAAATTGTACTCCGTAAATCATGAAGTAATTTATCGATAACATTTTTTAGAATTTCATTGGATGGTTATACTGACATTAATATTCGTCTGATGTTCACTTGTATTGACCATCAAAAATTAAATGGAGGATCATCTTTCCGAGACGGAGAGGGTATAAGGGAATATGTCTTATCAAGTTATCCAATCTATTTGTGTGCATCAATTCAAGCATCCAACAAACAATATAAAAATGGAAAATAAATTTCAATCATACTAGTCATCTTGATATGATAGTGATATGATAGTGAAGATGTTGACTAATGTGCATGCAAGAAATATCAAAGTTCTCATACTAGTCATGTTGATATGATAGTGAAGACGTTGACTAATTGTCATCGTGTTACAAACCTTATCGAGTCTATTACAGATCTAGTTCCTTATCTATGACAAATCCCTACGGATCTTTTACAGAAACATGAAACTTATTAGTCTATCAGAAATAGCTAGCCTATTATATAAACCAGGGATACAACTAGGATTAAAGTTCTCCACACCTCCGAACCCAAGACCTCCCCTAAAGAAGGCCCTTTAACACATCCACACATACCATTTGGGCAGAAGGCCTTAGATTCATATTGTATTGATGTATTGGAAAGAAATGTAAAAGTAACCAACATGGCATTATCAGGTCCATTGTTACATGTTTGGAGGCAAGCAACATTAGTAGCGCATGATAGGTTGGCTATACACTTTGCAAGCTCCACCCTCTCTGATAAGATAAGAAGAATGCATTAGTCTGCATGATCCCATATTTAGTACTCTCTCCGTTCTAAAAAGATTTGGTCAACACAAACAAGTGAACTTTAACCGTTTGGGGAGAAGAAGGAGCCGCTGGTATATGGATGATTTTGGAGAACAAATTGAAGCTAGGATGAATTTGAGATCGATTTTGATTGATAATAATGGATTTTTGTTGAGTGAATTCAGCAACCCGGATGACGACTTCAAAATGGTAATAGGTGGAGAGAATGGCCATAAAGGGTGAAGAGATGAAGTAAAAAGGGAAAAAGATGAAGGAGAAAGAGTAGGAGATATTTTTTACTCATTCAAATAGATTTCTCATTTTACCATTCAATAGATGATACTAGGTCTGTTATACGAACCGAGCTGGCTCGAGCTCGGCTCGTGAAAGCTCGAGCTCGAGTGAGCTCGAACCGATTGTCAAGCTCGTTTTTGTTATCGAGCCGACCGTGTTCAGCTCGTTTAGCTCGTTAAAAGCTCGAGTTCGGCTCGATAAGATCATTAAAATTGAATTTTTGTTTTCGAACGGCTCGATAAGCTCGTTAAGACCATATTTTTTTTTTTAAATGTCTAAGCTCTAGCCCGGCTCGTTAAAACTTGATCTCGAGCTCGAGCTTGACACCCCAAAGCTCGGCTCGTTTACGGCCCTAGATGATACATGACCATTTGAGATACTATATCTGCAACAAAAATGACATTAAGTATCAAACATGCATAAAGTGACCAATTGAGATACTTTTTTTTTTTTTTTTCATTTTTTCCTAAATTATTTATGTTGTGTTAGTTTGGTGTTATGTGTAATTTTTGTGATTTTATTATAAGTAATACTAATGTTATTTTTTCTTTATGTATATAAGTGAAGTAACTAAAAAACGTTAGGCGGTCGCTAGGCGCCGCAGGGCCGCTTAGCGCCTAGGCGGGGCCTAGGCGGGATCTAGGCGGGCCGAGAATTCAGAAATAACTATAATATCCTAGACGGGACCTAGGCGTTTCATGAACGCCTAACGCCTAGGCGGGATCTAAGCGTCCTAGACGGGGTCTTTTAAAACTAGTCAATAAATCTATATATATATATATATATATATATATATATATATATATATATATATATATTAAAGTTGGTGAGGAGTGTTGTGGATTTGACATGTGGACATATTTTAGTAAAAACTTGATTTTAGAGAAGCCACATCAACATCATCTTAAAATCTAAATGACTTTTGATATTTTCATTCTTAGCTAATACTATTAGTTAATCATATTAGTAATTATATGAGTTAACTATTACTATTAATAGTATAAGTTAACCATTACTATTAATAGTATAAGTTAACCATTACTATTAATAGTATTAGTTAACAATATTAGTTACAATACAAGTTAAATATTACTATTAACAATATTAGTTAACTATAATAGTTACTATATTAGTTAACTATTACTATTAATAGTATTAGTTAACTATTACTATTAATAGTATTAGGTAACTATAATAGTTACTATATATAAGTTAATTATTACTATTAATAGTATTAGTTAACCATAATATTTACTTTATAAGATATTTTTTACTTTTAATAGTATTGGTTAACTATAATAGGCTACATACATTAACTATTACTATTATTAGTATTAGTTAATTATAATAGTTATTATATAAGTTAGATTATTCATTTTTAATATTAATTAATCATAATAGTTACTATATCAATTAACTATTACTATTAATAATATTATTTTATTATAATAATTATATTAATAATTATTATTATATAGATTAATCATTGCTATTAATATATATTAACTATTACTATCAATAGTATTAATTAATTATAATAGTTATTATAATAATACTAATCATATAGATTAATTTTTATTATTGATAGTATTAGTTAAAATGATGATTACTATATTAGTTAATTATAATTAAAATATTTTTAAGACATAGTATTGGTTTCCCGTGCAGAGCACGGGTTACCCGCTAGTTAAAAGTATTAGCAGTGAACGTGTCTAAATTTTGTGAGTGGGGAATGATCAATGAAATTAACTCCATTAATATTTTTAAGGGTTAATTTCACTACCCACCCTCAAGGTTTGGACAAGTCTCACTGCCCCTCTTAAGTTTGATTTCGTCTCATTGTCCACCCTTTTGACAATACATTTACTATTTTACCCTCACCTTTATAGATAAATTGATTTATATATCCCATTACTTGTGATTAAATAATAATACCATCTAAATAAATTTGAAGTAAAACAAATACTACCTCCGTCCCGCCGGAAACTTCAAAAAAAAATTATGGCACAAGAATTAAGGGAAAAAGTGAAAAATGTGATGTGTTGATAGTTGAGTGGGAGAGAGAAAGTGGGGTAGAGAATAGTTAGTGGGTTAGTGGATGTGAGTATGAGAAGTGGGACCCACTAATTAAGAAGTATTAAAAACTTTCCATTTATGGATTTTGCAATTTCTATGGGACGCCCAAAATGGTAAGTTTTGCAATTTCCGGCGGGACGGAGGGAGTATATGAAAACTTAATGCTCTATTAAATAAGTTATAAATTATTACTAATCACTCTTTATTCAAATTTTATATTTTTTATCAAACTAAATAACTTTCATTGTAATTTTGGAGAAATAGTCATACTACTAATTAATTTTAAAGTTAAATTAATTTTTTTTATTAAATGTTAAGCATAGTAATACATATCTGATATTTTAAAATATAAATAATATGTAAAAATCACTAAAATTTTATAATAATCAATAAATTTCTATTTCAAATAAATCAAATTGCTTTGAATAATTTTCATTATATCCAAATTCATTTTGGAAAAATGGTGAATAAAAAAATTGTTTCATTTCCTATTCATAGCTTCTCAACTCTCTTTTTTTTCCGTTTAATATTTTTTTTTATCTTACCCATTGTTCATTATAGTAATTGTAACTAGATTAACTATTTATAAGTTAAAACAACACTTTTATATTAATATTAACACTAATAATTATTATATTGCAATAATAAAAAAAATTATTTATAAATATTAATAACTGATACCTTTTCTTAATATTTTACATATATTTAAAAAAATGAATTTTGATATAAATAAAATATATTCAAAGAAAAAAAACATTAGATAGAAAATAGTTTATTTAATATAAAGGGTTAGTGATTTACGTATAATAAATGATTAATATAAAACTATAGCGAATAATTACTATGTTGCACGCTAATCAAAAAATATTTGATCTTTGAAATTAATTATTTATATGATATTTTTCCAAAATCACAATAAAAGTATTGAGCCTAATAAATTATCAAATTTAAACAAAGATTTGATTAGTAACAATTTAGAACTTATTTTTATATAGAAGATTTATGAGTTTTAATATATTTTTTATACTTATTTTCTTTATACATCAAATTTATTTAAAATGATATTATTTATATTTTTCAAATGAATTTAATTATAATGATATATAAATCAATTTCTCTATAAAAGTGAGGGTATAATAGTCAATGTATTGCCAAAAGGGTGGGCAGTGAGAGGAAATCAAACTTCAAGGGGGGCAGTGAGACTTGTCCAAACCTCTTGAGGGTGGGCAGTGAAATTAACCCATATTTTTAATGCAAAATTCATTTGTGCTACTATAATTAAAAATTAAATGAAATTAAGGGATGTTAAGTGAAATTAATCCAGTAAAGGTTAAAAGAAAGAAAACAAGATCCACCTCGAACGCCACTCCCCATGTTCTCCGTACCACCATCATCTCATCTCCTACTTTCTCTCTCTAAAACTCAATCTTTCTTTCTATTTCCCCCATTGTGATATGATAGAGAGAAAGAGAGAAATTCCGGGCTGAAGAAATATCCAACACTGTATCTATTTCCCCCACAGTTGTCCTTCAATGGTCTCTGACACACTTATAATTCAGTCCCACACTTGATCACTGTCAGTTTTTACTTCCCAATTCAATCCACTAAAAAAGGAATTTACCAACACCAATCTTGAAATCGGGTGATAAACGAAGTTGGGTTTTGTTTAAATCTCGAAGAAAATGAAGGAAGATGAACCCAATTGGTTTTCAAAGTGGGAGGACGAGCTTCCATCACCGGACGATCTCATGCCGTTGTCGCAAACCCTAATTACTCCTGATCTAGCTATGGCGTTTGATATTCCTAATTTGAACAATCAGACTCAACAACCCAATTATCAACCCCAGCTACTCCAGATGCAGACCCCTTCTTCGAACCCCAATTCGGGAGGGGAATTTGATTCCAGCGATTTGGGTGGCGGCGGTGGCGCCGGAGACGAGCCTGCCCGGACCCTGAAGCGTCCACGGCTTGTGTGGACTCCTCAGCTCCACAAGAGATTTGTTGATGCTGTTGCTCATTTGGGGATCAAGAACGCTGTTCCGAAGACTATAATGACGATGATGAGTGTTGATGGGTTGACTCGCGAGAACGTGGCGAGTCACCTGCAGAAGTACAGGCTGTATTTGAAGCGGATGCAGGGGCTGTCCGCCGGCGGTGGTGGTGGGGATTCTGCTACTGACCGTTTATTTGCTAGCTCCCCTGTCCCTGCCCATTTTCTCAATCCAGGTCGTCCAAATCCCGACCATTTTTTGCCTTTTGTACCGGTGGCGGCACTGCAGCATCAGCACCACCACCACCAGCAGATGGCTGCAGCTGCCACAGCGCATCAACAGTATCGGCAATTAGGGCATTTTGGGTCATCGCCGAACGGACAATTTGAGCATCCGTTTCTGGCTCAGAGACAGTCACAGCAGCAGCAGCAGCCGCCGCCAGTTCATATGATGGGAACGCCGGTTCACAATACGGCGACGTCTTATGTGGAGGATTTGGAGTCTGCCAAAGGGAGGAAAGTTTTGACTCTCTTCCCAACTGGGGATGAATGAATATATTTGGGTAAGTCACTTCAAATCTTTTGCCTTTCTTCTTGCCTTTTCCTTTTCGAATCCGCTTTTCCTTGATTTCTTTCTGCAAAATTGGTGATTTCACAACCTCTAATTTGAACTATCATAAAATGCAAATATAAACTACAATGACAAGAAAATTAATGCCTTTTATTTCAGGCCAAACAACCACTTAGAGTTGAATATAGTTTCTTGAGTTGGAAATAAACGTCGCACTTTCTATTTTGGTTTGTTCCAAATGTTGCATTTCTAAATTATTTTGCAAACCGTGGTGATCTCACTCAAGTGGCCTTTAATAGAAAGGGCTAGGCTGGGCATATGATGCTCAAGTATGATCAACATCGACTAAACGTTGACTTAGTCAACGATGACATTTATTCCGGGACGGAGGGAGTACTGATTATTGATTCCTACTTTCTGTTATGCAGTGTTGGAGTTGAAGGCAATTCGGGTTTGGTAGAGGCTGTTCTACCCGGTCCATGTTGATATGAGAGATTGGTGGCTCATTTGCATTCAGTATACCTCTTCTCTTAACTAAATGACCGGTTGGGATCATGGATAGCAAACTTGGTACTGGGTTCTTACCAATCTATGTTAATTTCTTGTCATTTACTTATTGTTTAGCATTATTATGTAGAGATAATGTCCGCCTGTTGTAAATTGTGGTGTTCGATAGACTTAAAACTCCGGATAATGGGAGATCTTTGAGGGTAAAAATAAAATTTCTGACATCATTTGAAACTTGTCTCTCTTTTATCTGGTGAAATTACTTATCCTGGTTTTGGCCTCTCCATAAGCACAGGAAGCAAGATGAACATTCTCAATTGTTGAAGCTTGTCCCAGAAGGCCAGAATAGCCGTGCATTTTTTTACTGTAATATCTACTGCTCCCTCTGTCCCAAAATAATTTTCTCATTTAACTTGACTATTCAAGACGTGAATTTCACTAGCCATGTTTTGTTTATACACGTTTAACCCTATATTTTAGAAATGAGAAGAACTTTTTGGGACAAAAAATGAGAAAACCATTTTGAGACGGAAGGAGTATTCATTTATACTAGTTGCCGTCCGAAAATACTTCATCGGTCTCGGAAAGTTAATCTTTTTTTTTTTTTTCAGTTTGAATGAACTTTGAGTAATAATTGAGGTTACTGTTAGTTATCTTATTGAGAATCCAAAAACTGACATTGATAGTACTTATAATAGTGTATCAATAACAAGTTTTATATTTTCACTTAGATAATTAAAATGAGTTTGGATAATTGTTCAATGTTTATTCGTAATAATAACAAAAAAAAAAGAACTAACTTTCCGGCACAAATTATGATGTTATTCTGGATGCATTATCATCGATCTCTCCTTACATCAGTAGTTAATTCTTAGCTTTAGCTGTAGCATTTTCAAAGATCAGAAAACACACCTCAATGATGGATTCTAGTTCACAATTTATTATTATTAAAATTAAAATTATTGATGTTAATTGATTCTCCAATCAATGGAGAATGGTCCCTTTTTCATTTGTCTTTGTCTTTGAGTGAGTGAGTCGTTTTACAGTGCCAGTAAACTTTTTCATTCTGCGAGGATAGGGATCAAATCACAGATCTCAAAGATTGAGATTTGTTGCTTAAAATAAATGACATTTTATTTTTACTACTAAACACTTCTATGAGTAATGCACAACTTAACTTAGTATTACCCATGTTCTTAAATGAGTGTCCAAATTTTATTTTAAGAGACATCTGAAAATGTCAATTTTTTGTACACTTCGGTGACGAAGATTCATATATAATATTGTAATCTCTTTTCCAAACATTTAGTTTTGCACGTATAAAGAGACCGTTGAAAAAAAAAACGAAAATAAATATTTAGGGACAAAGTTATTCTAAAAAAACACTCATTTTGGGACAAAGATTTTTTGAAAATTGACACTCATTAAGGGACGGAGGGAGTATTGATATATACAATCCTTTTTAATTAGAAAAAAGTAAAAAACTGATAATTTTTTTTTTTTTTTGAAAGATGATAAATATTAATTTTGATGAGCATTAGAAGTTGAGGAGGTGAAAGTGCACTTTTTTTTAACTGATTTTTAATGATTAACTAACACAAAGTTAAAATTGCAATGAAATTCTTGGTTGAAGGTTTTTTATTTTTATACAATTTAATTTTGTTGAAGGTTTAGATTACAATAGATTAACTTGTACAGGTTTTTCTTGCAATTATTTCGACATTTTTCTAGTAAAATCAAAACTTCAGGGCTTATAACTCATTAACTAATTATAAATAAATTATATTTAAGGGAAGATGCAATAATTATTATTCTATATATTATTCATTAAAAAGTTTGCTTATCCGGTGCTTTCATTAATATGTACTTTAATTATAGAGTTTCCTAGTGGTTAGGAAAAACGTGTTTTTCAAAATCATCTGGCGGTCCTCAACACACTCACTGGACCTTCGTAACACAACAACTGGTCATCCTAAATATTGTCACTGGCTATCTATTTTTGTTACTCTAAAAAAAAAAAAAAAAAAAAAAACCTTCTGGCTGTCACTTTCAAATGTTCTGGCTATCATCTAATATCCAGAAGGCTTTATATTGATATCCAGAAGGTTTTATATTTATATTCATGACCCTTCTGGCTATCACTTTCAAAGGTTCTGGCTATCAATCTCATATTCAGAAGGCTTTATATTGATATCTAGAACCGCTAGAAGTTCAAATTATTTACAAAAATGACCCTTCTGCCTATTACTTTCAAATTTTGGCTATCAATCTCATATCCAGAGGGTTTTATATTAATATCCAGAACCGTTGAGAAGCTCCAATTATTTACAAAAATGACCATTCTGACTATCACTTTCAAAGGTTCTGGCTATCATTCTCATATCCATAAGTTTTTATAATTATATCCAAAACCGTTGAGAAGTTCCGATTATTTACAAAAATACCAGCGCGTTTTTTTTAAAACACATTTTTCCTGAGAGTTAGAAAAACGCGTTTCTCCCAAGATTCTGCGTTAATTATATACTCCCTCCGTCCCGCCCGAAATATAATTTTCTCTTCTGCTACGGGGATTAAGGAATAATAATATTCTATTGTGAAAAGTGATAATGAGTTTGAATTAAAAGATTCAACATTTATAATTAATCACCAATCATTTTTTTTAAAAAAAATCCATTAATAAAGTTTTATTACAATAAAAATCAAAACCCAAAATACAATTCAATGAATTCATCATTCTCTTCCCCACTCCCCAGCAAGATTAGCCACCAACACCATTATCGGGCCACCACCACTGCCACTAACACCACCACGCCGCCACCACCGTCTCTGCCTCCTTCACCACCACGCCGCCACCACCGTCGCCACTACGTGCCCCTTAAAATCCATCATCAGCACCACCGTTACCCACCACAATCATCCCCTGCTACCACCTCAAAACAACAAGAATGAAAAAATCAAATCACAATTTAAATCTGAAATCAAAGAAAAAACACAAACACAAAGAAACACCGTTATACACGCATTGAACACCCACACACACAAAGAAACACAATAGATCTACACACTCACATAAACAAACACACTAGATCTACACACATATGAACACACACACACACCAGATTACATTAATCCATAGTTGAAAGAGAAAGAAAACGAGAGAGAGAGAGAGAGAGGGGAGAGAGAAACACTTACTTGCAGTTGAGCGACGACAACGGTAACGACGGCGAAGACGACGACGATATTTTCTATGTGGGCGACGAAGATGGCGATGGGAAAGAAGTGGGAGGTGGTGCTGGGGAAGGGAAAGAGCAGCGGGTAACGGTGGCGACGAAAACGACAGCGGAAGGGAGCGGCGATGGAAGGGGCGGGGAGGGGTGGGAGATGAGAGGAAATGATAGAAAGGGAGTTGGAGATAGATTTGGGGTTGGGAGGAATGGACTTTAGAGGGGGGGGGTTATTTTCTAGGGGCAACTACCATTTAGTCCCTCATTATAATCAAAATGACCACCTAGGACAACCATTTTCCAATATTACCACCTAGTCCACGCTAATAAAAAAGGACAGGCGTGCCCTTACTAATCTCGCCGAAATTACAGTTTTGCCCTTTTCTTCTCAATCAAAACCCCTGAACGACGGTTTTGGGAAGGTTCACTCACCTTTTGTGCGCTCTCTCTCTTCGTCACTCTCTCCCTAACTTTCTCTCTCTAAAAACCTCCATTAACGGTCGGTTTCATCAAAATCTTCATCAAACAACAAGTAATTCACATGAAAACTCCCCAATTTTAAGTTCGCAGTTCATGCGATCAGATTTTCTCAGCATTTTATGCATTTAAATTTAATTTTCAAAATATTTTGGGGTAATGTGAAATAATCATGTAGATTGGTGAAATAAATCATGTTCGCAGTTGTATTAGATTGTTTTTCTTCATTTTTTAGCGTCTATTGTTGTTAGATTTGTTAAATTGTATAAATGTTTTGAAATTGACATTTATTTTGCTTGTTTGTGTTATGCAAATGTTTTGAAATGTCCATGGTTTATAGCGCCTGATTATTTGGTTAATTTTGACTGCATATGTATTTGACCTAGTTTTTTTTTTTTCTTTTTTGTTGAAATACATTTCATTAAGTTCACATTTTGTAATTTTAGTTCACACTTGAGGTCATTTTGCATTTACTTCACATTTGTTCTACTTAATTTCACATTTGTTGTTGTTTTTATGCATGAAGAATATATGTTAATAATTTTAGTTCACACTTGAGGTCATTTATTCTACTTAAATTCACATTTGTCCTCCAAACATGTTCTCTAGTGACTAAGTTTTGTAAGTTTGTAGTTGTTTTTCTTAAATTAACAGTTATTATTTAAAAAAATTAAGCTCAACTTAAAGTTTACAGTTCTGCTTAATCTCACGGTTATTGTTTTGTTTGTATTCACAGTTGTGTCTCTTGCTCATATTCACAGTTGTTTGTTTTTTTATCTGTGAATAATTGAATGGTTTATGCATTAACAGAAGTTCGTAGTTTTGTTATTCTTAATTGACAGATATATGATTGTTTATATTCACACTTGTGTATCTTTCCAAGCTACTTCCATTTGAATATAACTTAAAATGTTCACAGTTTTAAAATTAAATTCACATTTGTCCTCCAAAGATGTTCTCTAGTGACTAAGTTTTGTAAGTTTGCAGTTGCTTTTCTTAAATTCACAGTTATTATTTCACTACTTGCTTGAATTCTGTTTAGTTAGTAACTTATCAAAGTTCACTGTTGTTTTTCTTGAATTCTAATTTTTCTTACTATTTTTTTGTTAGATGGCGATGAAACAAATTTCAAAGAAAAAAAAAAAAGGATCAGAAATCAACACCAAAGAAACAGCGTTCTACAAATATGAAGGGCAAGGGATCTTCGAAATCTGCAAAAACTGGGAAATCAAAAGCTAAGAAAGTGAATGAAGATATTTCGTATAGGTCCAATATTGAGGCTTCATTAAAACTTGTTCAATCCATCAATCTGACAAGAAGGCACTTGAATATGTTGAAGAAATCGCCATTTTTCAACATGTTCAATGCCTTGAACAATAACAAAAATATAAACCATAGAAAGTCAGATCTCGTTGCAACAGATATAATCAGATGTTTTGATCTGAAGAGCGATAGTTTTCAGTTTGGGGAAAAATTGGTTCGATTCACTGTAAATGATGTGAAGTTAATATATGGGATTGTCTCGGGAAGTGAAGAAATGAACTTGGATCAAGAGGAAGCCTGATTTATTCTGGTTTGGCACATAGAAGGTTTCCAGGAGTTGAAACAAGGGTTAAAATAACAATGGTCAAGAGTGTTATCAAAGAAATTTCTGAAGTGATGATGATATAGATGTCGAAGATGTGTTCGTCTTATGACTTTGCCTGCCATGACATCATTGTTTTTTACTAAAACAGGTGATATTGTACCATCTGACTTCTTCCACTATGTTGACAATATCGATGAAATGAAAAATTACAATTGGGCGAACACAATTCATTCAAGACTGATGCCATCAGTCCGGTTATATCACACAAATCCCAAATATGTTACAGGCTGTGTTGGTGCACTATCTGTAAGTAAATGTTTTATTGTTTTGCTATTTTTATTTATTTTATATAGCTATATCTGTATGATGTTTCTGTTTTTTCTCAGTATTTTTTCTATGAGCACACCAAGTCACTTCCTGCAAGGAGGGAGATTCCAAGGTTTATGAAATGGGAGTTGCCAAAGAAGATTTTCATTCAAAAAGAAAACAATTGATTGCCTTAAGAAACATAATGTAAGTTGTTTACTTGAGTTCACATTTATTGTTATTAAATTCACATTTCTTTTAACACAAATCAGTTATTGATCACTTTTCAATTTATGTGTTCTTCAATCTTACTTAAATTTACAGTTGTTTAGACTAGTTCACAGTTGTGTTTTTTCAATTTTTGGGTTTGAAATCTTCAATCTTACTTAAATTTACAGTTGTTTAGACTAGTTCACAGTTGTGTTTTTTCAATTTCTGGGTTTGAAATCTTCAATCTTACTTAAATGCACAGTTGTTTAGACTATTCACAGTTGAAAAATAGATTATATGTGAATCAATATTTCCATCTTCTTTTATTTTAATAGGTTTATTCTGAGGAGTTGGAATTAACTGATGCGGAGAAGAAAATGTTTAAGAATTGTGAATTTGTGAGAGAGAAAGCTGAGAAAGAAGGGGAAGCAAGTGGAGAGCAAGTAAATGAAGTCAGTGGAGAAAAAGAAGTGAATTTGGAGAAAGAAATTACTGAAGGATCAGAAAGAAATGAAGAAGAGAGTGAAAATGAAAATGAAGAAGGGCAAATGAAAATGATGGATATAAAACTCCTCCAGATTGTGAGTTTGAAAATGACTTTAACTTCACTGCACAGATGGATAGTAGTCTGCATGAAGCTGAGTTAAGGGATCTCAAAATTGAAAAACAAAAGTTGATTGCTGATCTTGAAGAGCTTGGAAAAGCACAATGATTTAAATGATAAATATGAAGAACTTTGTGCATCACATCTAGAGTTATCACAGGTGTTGAGAAAAAAAGAAGAACATTTTGAACCAATATGAATGATGCTTCTATTAGAATGCTTTCTCTGGAGGAGGATTTGAAAGAAATGGATTTGAAGAAGGAAAATGAGTTTGAATTAAGGTGAAAGAAAAGGAGTTGAGGATGGAAGAAGAGTTTCAAAGAAAATTGAAGGAATCTTCTACAAGAATTGAAGCTTTAGAAAAGCAAATTAAAGAAAATGAAGATGAGAAAGAAAAACAACTCATGTTCAGAACAATGATGAGAGGTTGAATATGGCTAATGAATAGATTAAAAAACTGAAGAAGTTAATAAATGAGAATGAGGTGGCAAGAATTGATGAAATAAAAGCATTGAACAACATGTATGCAAAAGATGTGGAGAAATATGTAGTGCAGATTGGAAAGTTGACAAAGGAAATAGCTGAGTCTGAAAAGGAGAAATAGGTCATGAGATCAATGATCAAAACTGTGAAGACAAGAAAGAGAACAAAGTTGGAGGATGACGACTTTGATTATACAACCAATGCAAGACAAATCAAAAAAGGAGCAGCAGCACCAACAAAGAAACCCAAAAGAAGAGCAGCACAAACAACCAAGAATGAACCAGCAACCATTGACGTTGAAAACATTAAAGAGAAGGAACCTGAACCTGTAAAACCTGTTGGGTATGCTTACTTCTTAACCCTCCTATTTTTGTTAGAAATGATTGATACCATCACCTAAGAGTATTTTATGGACTTTAGAATCCTATGTAAGAAGTTTTATCACTTCATTTTTAGCATAGTCCATTTTGTCGTATAGGCTTAGAATATAGGACTTGGAGCGAAGGAATGAAGATCTTAGCAACTGTGGTTACTGCGCAGGACTCTCTGCGCAGTACATCACTGCGCAGGTCTCCTCTGCGCAGCATTTTACCTTGCACAGTTTTCAATGCATTCAGATCACCAAACTTGGAAAGCTCTCAGAATGTACGCCTTAGTTGTGCATAAACGACAAATCCTACACATCAGCAGATCCAACGGTGGAGACGCGCTCAAGAGAAATATTTCAAATGAAGACAGCTGTCAACCTTCTTGAGAAGCTTTTGAATTTTGCCTTCATGCTCAGTCTCCAACGGCTCTAAAAAACCTGCGCACAATCACTTTGTGCCAGGTCATCAACCTTGATCAGAGCTCCAACGGCTATAAAGGACACCTGCGCACCAATCCCATTGTGCCAGCTCATCGTCCTTGCTCAGAGAACCAACGGCTAGTTTTAAGCTCTCTGCT